>CM066922.1:15522976-16060476 GCA_033964015.1 Scolanthus callimorphus
ATTATAGAATTGGTCAAAATGATTCTTTCGAAACTCTTCCCACAATAGCTTGTATGGAAATTGGTCTGTAATTGAACGGATTGGAAGGCAGATCAGCCTTGAATAGGCGTCACCTGAGCCGATTTCCAATCATTAGGAAAAATACCTTGTTTACAGAGCTTTGAGGTCTTATTGTTAAATATCACTTACTTAAACCAGCTTTAGACCAGAGGACGTGTAACGGCATCCGTATGCCTTAGATTTTCCTTAGTTATTTTTAGTCATTTTTATCATGTCACATCAAATGTAACGCTAGCGATCACGTGACCTTAGCTTAAAACCGCAACATATTTGTAAAACTCCTAAGGCTCAACAGAAATTCGACGGTTTACCACGGTTTAATGCCGCCCCGGCTAAAACTTGCTGTAAAATCTTCCCAAGTTGTTACACGCAATAAACCCTCGCCTTGTGGAATTCGTGAGTATCTTCATCAGTTTCCCGGATCTCCGCCACGCGGAGCTGACGCCGCTACAGTCGAATTTCTGCTGGAAAAGTCCAATTCCTGTTGGAAAAGTTGAATCTCCTACATTCGTCGAAGTCCCACTTCAAACCCAGCCCATCGCCCCAAGTCAAGCTTCCCCGAAGCGAAACGACTCAGAGTACGCGTCGACCGAAAACCCTCGAGCACGGCGTAGTTCATCGAAAAAACCGTAAGTCCGTTCCATTTATTCTCCACCGTGAGAAAAATCTGGCACAATCTAACTCAAAGCCGGACGCGTGGAAATTTACAAAGAAGATTGTTCTCTAAACTGGAGAATTTAATTACAAGCCAGAAATTTGGTCCGTCGGCCAGTGAAAGAAGTCAATGCAATAAGTGGAAAATCACCTATTATATCATTGCCATTGGTTTTATTCAATTTATTGCTCTACGACAGTACATTATTGCCTTAGCACTTGTTGCTACTGACAAACTTTGTGTGACTCATACTATATTATCTATAATAAACCGCATTAGAAGTATTTTGCAAAATGAGCGACAGTCCTGATACGTTGCCTAAAACTGTAACAATCCGACTACCGATACAGGCTTTAGCGAAACTGCAGTCGTCGAAAACACTTTAACTGAAGAAAAGGAACTCGAACTTAATTTTGAACCTCATTTTGACGAAGCCGACGCACCTACCCGCACGTACCATGACGGAAAAAGGTTTTTGAGTTTACAAAAGAACTTAGAGCAAAAACGCGCAAAACCGCCAAAAACAACTTAGATGACTACTGAATGCATTTCGCGCATATTTGGTTTCGGCAAGCAAAAAGAAGAGATAAAAGCTAAACTAGAAAAATACATCTTTGCGCAAACATGCGACCTCAGAAGTTTGACGATTGGTACGAGTGTTCGTAGAGAAACGCCAGAATCCCAACATAGTAGAAGAGTGCCAGCTTGATATTCACAGAACTATTCAACTATAGAAGAGGCCACGCACGTAGCAACCAAAAGATTAGAGATATCTGTGAGCATCAAGTTGACACGCTGTCAATTGCTTCCGCGACGTCACGCTCGTCACGAAAGTCGGGAAGGAGTTCAAACAGTTCCAAATCAACAAAAGAAACTTTGATTGACCGTCCGAGCAAAACGCGCCGCTTTGGAGAAAAAAATCAACATAGCGATGCCATTCTAGAGCAGGAACAGAAACTAGCTAACCAAGATTAAAACAACAATTAACGTAACAAAAGCACAGGAAGCCCATATACGAAGAAGCTGTTTCGCTAGAAGATTCTGAATTTGGGGGTTGCCAACTGAAATGGATAACATAATGGCACGATTTATAAATACCCAATCCAATGAGCCCGTTATCGCTTATCCACCGCAAACCCTTATATCTCCCTAGCAACTACAAGCGCAGAACCCACCTATTCATCTGTAATATCCTCAGCCGAATTATAGCACCCCGGCTTACACTCAACAACAAAGGCCCTTCGCAGCTAATACACTCGTGACCTTTACAACCCTCAAGTAGCTGATAATCGCACGATAATTAGTCAATCTCAATTATGCCCATCGCCAGCATTTCCTATCATGAGTTCTAACGCGCAAGAAATTTACACCCCAAAGCTCCACATCCGCAATCAGCAATACAACCGACAACGTCACCGCCAGTACAGCGCGTTACCTACTCCACCAACTTCAACACATTACAGCGCGTTACCTACTCAACCAACGTCACACAATTACAGCGCGTTACCCAGTCACGGGTGTCACGCAATATTACACACCACCCCCGCAAAACAGATAGGGTGCGTTCAGACTCGGAAAAATTATCTAGATACCACGGGGGGCATCTCGCTTGGCGAGTCTGGACGATTTTTTTCAAGCGAGATAATTTTTGCCGACGACCACCGGTGCGTTCAGACTCGGAAAATTATCTAGATACCACGGGGGGCATCTCGCTTGGCGAGTCTGGACGATTTTTTCAAGCGAGATAATTTTTGCCGACGACCACCGGGAGAGCCGCGGAACGCTTTGATCTTAGCTGTCAGTTTCAAGCGACCTGGCAACATGGCTTAAGCGAGTAGCGGGTCAAAGGTGACAGATTTCTGTTGTGTTTGAAGCTTTTATTGACAGATACAATTCCAGAACCCCTTTATCTCGCCAAAAGTTTCTTAGTTTTAGTGTTTTTCGTCCATAACACATGCAATCAAAATCTCTCGTCAATATATTCAATATCGAAGTGAAAATCAGTCGAAAATGGTGAACTTTTTTGTTTGGTGTTTTATCAATTTTATCAACGCCATCAGTGGGGTGCAATGTTGCATAACAAGCCTGGTTTTTTAGTTTCATGACAGGGACCCGCTTCAGTATGCCGGTGTTAATTGATGACTCAAGTAGCATGACTGGCCCAAGCTAGTAGAAATTCACCGAATCTGAACGCACCCCCGGGAGAGCCGCGGAACGCTTTGATCTTTGCTGTCAGTTCAAGCGACCTGGCAACATGGCTTAAGCGAGTAGCCGGGTCAACGTGACAGATTTCTTTGTGTTTGAAGCTTTTATTGACAGATACAATTTCCAGAACCCCTTTATCTCGCCAAAAGTTTCTTAGTTTTAGTGTTTTTCGTCCATAAACACACGCAATCAAAATCTCTCGTCAATATATTCAATATCGAAGTGAAAATCAGTCGAAAATGGTGAACTTTTTTGTTTGTGTTTTATCAATTTTATCAACGCCATCAGTGGGTTGCAATGTTGCATAACAGCCTGGTTTTTAGTTTCATGACAGAACCCGCTTCAGTTCGCCGTGTTAATTGATGACTCAGTAGCATGACTGGCCCAAGCTAGTAGAAATTCACCGAATCTGAACGCACACCCATAGTGTCATGCAAATCCGAAGCCCTTGCCAAAGTCACGCAACTCCAGCGCCTTCCCCAAGCAAACCAGATGTTTTACAGGCGAAGAACCAGAGACAAAATTCCTTCATTTGGGAAAACGGCTTTTGACGCTTTAATAGACTCTGGCGCCAGTAAGCGCGCAGGAAAAGCTTTATTTACTTTATCAACATCTTGGCGGAAAGGCAAAATTAGCTGTCGAACAACTACAGTACATGGTTGGCGCGAATCCTGAAGAAGCGTACCGCGAAGCTAGGACAAAGCTGAAGCATCGTTTTTGGACGCCCAGATATTATAGCTCCGAATTCGAAACGAAATTAGCGAACTGGCCAAAGATCGCAAATAACGATGGGAAAGGGTTGCGCGAATTAGCGACTTTTTGCAGCAAGTGGAAATCGCAAGCGCGCACATGCCAGCGCTAAAAATTATGAATCCCCTTCAAAGCTACAGTCCCTAGTAGATAACTCCCCGGTGGTTCACCTACCCAATGGTCTACTCAGGTGCAAAAATTGCAACAACAAAAAGGGTATAATGCATTTCAAGCTTCAAGGATTTAGTAACAGAAGTAAATTTCCATGCTGAGCGCATGAACATTCCACAACTTGCGCGTACACCACGACAACCTGCAAACCCACCTGCTATGCCTGCGCGCCGCAAGCCGCAAGAGCGCACAATTGTATTTTCAACAAAAACCTGAACCGCAAAGGCAACAGCAAACCAAGAAAACAAGCACCGCCAGACAAACAGAGCGACCAGTCATGTTTATATCACAAACGAAGTCGCACACTCTGATGAATGCAAGAAATTCCGGGAGCTTCCCATAGAGGAAAGGCGCGAATTTTTTAAAAAATAAGTTGTGCTTTAAGTGCGGATATAGCGAACAAACATATCGCCAAGGACTGCAAGGAGACTCCTCCTCCTTGTGATGTTTTTACAAAAGGCATTTAACCGCACTACACGAAGAAAGAAAACCTACTACTCCACCCACAACTCCTAGTGCCCCAGAATCATCACAACATGCCACACAGTGTGCGGAGGGTGGGAATCCAGTAGGTTCGTGCGCGCGAATAGTTCTCGTACAGCTCACACACGGCACATCCTGACAACAAGTTACTTACATACGCAGTTCTCGACGATCAGTCACGGATGTTTTATCAAGGACTCGCTGCTAGGCAAGCTAAAGTTTCAGCGCCTGAGCTCGACGCCTACAACCCCTAAAGTTAATACTATAGTCGGCATAACACCATTCGCACAAAAAGGTCGCTGGTCTTCACTACAAGACCCCGACAACAAACACGCGCAAATCAGATTCCGTATGCATACACGCGCGAGTACATCCCGGCCGCACACAGCGACATCGCAAGTCCTGACGTAGCTAAGCATGGAGTCACCTTGCGCCCATCACCGATCAGATCGCCTATAGACCTGACATCGACATTGGCCTGCTCATCGGTCGGAATGTTCCCGCAGCCTTCCCCATTAAACATGGCCGAAAATTCGGCAAAACAAAAGATTTTTACTATTTCAGTATTTATGATATTCACGCTCAACGCAGGTATTGCTCCGTATTTATGATATTCACGCTCAACGCAGGTATGCTCCTGTATTTTATAGGAGCGTCTGCAGCGCTGAAGCGCGACCTGATAGGGCTGCGAGAAGAGAACAACTCCCTAAAAGAGAACTTCACCAGCGAAAAGGGTTCGTACGTCCGTGTGCTTCACAAACATATGCAAATGTATATGCCCTATTATAAGCCTTCAGAGCTTCCGTCTTCTAGATACAGTTCTTGCCATTCGTTATTTAGCACTTATTTTATCAATTGAAATGGATAGTGGCAGAATATAGTAAATGTTCCTAAAGCCACTATCCACCGAAACTGAAATGGAATTAGTACATACCAGTACTATTGTATATTTTTTCTGTGGCGTGGTATATAAAAAATTAGTACATACCACAAAGTAGCCTGCTTCGTCGAATTTTTAGTCGAAAACAAAAAAAAAATGTGTTATCGTTTTAAAACTACGGGCGGGACATAACTCACGTAAACTTAAATGATTTGCATAAGCACCATTTTTGGTCGATTTTGACAGCTCTAGATGTTTGCAAGCATTTACCTCGAAAAGCTGGGGGAAAAAAAGAGTATATGCTCATTGGGGTCAAATCCAAGGTTAGCTAGGCTCCCTGAGGACCAAGTGTGATTATTTTGGGGAAGCCCCGATAAAACGGGTCAAAGATGCCAAGGTGTTAGGAGTGCATATCGATGAGTCCCTTACCTGAATAAACATATAGAAGAGATATCCAAGAAAATTCGGGAGGAATCAGTGCCTTGAAACGTCTAAGAGAATTTGCAAATCGTGATTCCTCATTTCTGTTTATAATGCACTGGTCCTTCCTCATTTTGATTATTACTGTGAGGTGTGGGACTCATTGGTAGTGTGTTGGCTCACAGGCTGCAAGGACCGAATTCCTGAAAGAGCTTTTCATATAATGGTGCAAAAGTATGGAATTCCTTATCGAATGATCTTCGAAGCTGTGAGTCTATCATGCCTTCAATGGTCTCCTAGGTCAATGAGTCAACCCATGGCCAATATCTATCTATATCTTTTTTTTTTCTTTCTTTTATTTATTACTTAGTTTTTCATATTATAGTATATTTTTGTAAATAGATGTATATAGACTACATAGACAAAGCTATTATTGTATTTTGTATTATATTTCCTAGAATATTTTGTAATTTCACATTTTTGTATTATACCCACAGCCCTATTGGAAATCAGCCTTTGTGTTGAATAGGCCAGCGTGGTTAAATAAAGTTTACCTTACCTTACCTTACCCTGGTTGTTTGGGAGCGTTGTATCACCCGGATATGTAATAACCACAGATTTGTAATAACAACCGGATTTGTAATAACAAGGAACCGGATTTGCAATAAACAACAGGATATGTAATAAAAATCAACCAGATTTGTAATAAAATATCAACCTGATTTGTAATAAAATTCAACAGGATTTGTAATAGCATAGCCAACCGGATTTGTAATAACCAATCAACGCGATTGTAATAATCAAAAAGGTTGGAAATGCGACGTTAAGTAAAACCCCGCGTATAAGAACCTGGATTTTTTAAGTTAACCTAAACAGGTTCTTATATAAATGGTCATCAAAGTTCCATAACAACGGAACAGGGGTCACTGTTTCTAAATAGCAAACCTTCCACATGAAATTCGATTTAAAATTTAAAATGACACATCAAGCGCCAATCCTTAGTAATTGTCCAGACGTATACAAGTTTAGAGAAAATTTATTAAGCCGATTTAAGATATCAAGGCGACTTTTTTTTTCCTTTGAAATTCAAAACTTTTCACTTGCTTTCTCATAATTATATAATTTAATGGGAAAAAGGCTAGCAAAATGTTTTACCTCAAAATCATCCCAAGGTATACAAGCACTTGTTTGCCCAATTTGATGCCAGGAAGTGCTTTGATTCCATAATGAACATCGACGCAAACTTCAATTTTTTGAGCAATTTCGCGAATATCATTTCGAACACAAAAGTTCCTGATGGCGAAGTTTTTTCTCGCGCTCTTCAAATTGATCATATTAGGCTGCATTCAGTATGTATACTACAGTGGTATGGGGTGCCAAATGTAAAAATATTTATATTTAAGTATTTTCATTATATGCATACATTTCCTTTATATGCCGCCAAATGCCTTAGGTAATAAAAATTGTTTTAGAGATATAAGCAATACGGTGTAAAATGGTTTCAATACGGTTAAAATGGTTTCAATACGGTGTAAAATGGTTTTTGGCATATAACCAAATTAACGAATGTGGTTGTTTGCTAAATAACCAATTCTCTGATATGACTTATCCGCAATGGTTTATGATGGTTTTATCGTGGAATCGAGGCTGGCAGTACTGAAACGAGGCTGTATTAGAATCCAAGATGGCGAACAACATGGAAGAAGATAAGGTATGACTTAATCTATTTTATTTGGTTCTCACGAATTCATCATGTTCTATGTTTAGTTCCATACTTGAAGGATGTTTTGGCTTTTTTTATGTGTGCTTTTAAATAAAAGTAAACAGAATTTTCAATAGAATAGACGCTGCTACTTTCGACGGTGCGGATCTCATTCAGATGAAAATAGAAATCGCTGCAGTTCTTAGTTTGCTGTACCCATCCACAACGCTTTTATGTTTCGTCTCGAATGGCCAAAACGGGCGAGAATAGGAGAAACATGAAAAATGGAATTATCGAAGCTTGCGGTAACGTACAGGTACAGCAAGCTGGGCCCCTCATAGCCTGCGTTGACAGCCGAACTAAACCTGGGATGAGTTAACTAAACTCAGGTTTAGTTCGGCTGTCAACGCATGCTAGGCCCCTCACAGGAAAAATATTAAGATTCAGTGATTACACGGCGCAGTTACAGCTCCAGGGGCACCCAACGATCATTTTCGTATAATGTCTGTACATGGATAGCGCTACGCGCGAGAGCTGAATTTTCGCTTCAGAATTAAAAGCTTTAATTTCGTATAGAGCGGTTTTCATATGACTGTAGTAAACCAATCGCAAAGTAATTACACAAATTCTGAACAAAACCTATAGGAGTAGTTACAGTCACCTGAATCCGCTCTATAGATCAGATAGATTATAATTATAACAGATTACTTTAGACGCAGAACCAATCCTTTTCTTCTCATTTGAACATATGGTCCCACATTGAATAATTCACAGCCATTCTTGTCAAGCCATAGGCTACGGGAAAAAGTTTTAAAATAGTTTAAATCGCTAAGTTATTGTGATTGGATTCTCGGTTTTGAGGGGACGGGGACAATTTGGGTAGATTTTAGTAGAATGGGAGTGAGTGTACATATTTTTTTGAGTGACCATGGCTTGAAGTTCAGACCCAAATTGCCCCCTCGAAACCGAGAATGCAATCACAATATACACACCAATCATAAAATAGCTATTCTTTATTTTGTTTCTTTTAATAATTAAGACATTTTCAAACAATTCAGCTATTTTTCAAACTTTTTCCAGTAGCCTGTGAGGCCTATGGTCAAGCTTTCATGGGTGTCGACCATTTAAGGGAGCTGCTTGCAGAGCAGAGGCATCTCTAATTAACAATGCTCATCTGAAGAGAACAAATAATCTGTTATTAGGTATGCCTTAAAGAATAACTCTGTTTTATTATCATACAGGAACAAATGATGGACAAAGTCTCCTCAACCCCAGCAGTATTGGTTTAAACATAGACTCGTACAGCCAATCAACTCAACTTAGTTGGGAAGCAGAAAGAAATCAAAGCTTGGTTTATCTACAATCCTATGTGTCTAAAAAGGAAGACATGACAATATTTCCAAGCAAACTCAATAAACCCTGTCTTAGTTCCTTGAAACTTGTGGTGTCGCAGTGAACCATGCTAAGAGGAGTTCGAATGGATGTGACCTATGAAGGATAATTAGGCCAAGGGCAATCGTCAATTACAGTCGCATTTAATGCATTTATAACAATATATTTTTTGAAAGTGTAATGAGTCGACATCTTAATTAATACCTTAAATGGACACAACTTGAGTTCGATGTACCGGTATGCCCTAGGCCTAAAAATATTAATTTGAAACGCTGAATTAGCCTGCAAGCCGGCTCTCCAGTGGGTTTTCCAGAGAAAAATTCGTTAGGGCGCGCGCAGGGTTCCAGTGACACAGGAATCCCGCGCGCCAAAAAAAATCGAATATCCGAAAAAACCCACTGGAGAGCTACTGGAGAGCCGGCTAGCAGGCTAACGCTGAATTTGATACAAAAACGATACATGGTACGACAGAACTAACAAGCAAGCCTTGTAATTTACTTGGTTTACATGATAACGTTGCTGCTAACACAGCTTTTTTGCAAATCTAGCTTTGAAAAAATTGGCGAGTTACTTGACGTAGTAATAAATTTTAACGTAAGACCTAAAAGAAGACATACGGAGTACATTCCGAAGGAAATTAGCATAACTCTATTATTTTGAAACAATAATGTCACGTCATCTACGTGACCACCGGAAAACGACAAGCGATATTTGACTGAGAATATGAATGAGTTATTTCGAAATTTATGGGGAATGCGAGAACCCTAGAAGTCTATGTTGAAATGTTAATTTGGGGCTGAGGCTTAGGGGGACAAACAAAATAAAAGCATCATTTCCAAAATTTCATATATCGAATTGATCATGGGTCTATATGCTAAAGGAGTAACCACTGGTGATTATTTCAATAGCGCTGCGCACAGATTATAAAATCAGATCACGAAGACTCAGCAACAAACAATTGACCGCTCCCGCTTCATTGTTCTACTCCTAGTTACTGTTGCTACGTCGGACAAGCCAAATGTTACTTTGGCATAGAGCATGAAAAAATTACACCGATTGCAGGAAAGTGTTAGAAGTTTGCTCATAGTATATGGGGTTTATATTTTCGTCACGAAAAGCTGAAGAATTCATTCAAAATCTTCAAATTTCAAGTTTGTTGCTCGGACATTTTGAATTCCATAGTGAAAACTGCCCAGTGTTTGGTAATTAATTAAAGCAAAGACGGGATCGGTCTATTGCTCTGAAATCCCATTCAGAAGGATCGCGCTTGTAATACGAGCCAGGATAGGAGTACATACAAGCTAGCTGCTATAATAAGTGGAAGTACCAGTTTACCAATTCATTTTGCATCATTCTTTAGAGAGAAAACTAAGAAAATGGGAGAAAAGTATATTTGTTTGTCTGAATTTTTAATTAGTGTGACGTCATCTGTGCGCAGCGCTATTGATTGACGCAAGCGTATCTCTGATCCTTGAACCGCCTCCTCTTTGTTGTGTACATAGGACTGGGGATAAAAAACTACAGCCCAAGGACTCACTAACTAATACCTCGTCCACGCCACCAGAAAACCAGAGGGCAACAACAAGCGTAATAAATAGATGCTAAGGTGTGGACCATTAGAAATTGGGGGAGAGGGGTAGCAATTCCCCAAAAAATTCGTGCAAGGCCAATCCTCCCCCCCCCCCCCCCAAAAAAAAAACATCTTACAGAGATTCAATAGAAAAATAAATCCTACAAGCACATGGCTTGGGTTATCGTTAAAAAGATGTCTGAAGTAGTTATTCCAGCAACTTCTCTATCATGCATTTTTCTATCTTTTCTACTTCACTTTACTCAATACTTAGTAAAAATTTCGGCGCGCGAGGCTGTGAGAAATCGCATAGGAATAGGATTTGGCCTGTAGAAAACGCCACGGGAAAAAGGTCTTGCTCGATGCGCAGTTCTACCCTCTACCCCTCGTGGGTTACCCTTTCCCACTGTCTATACTTCTCACTCTGACAAGTTTCGGTATGTACGTATAACGTGTATTACAAGATATTTTGTGCGTGTGTCTACGAAAAAAAAAAGATCTTGCACAACCTGATCCCCGAAAAAAATCATACGCAAAAAAATTGCCACCCACTCCCCCAATGTCTAATGGTCCACCCCTGCAGATGATTAGAAAACGTGTCTTAACAACGACAAGTAGTTAGACGCTGAGAAAAAGTTTCTTAACAACAACCATCGTCGAAAACGCGACTTAGTAAAACAAGTGTAGATAGAGGCTGAGAAAACGCGACTTAGCAACTCACTAACTAATACCTCGTCCACGCCGCCAGAAAACCAGAGGGCAACAACAAGCGTAATAAATAGACGCTAAGATAATGCGTGTTAGCAACGACAAGCGTAGTAGATAGATGATGAGAAAACGCGACTTAGTAACAACAAGTGTAGTAGTAGATAGACTCTAAGAAAACGTTACTTAGCAACAGAAAGCATAGAAGATAGACGCTGAGAAAACGCGACTTAGCAAGAACAAGTGTAGAGAGACGCTGAGAAAACGTGACTGATCAACAAGTGTAGTAGATAGACGCTGAGAAACGCGACTGATCAAGAAAGGTAGTAGATAGACGCGGAGAAAACGTGCCGTCTTGCAACAACAAGCGTAGTAGATAGACTCGACTGTAAGAAAACGCCACTTTATAGCAACAACAAGCGTAGAAGATAGACGCTGAGAAAACGCAACTTAGTGTGAGATGTTCAAAAAGACGATAATTTTTGATAGTTGTTAACTAGATTATTTCTTATTTTTCACGTTAGCTTAGACAGCGTTTAATGATATCAAGTGCAAAATCGTTTTTTAGTTACCGCAGCACATATAAAGGCATTTATTGCATGACATGATTTCCTGGATTGCATGTGTAATCTGATTGCATTGCACTTCTTTGACTTTGTTGCATAGGAGTTCGTATTAATTTTCCGATATTGTATTGATCCAATTCGTTACTTTTGCTGCATAAAAGAGCCCATTCCTAGTATTTTCAGCATGTTCTGGAAGTCCAGAAAGTGTACAATAACTAAGACGACGAGAAATTTTACGGCAGAAGGAGGGTACATGTTGTCGTTCCCATTTACTAACCAGTTGTAACTGTGTAGTGTGATTTTTTTTATATTTGCCTAAGAAATCCGTGTTCCTACTTGACAGCCGATCTCATCCTGTTACACTTGGTGCCAGAAATGGAATCCAAGTGTAAAATCCAAGTGTAAAATTCTGTGGAAATTAACAAGCGCGAAAAATGTCGCTTGAGGATCAAGATGCCGCTCTGAACGCCAAGCTGACTGAGATGGAGACGCTGCTATAGCAGAGTGCCACCCAACCAGACATCAGCCAGGCATCCACCAGTGGCAGTACCACATTACCAGCCATCTGTGTGTCAGTGCCAAGAGAGGGGTTTGGGAAGTATGAAGCAGAGAGGGCAGTGCGGGGACAGACCGACGCGAGGCAGTTGACTTCCTTTTCTCCCAACTGGACGGGGTGGCCATGAAGAGCTCAAGACACGCCCCAGTTCCCAATGGAGTCTTTCAGATCGTCTTTCAGCAAACGTTTTTTGCAAGGCGGCAGATGGACGTGGAAACCGTACAGGACACTCCCTGGTGGTGCTCCTAGACAGAGTGCTCATAGCCAGAGTAGAACGGCTGAGCGGAGAACCTGTGGTGGAGAAGGAGAAGCTCCTTAAAGAACAGTTCACTGGAAACTTAAGGGAGCCGCTGTTGTGACGCGACATCAAACGCTCGGGCCGCGCTGACTAGTTATACAGGCATATGAAGGCGGAACCATCCACAAGACGGTCAGCAGCAGTCCGAGAGGCAGCCATAGACGAGGAGGAGGTGTGCACTGAGGTGACTGGGAGGAGGAACAATCAAAAGGTGCTCTCTGACCGGGACAGAGAGAACTTGCAGAGGAGATGCAGAGGCAGCAGAAGGTGCTGATGACCCACATCGAGCAGCAGAGAGGGTGTTTAATCGGCAGCATGAAACTCCGAATCAACTGCTGGCAACAGGACCACGCCCAAGTGGCTAAGGGGAGGATGGCCACTTCGTCCATGATTGTGCAAAATCTCCACCAGGCAATAGTCAAGGGGACAGAAGGTGGCTCCAAAGAGGTCAGCAAACGAAACACTCCATCGCAGTGAGCCCGGCGGCAGTCCTTAAAGATACAGCGGCCATTTTCAACAAAAGGAGGAGACGAACATACTGGCGAAGAAGATCCCAAAGTCGGCAGAGCTGTAGCAGCCGGGAAGAAAGCGGGTATTGTGCCGGACCTAAACCAAAAACCCAGAAAGCAGAAGCTAGTCGAAGTTGTGATAGGGTCAGATAAATTATGCTCGAAGATTCGAGTATTAAGAGCTTTTGATCGTTGCTCCCAAAACATAGCATTATGCTCAAAATTGTGCTCGAAAAAAGTTATAGTGCTCGACGCACTATCCAATGCCCTTTTATAAAAAAACGTAACCACTTAATTGCTTATATCGCAAGCACCAAAAGTTGTAGTATTTCTTTACACACCGCTTTTCTCACCATTCCTGTTTTGTGGTGCAGACTGTGCACCACAGAATTGACACAGGCGAATTTTTCCCAGCCTCCCCTATCATTTTGGTCCGGAAGAAGTCGGCAGCGTTGTGTCTGTGTGTTGACTACCGCGGCGTCAACAGGAAAACGAGGCCGGACGCATACCCCCTGCCGAGAATCGACAAGTCATTAACTGCAGAGGCCTCTTGCCACACCGTCTACGCTTGTTGATACCCAGTCGTGTTTTCTCGTCGTCTATATAGGGTTTAGTGTAGTCAGGATAAGCCAGCACTGGTGCACTCGTCAGAGCATTGTACTATCCGTCAAATGCTCTCCTCCTCATTGTTCTTTGACGATAGTACCTTGCTTCTTTTTTCGCTTTGGCTGAGATTGCTGCCGTGTAATGGTGCTGCCTGGTACAAATCTTCGGTAGTACGATGCGAAGCCCAAGAATGACTTCAACTCTTTCAGAGTCCGTGGATCCGGCCATTGTGGCCCCGCCTCTGTCTTTGCTAAGAGCAGTTTCAATACTTTTATAGAATGATATGCTCAATGCAGATCACATTGGAGAAAACTTGAAAAGGACAACGGGACGGCCCGTATAAGGAGGGCAGAGGAACGGGAAGGCAGTGAGGATGACGGAGACCTGGAAGCGGTAGTTGAGCGGATACTGGGGAGAGCGTCTCAAGCGCAACAGGTGACGCCAGTTGATGTGAGCGCAGTCCAGACCTCTGATGGTAGTACGGACCCGGTTGTAGGTCAGCTGGTGATGGAAAATGATGGTGATGCTCCAGTGGCGACAGGTGGCTTCTCAGACGGCTCCGAGATGAGCAGAGAAGGACAGGAGTATGACACAGCTGGTTCTGAGGAAGTCTCTCTGGATGAATAAACGTGATCGATGACAAGGTTGCAGTGCCCCCGTTCTACTACCCGATCAACAAAGCGCCAATCCTCCAACCCTGGCGGTTAGGGAGATTCAGGCTGCATTCATAGATCCACAAGCCTTCAGTTTAAATCTTGACGGTATTTGATGATGCTAATTTTGACGTCTCGTGGGCTGGTCGGAACGTCGTCGGCTTACGTTGAAAATTTATTACCAAAAGTACCTCGCTGCCTAAATATTTTTAAAAGTTGACAGGAATACCAAGCAAAAGGCTGTGTTTAGAAGCAACCTTATCATGTAAACCAGTAAAATTACAAGGCCTTGCTTATTAGTTTTCTCGTACCATCATGTATCTTTTTTCTATCAATTCAGCGTTTGAATCAGGGGCCGCGCGGGGGGAGGGCTGGTAGGGCTATACCCTTATCACTTTTCTTAGAAATCATCATACATTTCTTGTGTTCAGCCCTACCACTTTCGTGGTACATTCTTCCTTATAAGCCCCACCACTTGAACGCACGAACCGTGGCCCTTTGGCATGAATTTACTATTTCTAGACCAAGGGCATACGTCAAATTCAAGCCGCGTCGATTAAATTCTTTTCAAAAGATATTGGCTCATTACACTTTACAACAAAACGTTATCTATTGTTATAAATGTATTAAATGCGGCTGTAATTCGACTTTTGTCCTAGGCCTAATTATCTGTATAGGCCACAGCCCCCGGGACCCTATCAGATACCAAAAATCCTCTTTTTTTATACCCTACCGTAGACCTACGGTCAAAATTGTATTCCCTACCGCAGACCTGAGGTTAGTCACCAGGGTGGTCCAATTGGTCGCACTGAAAGCGGTATTTTGATAATAATGTATAGGTTTCAAAAAAGCCACCTTTCCACTAATTGCGGTACAACACCCCCCCCCCCCCCCCCCCCCCCCGGTTAGTTCTCTGCAACACCACAAGATTCCAAAGAAATAAACAGTGGTTTATTGAGTCTGCAAATGTAGTGACTAAAGACGTGTAGCAAACGTCGCTGAGAATTATTGTCCTGTCTTCCTGGCCTTTCCTGGTAGAGAGATGATTGAGATGATTGGCTGTACGAGTCTATGTTTAAACCAATACTGCTGGGGTTGAGGAGACTCTACCCATCATTTGTTCCTATGATAATAAAACAGAGTTGTTCTTAAAGGCAGGCATACCTAAGGACAGTTCTCTTCAGATGAGCATTGTAAATAAGAGATGCCTCTGCTCTGCAGGCCTCACAGGCTACTGGAAAAAGTTTGAAAAATATCCCAATTGTTTTAAAAATGTCTTAAATGTTTATAGAAACAAAATAAAATAGTCACTTTATGATCTGCTGTGTATATTGTGATTACATTATCGGTTTCAAGGGGACATTTGGGTCTGAACTTCAAGCCACTGGTCGATCGTTACAATGCACGCTCGCTCCCATTCTACTCACACTAAACACACCGGATCATAAAGTAAAAGTATTCCGTGTATTTGTGTCTATAAATATTAAAGACATTTTTCAAACAATTCGGTTATTTTTCAAACATTTCCCATAGCCTGTCAGACCTATGGCTTAACAAGAGTGGCTGTGAATTTATTCAATCTGGACCATATGTTCAAATAAGAAGAAAAGGATTGGTTCTGCGTCTAAAGTAAGCTGTAACTTATAATCTACATACGAAAATTAAGCTTTTATTAATTTCTGAAGCGAAAATTTCAGCTCTCGCGCTATCCATACAGATATTTATACGAAAATGATCGTTGGGTGCCCCTGAGCTGTAAGTGGCGCCGTGAATTAATGCGGGCTTGCTGTGCAAGCTTCGATAAACAGGCCTAGAAGGTCGTTAAATTTCATTTCATTTCGCTCCTTTTTTCTTGACCGTTTTGGCCATTCGAGACTAAACATAAAAGCGGTTTTGATGGGCACAGCAAACCAAGAACTGCAGCGATTTGTCTTTTGCTTTCATCTGAAATGAGATCCGCACCGTCGAAAGTGACAGCGTTTATTTCTATTGAAAATTCTGTTTACTTTCATTAAGAACCGAAAAATAAAAACAGCCAAAACCTCCTATAAGTATGGAACTAAAAATCAGAGAACATGTGGAATTCGTGAGAACCAAAATAAAATAGATTAAGTCAATACCTTTACATCTTATCTTCTTCCATGTTGTTCGCCATCTGGATGCTACAGCCTCGTTTCGGTACTGCCAGCCTCGATTCCACGATAAACCATCATAAAACCATTGCGGATAAGTCATATCAGAGAATTGGTTATTTAGCAAACAACCACATTCGTTAATTTGGTTATATGCCAAAAAACATTTTACGCCGTATTGCTTATATGTCTAAAATCATTTTTATTATATAAGGCATTTGCGGCATATAAGGGAAATGTAGCCCCTATATACAAATAATGGAAGTACTTACCGTATTTATGGTAAATAATATTTTTACATTTGGCACCCCATACAGTGGGGGCAGATGATTTTAGGGGGATCTCAAAATTTAGGAACTGGAAAAGGGGGGATGTCAAGTTTTTTTCATAACATGAAGGGGGGATGCATATTTTTGTTGAGATATATATTTGAGACGAGGTGCAGCTTGATAGTAAATGAAGGATGGCTCAATTGTTGAACACCGAGTTTAAACCTCCTGAAGAAATATCACTTGCACTACTATTCTCGTGTATTTACACTCTTTCAACTGATATGTTGGAAAAAGCTGCGCGCGAAAAAGAATGATAAACTTAAAAAATCGTAAAAAGGCCTTCTTGTTTTACAACAATTCCTCGAGGTGCTGTTCAGTGACTTTTGTCTGCCAGTACTCGTATTTTTAAAATCTTCTGTAATCTGAAAATAGCATCATCTACTCCCGTGCGTCGGGCATTCCCGAATACCGTATGCAGGCTCTTGGTAATAAGCTCTTGACCTTGTGGAATTGGCTTCACAGGATCACGGTGGGAATTACGTTCAAAAATCACTTCGACCCCTTTCTTGACGTGTTTTTTTCTTATCGGGTACCCTGTGGATAAAGCATCATAGGAACACGCGGGAATTACGTTGAAAAATCACTTCGATCCCTTTCTGGTTCTGGACGCTTTTTTCTTAGGTTAGTGCTTCGCTCTGCGGCCGAGTAGCTCCGCTATAATATGACCTCAGTCATTCTTGCATTTTGATTGGTTGAGAAGTGTGATTTTAGCGTAACTGTGTGATTTCAATCGTCGAGGAGTGTGATTTCAAGCCGCAATCAGAAATCCAAGAAAACTTCATTTTTCTTTCAGCAGACTTGCAGATCATTATTTTCAAAGGCTGTTGTTAAGCAGAATCACCAGATTTACAAAAATAAGCGTAAAAAGAGTAAAACACCCGAGAGTTTTGAGTCAAAAGTTTTCAATTTTTGCACTTTTTTTGCACGCCCTTCTGACGTATCGCAACGGATCTAGTTTGGGAGAGTGCGCGCGCTGGTTTTGGAGACAAAATTTGCAGTGAATGACTTAGATCATATTATAAACAATTAATAAGACAGCTCGTGAAATTACAAACAGTTTAGACGTATCACTCGTGGTATTTATGCCAAATATCACTACAAACCATGATATTACCTATACAAATAGCGAAAAACGGAGCTGCACCATAGTAATTGTAAGATAAGATTTTCTTCTAGGAAATTGTTCAGCGCTCAACTTGCTCGACACATTTGCAAATTGATTGAGCAGGTTTACAATCATTACTGCAATCTTGTTCAGTAATGTTGCAATGTTGTGAGGAGACGAACATTCGGTTTGACTGTAATGGACTAAACAACGAAAACCATGATCGTGAAGTAGGGTTTGAATACGCGATCATATGTTGATTTCCATATAACAAATGTCCGAGGTTGGACAAATATGTTAACAAAGCCGTTTTGTCATAAATCTGTTTGTTAGTGATCCAATAGTTCACACATAAATCCCCACCGGTATCTGACCATGGCAACCTGTTATTTTTTAATGAAAAATCCAAGATGGCCGCCAATCCAAGATATCCGCCGTTGCACTAATAGACGAAACTTTCTAACTACTTCACAATTAAACACATATGAGGTGTCAAATAGTTACCTTTTACATATTTTCAATAGGTTTTCGATAGGATGGTCCAAAGGACGTGCCATTATTGACTGGGAGGGGGGTCCCTTTTTTCAAATAAGGCCAAAACATAGGACCGTCCCCTTGAACATAACAAAAAAAGTGTGACCCTCCCCCAGTTGTAGGTAAACAAATTCTTACCCTCCCAGGAAATGTTTTTTTCCTCAAAAACCTATCAGATAAACTCTTGTCCGAGTGATGCAATGTCTATTTCATTCTTCTTAATTGTTTCAGGAGGATCGTGAGGAGCCTGTAGGCGATCTCATAGATGAAGCTGAGGTTGGAGGCAATCTCATAGATGAAGCTGAGGTTGGAGGCAATCTTATAGATGAAGCTGAGGTTGGAGGCAATCTTATAGATGAAGCTGAGGTTGGAGGCAATCTTATAGATGTAAGTAAATGGACGTCTATTGTGCGGGTTCGACGGTTCAAAGACCTCCTGAAGTTGTGGCTCTATGGAAAACTGCATTAACGTGTGCGACTTGCTAGAGTTTCACTTGTTATCAAACGAATTATTACAGTGAAACCGGATGTTTGTTTCCTCACTACTTTGCAACATCGCTGAACAACATTGCAATATTGATTATCAACTTGCTCGATCAATTTGCAAATGTGTCAAGCAAATTGCTAACAAGCGCAGAACAATTTCCTAGAACAAAATCGACGAATTGCTGAGATTTGATAAAACAATGGCTGTTTAAAGCATTATAATATGACCTCAGTCGTTCTTGCACTTTGATTTGTTGAGAAGTGTGATTTCAGCGCAACAGTGTGATTTCAATCGTCGAGGAGTGTGATTTCAAGCCGCAATCAGAAATAGGTTTTTCAGATGAGGCTACCCCATTGACACAACAATGCTGACGGCGATCTGAGAGATATGATTTGAACCACTTTAGAACAGACCCCTTGACCCCAAAGAGAGAAAGTTTCCGGATTAAGATATCATGGTCGACTGTGTCGAATGCTTGTTTGAGATCAACAAACACAATACCATTTATTAGGCCTTCGTCGATATTAGTCAGCCAAAGATCAGTTGCTTTTAGCAGTGCCGTTAGTGTAGAGTGGCCGGAAACCAGACTTTGTTTATCATGAGATAATTATAGAATTGGTCATAAATGATTCTTTCAAAAACTTTTCCAACAATAGGTAGTATGGAAATTAGTCTGTAATTGGACGGATTGGAATGCAGATCAGCCATGAAAATAGGCGTCACCCGAGCCGATTTCCAAACCTTTAGGAAAAATACCTTTGTTTACAGAGCTTTGAGGTCTAATTGTTAAATATGACTTAACTTAAACCAGCTTTAGACCAGAGGACGGATTCCATTCCATTACATTGACGCACATTGAGTTCATTACTTTTACTTCCCTCATTAGCAAAGACATTCATGGGCTTACAAAACTACATGTCACAATAATTGTAACGTTTTTTGTTTCCTTCATCAGTTGCCCTGAATTGTTTACAATTTCAGTATTTATGATATTCACGCTCAACGCAGGTATTGTTCCTGAATTTTATAGGTGGGTCTGCATGAGCTTAGAAACGTGATCCAGGGACTAAGGGAGGAAAACAAGGCAATGAAAGACAACCTCGCCAGCGAAAGGGTTCGTAAGTCCCTGTGCTTCACAAACATATGCAAATGTATGTGCCCTATTTTAAGCCTTCAGAGCTTCAGTCTTCTAGATACAGTTCTTGCCATTCGTTTTTTAGCACTTATTCTATTTCAATTGAAATGGATAGTGGCAGAATATAGTAAATGTTCCTAAAGCCACTATCCACCGAAATTGAAATAAATTAGTAGATACCAGCATGGTAACCTCGAATTCAAGGGATTTTTAACAAAATTGGACATGCAGCGAGCAATATATTGTACCATTTCAATTGAAGAAGAAACATAGGCTCAATTAAAGAGCGCTTTGTAAGCAATTCACAAAAGTTTCCGAAAAGAAATTATTTAATTGTCGGCATCAACTCGTTGCAATACAGGGGCGTAGCCAGGGGGGGGGGGGGGGTCCAGCCCCCCCCCCCCCTTTCTCGGAAATTTTCCCATACATTTACTGTATTTGCTGGAGAAAATTTGCGCATTTTCGTCCCTTGTGACGCGTGGGATATTCTGAAGTATGCCACTCGAAAGCATTGTTTAACAACTATTTAATCCGTCTCGTGTTGATCGAATACGACAAAAACTTTCAAAATAACACTGTTTGCTGTTCTATTACTACATATCACTTGCTTAAACCAGCTTAAGACCAGAGGACGGATTCCATTACATTACATTGACACTGATTGAGTTCATAACTTTTACTCCTCTCATTAGCATAGACATTCATGGTCTACAAAACCACATGTCACAATAATTGTAACGGTTTTGCATAGGGAAGTCGAGGAGCTTCAGCAGGAAAACGACACGCTGAAAGAAAACCTCGCCAGAGAAAGGGTTCGTAAAGTCCATGTGCTTCACAAACATATGCAAATGTATATGCCCTATTATAAGCCTTCAGAGCTTCAGTCCTCTAGATACAGTTCTTATTCTATTTCAATTGAAATGGATAGTGGCAGAATATAGTAAATGTTCCTACAGCATAGGAGGGTCTGCATGAGCTGACCAGGGAGGTCGAGGCCCTTACAAAACAGAAATATATTTTGCATATATTCTTCATATATTCTGTTATATGTCACATATATGCTACATATATTTTGCTACTGACATATATTCCACATACATTGGGCCACATATATGATGCATATATGCAAAAGGTAGGAGGAGATTTATAATGGGGGCATATATATATCACTTATAAAACACATATATGTCAGATGTAGGAAGATTTCTTTAAGCATAAACAAGAGAAGTTTTAAAATTTCACATACTGTGGAATGAACGTGAACAGATGATTATGTGAAAATATATAGTTTTTTTTTAGAAAAAAAAAATGAACAAACTGCTTCTCGAATTATTTCTCGAAACTATTTCTATTTGATAGTAACATTCTATTCTGGCGTATTATCTGATACTAGCTGATGCCCGTGAAAAATTCACGGAGTGTAAGGGGGAAATTTATTTTACTTAAAGTGTTCTCTGCTTTAAAAAAAAAGGGAAAAAAATCACAATGGCCATATGGATATGGGGAGGGGTTCATGATTTCCCTTTCCATAAACTGCTGGATTTAAATTACTAATAACCTCCCATCAGCATGAGTAACCCGTCCCACCATGCCGAACTAAATGAAGTGAGCCCAAAAGGATGTTTTTTGCACTGGTCTCCCTGATTGGTGCGACAAATCACGCGTGTGTCCGTCTCTCAAATCGGTCAAAGAACCCGTGAAAATCGAAAGCGCAATTTGACTTCGGAATTGTTTGTATGTTTATCATATCTCAGTGAGGGGAGAGAGAAAGAGGTCAAGTAAAAATGGTAAAAGACTAAGGACTAATAAGTTTTTTTAGTTTATATTATTTATATTTTTTCGGCTTTATCCCTCGCTTAAAAAATAGATTAAATAGATAAACTCTTGTCCGAGTGATGCAATGTCTATTTCATTCTTCTTAATTGTTTCAGGAGGATCGTGAGGAGCCTGTAGGCGATCTCATAGATGAAGCTGAGGTTGGAGGCAATCTCATAGATGAAGCTGAGGTTGGAGGCAATCTTATAGATGAAGCTGAGGTTGGAGGCAATCTTATAGATGAAGCTGAGGTTGGAGGCAATCTTATAGATGAAGCTGAGGTTGGAGGCAATCTCATAGATGAAGCTGAGGTTGGAGGCAATCTCATAGATGAAGCTGAGGTTGGAGGCAATCTCATAGATGAAGCTGAGGTTGGAGGCAATCTTATAGATGAAGCTGAGGTTGGAGGCAATCTTATAGATGAAGCTGAGGTTGGAGGCAATCTTATAGATGTAAGTAAATGGACGTCTATTGTGCGGGTTCGACGGTTCAAAGACCTCCTGAAGTTGTGGCTCTATGGAAAACTGCATTAACGTGTGCGACTTGCTAGAGTTTCACTTGTTATCAAACGAATTATTACAGTGAAACCGGATGTTTGTTTCCTCACTACTTTGCAACATCGCTGAACAACATTGCAATATTGATTATCAACTTGCTCGATCAATTTGCAAATGTGTCAAGCAAATTGCTAACAAGCGCAGAACAATTTCCTAGAACAAAATCCACGAATTGCTGAGATTTGATAAAACAATGGCTGTTTAAAGCATTATAATATGACCTCAGTCGTTCTTGCACTTTGATTTGTTGAGAAGTGTGATTTCAGCGCAACAGTGTGATTTCAATCGTCGAGGAGTGTGATTTCAAGCCGCAATCAGAAATAGGTTTTTCAGATGAGGCTACCCCATTGACACAACAATGCTGACGGCGATCTGAGAGATATGATTTGAACCACTTTAGAACAGACCCCTTGACCCCAAAGAGAGAAAGTTTCCGGATTAAGATATCATGGTCGACTGTGTCGAATGCTTGTTTGAGATCAACAAACACAATACCATTTATTAGGCCTTCGTCGATATTAGTCAGCCAAAGATCAGTTGCTTTTAGCAGTGCCGTTAGTGTAGAGTGGCCGGAAACCAGACTTTTGTTTATCATGAGATAATTATAGAATTGGTCATAAATGATTCTTTCAAAAACTTTTCCAACAATAGGTAGTATGGAAATTAGTCTGTAATTGGACGGATTGGAATGCAGATCAGCCATGAAAATAGGCGTCACCCGAGCCGATTTCCAAACCTTTAGGAAAAATACCTTTGTTTACAGAGCTTTGAGGTCTAATTGTTAAATATGACTTAACTTAAACCAGCTTTAGACCAGAGGACGGATTCCATTCCATTACATTGACGCACATTGAGTTCATTACTTTTACTTCCCTCATTAGCAAAGACATTCATGGGCTTACAAAACTACATGCCACAATAATTGTAACGTTTTTTGTTTCCTTCATCAGTTGCCCTGAATTGTTTACAATTTCAGTATTTATGATATTCACGCTCAACGCAGGTATTGTTCCTGAATTTTATAGGTGGGTCTGCATGAGCTTAGAAACGTGATCCAGGGACTAAGGGAGGAAACAAGGCAATGAAAGACAACCTCGCCAGCGAAAGGGTTCGTAAGTCCCTGTGCTTCACAAACATATGCAAATGTATGTGCCCTATTTTAAGCCTTCAGAGCTTCAGTCTTCTAGATACAGTTCTTGCCATTCGTTTTTTAGCACTTATTCTATTTCAATTGAAATGGATAGTGGCAGAATATAGTAAATGTTCCTAAAGCCACTATCCACCGAAATTGAAATAAATTAGTAGATACCAGCATGGTAACCTCGAATTCAAGGGATTTTTAACAAAATTGGACATGCAGCGAGCAATATGTTGTACCATTTCAATTGAAGAAGAAACATAGCACTGTGCAAAAAGCCGAATATTCGGGCCCGTATACGCTCGAATACGGATGGGTATACTTCAAGTGTTCAAGGATCTTCTGAAATTTTCAAATCGGATTGTCGTCACGTCACTCTAGAGTATGAAACTTGAATTCGCCGCGTTTTTTCCGAATTCAAATGCATACCCTTGAATTACTTCAGATATTCAAATGGGATACGCTTGAAAATGGGAGGTGCTTCGCTTGCATAGTTAAGAAACCTTACATATGCTTGGCGTGTTGTGTCTAAAATCGTTAAACCAGCCGTCAAACGTTCGGATATCTCACGTATACTGACGTGTTCAGTTTGAAATCGCGATGGCCAACATGTAACTTGCGCGCAAACGTCCGAATATCTCACGTATACCGACGTATTCAATTTCAAAACTTCACGACAAATGCGCAACCAGCTCGTAAACGTCCGAATACCTTACGTATGATGCCGTGTTCAGCTTGAAATCGCGATGATCAACTAACCAGCACGCAAACGCCGCCCGAATATCTTACGTATACCAGCGTATTCAGTTTGAAAACTTCGCGACCAACGTGCATGCAGCCCGCAAACGTCCGAATATTTTACGTATACTACTGTCGTGTTCAGTTCGAAATCGCGATGACCAACATGTAACCAGCGCGTAAAAGTGCAAATGTGGGGCCCTTTCGGTGAGTAAAGTTTGGCACTGTTTTGGGTGGCTATTTTGGTCTTTTTCTTCTGGGCCAATTTGGCCCTATTACAAGTTTGAACAGGATTCACTTTTGGTAGCGAATCAGTGGCTTTTTGTGTCGAGTTGAACTTATGCGGGGCTGTGGAGTTCACAGGTACTAAAACGGCTTCTCCAGAAAATGGCCCACTCTCAAATGGCAGCTGTAAAAAGAAATAATTCTACCCCTGAGTGGGCCATTTTAAATTATATACACCATAACACTTTTTCAATAATGTATTTAATGGTAATCATATTTAGTCATTATATACAGCATCTCAAAACATAACATGGTTTAATGAACATATGTCTATTCTAACTCCTTTCGTCCTCTTCATGCGCCAAAATTCAAGTTCTAGCGTGAAAGAATATTACATAGTGAGTATGTCAGGGGGTTCATTTTTTTTTGAGCAAAATGTCTGCATGTTAATCAATCTAAACTAGTTGAGGACCTTTTGACAATGACATGTCAAGCCAGTTTTTATTTGCTCTTCAATTCTTTTTGACATGATGTGTTTTTGAAGGCCTAAAACTCTCCAAATCATGGGTATAAAGTAGGATGATACCTGCCAAATGTGATGCCAAGTCAAGCTTTTGACCTGTACTAAAAAATCTAGATCTACATATGTAATTGATCTATAACCGATGTTGATTGAATTTGAATAAAATGTTGAGCTGGTTTGGTCTCTCCCTAGAGTTACCTAAAACATCAAAATCTTTAAATCACCAACTAGAAGCATTACAACTGAAACTAGTAAAGAAAATTTTCAGCATGAAAATTTGAGGTCATTTCGATGTAAAGGATTGCAAAAGCTATTTTCAGATTATTTTAATAATCACAAAATTTGGTAGCTGTTTAGAACTCTTGAATAATAGGCTGTTATCACGCAAAATTGATTAATACTATTTAATAGTTATCAAAAAAAGAATCCAGTTTTCAATTCTACACATCCGTATTAGTAATATTGCAAGGTTTTCTGAAGATTGCTTGAAAACTGACTGAGATATTAATTTTCAAAACTTTGTATTCAGGCTTATTTTTTTGCAAGAAATGTATGGGCAAATACATTGAAACAAGACTGGACGGGCATGGATGCCTGTCCACCCTCGACTTGAGGGATTAGCCCATACATTTTTTTTTGCAAAAAGTAAAACTCATATCTTAGCCAGTTTTCAAGGAATTCTTTTGAAACTGCAATTTTACTAATACGGTGTGTAGATTTGAAAACTGGATTTCAATTTCTAATAACTATTAAATATTATTACTCAATTTGCATATATAATAGGACTCCATGCTGTCCAATTAAGAAAACAGGGATGATTCCTCTGGACTCTGCTGTGAGTCCTGTTACTTATTAATTATATTGTGAATGATAAAATGCCGAAATTGTCCAATTTCAGTGCACGTGATCCAATTTAAACAAAATTGGACAGTTGACAACAATGGATTTTGCACTGGCTATATAATTATGCATGATAACGGCCTATCCTAGTATGTAGCTGTGTTTTTCATACTTCTGTGAACTCTGAACTTTTAGCAGTTTCCTTCGATCCCACACACAAAAGCTACCAGGTTTGATTCTACAAGAACGCTCGGAGAACACAATTAATTAGCCAGCACAGAGTTCACAGAATTACAGAAACCACTTTAATATTTAACAATATTATTCCTCGAGCCAGAATTGGGCTGATGGAATATTGACTCAGAGGCAATGAGGGCCAGAGGAATAATTGTTTTAGTCAAATCACACTAGTATGTCCATTTGTATAGTGTGATTTGACTAAAACAATTATTCTTCTCACCCTCATGGCCTCTGAGTCAATACCAGTCCATTTGGCCTTTGGCATAAAGGGCTATCGGTTCAGTGCCCATTCAGGCTAAAGGAATAATTTATCTCCACTTTCAGTGTTCAGCTGTTGAACCAGCTTTGGTGTCACTAGCCTGAATTTTCAGCTATTTCTCTCCCAACACTCAGACACTCTAGTGATGTTCATCCTCCCTAGAAAATATACAAACTGCATAATTAGTTAAATTGTCCTGAATTATTTTGATCACTTTATTTATGCTTTTACATTTTGTCATATTGTCATGTCCTGCAGTAACACATACTGCAGTAAAAACCCGCAAGTAAGAGTTTATGACCACATTTGGTTAATAATGAACTCTTGCCTGCTTACCCAAGCAGGTCTTCTTTTAATATTTCATTTTTTTGCTCAAATAATGTAGAGCAACAGTGGTAAGTAGTAATAGTATACTCTAACATTTAACATCTTGAAGTCTTGCAACAACATCATTTTCAAAAATGTGAATACTCCGCAGCTTGTTTGTTACAGGTTTCAACTTATTTATACCGGTATGTTCTTTCTGTTTTAGCCTAACATGTTCATAAATTCTAGATTCTTAGAATGGTTTATATCCGGCTGTGAAATAGATACTAAGAAATATACGTATATGCACTACTATACACTATGAAGGTATTTTTATTGTATTTTTTATTATATATGTCCATGTAAATGACCAGCCTGTAATTCAGCTTTTTAGCTGCGAAAGGTTGGAATAAACGAGATATGATATTATTATTATTCTCCTTTGGAATTATGACTAGTAGACACTATTAAACATTGACTATTAGTTTTGTTTCACAGCCGGACGAAACCACTCTACTAATGAATTTTTTACAGTTTGTAAATGGCCTACTACTTATATGTATATTTTTACCTTACTGAATCTGAGACACACTAGTCAAACACAGGCTGGGGTCATGGCCACTGATTGTTTATTTCCATCCCTCTGTTAAAAGAAGTCTGTTCATAATCTTCACTGCAAGAATGACAATAGATCAAAGATTAGCCTAGAGAAACAAAGAAACTAGAATAACCTTACAGTCAAGTTTACGTTACTTAGTATCTTCAATTTAGGTGGGCAATCTCAATACCATCTACTGTTCGCCAAAAATCGAAAATTATAACTAAAATAACTACCAAAAGATTATTTTCTGTACCAAATATATATATCATACATTTTTTCACCGATTTTGTAGGTACAATTAACGCAGGGACGTGTGTAAAAGACGAGAGTTCATTTCAGGGAAACTGTATTTCGGGCCTTCCTATCTTATAACACACAAACATTCGACTTACAAAATCATCAAACAAAAGCAACTATCAAGTAAAATACTTACCGATTTTGTACTTTCTTACTTAAAGATAATCATCATCGCTCATTGCAGGGCCCTTGCAGCATATTATGGCATATTTCCGTGGAAAAAGTCCGTAAAACATCGCAGCACTAGTTGAATAAACAGGCGAAAGAGCAACGAACTAAATCTGAGCAACTGAGCAGCCGCCCCTGAAATTTGAAATGAAGATCACGTGACGATATATCACAGGAAGCCCACCCGATCAACTAAGCTCGAATCTTCCTGTCGGACACCTATGAAAAGCATTATTCTTTTAGCCGTGTGATGATTTACAATGGCAGAACGTTCACTTACTTTTCAAATGCTCTTATGGCGTAAATATATCATATTCAATTCGCATACGCTTGAAAGCCTGACGTGTCATGTTGTGAAGTATAATACCGGCCTGAGATCGAGTGACGCGGCGGTACGTCACGTATACCAGAGTCTTCAAATGGAGCGATTCGCCTTGAATTCTTAAGTGATATTCCAGGCCAGAATAACCTGATTCCAGGCTGTGTTTTTTTTTTCAATTTTTAGAGTTCGAGCGTGTGTACCTATGTTTTTTCTATTTCGCACAATAATAAAACCATCTCATTTTTTGACACGAATATATCATGCCGCATACGCTTGAAAGACTTGGCGTGTCACGTCATACTCTTGAATGATTTGAGACGTGAAGTATACCAGTATGTCTTGAGCCCGAGTGACGCGGTACGCCACGTATAGCAGCGTCTTCGATCGTAATACGCAACAAACGGAGCGATTCACCTTGAATATCAAGAGATATCCCAGGCCGTGAGTAGAAAGTGGACTTTTATTTCTAAGAGTTTGGGTTAGTAACCCCTATGTTTTTTTTACTTTCGCACAACCATAAAACCATCATATTTTTGACCAGCATACGCTTGAAAGAATTGACGTGTCACGTCATACTCTTGAATGATTTGAGACGTCAGGTATACCAGTTTTGGAAACTCTAGAGTGACACAGTACGCCACGTATTCAGCCGTGTTCTGAATGAATACTCTAGGCTGACGTCAAGTGTGAAGTGCGACTTGAATACTTTAGACTGACGTCAAGTCAGCCAAGAGTATACCGTACTTGAAATTTCTTGAATATTCCACTTTTTGCACAGTGTAGGCTCAAATTAAAGAGCGCTTTGTAAGCAATTCACAAAAGTTTCCGAAAAGAAATTATTTAATTGTCGGCATCAACTCGTTGCAATACAGGGGCGTAGCCAGGGGGGGGGGGGGGGGGGGGGGGGGGGGGGGGGGGGGGGGGGGGGGGGTCCAGCCCCCCCCCCCCCCCCTTTCTCGGAAATTTTCCCATACATTTACTGTATTTGCTGGAGAAAATTTGCGCATTTTCGTCCCTTGTGACGCGTGGGATATTCTGAAGTATGCCACTCGAAAGCATTGTTTAACAACTATTTAATCCGTCTCGTGTTGATCGAATACGACAAAACTTTCAAAATAACACTGTTTGCTGTTCTATTACTACATATCACTTGCTTAAACCAGCTTAAGACCAGGGACGGATTCCATTACATTACATTGACACTGATTGAGTTCATAACTTTTACTCCTCTCATTAGCATAGACATTCATGGTCTACAAAACCACATGTCACAATAATTGTAACGGTTTTGCATAGGGAAGTCGAGGAGCTTCAGCAGGAAAACGACACGCTGAAAGAAAACCTCGCCAGAGAAAGGGTTCGTAAGTCCATGTGCTTCACAAACATATGCAATGTATATGCCCTATTATAAGCCTTCAGAGCTTCAGTCCTCTAGATACAGTTCTTATTCTATTTCAATTGAAATGGATAGTGGCAGAATATAGTAAATGTTCCTACAGCATAGGAGGGTCTGCATGAGCTGACCAGGGAGGTCGAGGGGCAGAGCATAGTGGCAGAGCATAGGAGGGTCTGGATGAGCTGACCAGGGAGGTCGAGGGGCTGCGAGAAGAAACCAACTTCACCAGAGAAATATGCCCTATTATATGCCCTATTATAAGCCTTCGGAGCTTCAGTCTTCTAGATACAGTTCTTATTCTATTTCAATTGAAATGGATAGTGGCAGAATATAGTAAATGTTCCTAAAGCATAGGAGGGTCTGGATGAGCTGACCAGGGAGGTCGAGGGGCTGCGAGAAGAAACCAACTTCACCAGAGAAATATGCCCTATTATATGCCCTATTATAAGCCTTCAGAGCTTCAGTCTTCTAGATACAGTTCTTATTCTATTTCAATTGAAATGGATAGTGGCAGAATATAGTAAATGTTCCTAAAGCATAGGAGGGTCTGGATGAGCTGACCAGGGAGGTCGAGTCGCTGCGAGAAGAAACCAACTTCACCAGAGAAATATGCCCTATTATATGCCCTATTATAAGCCTTCAGAGCTTCAGTCTTCTAGATACAGTTCTTATTCTATTTCAATTGAAATGGATAGTGGCAGAATATAGTGCTTCACAAACATATGCAAATGTATATGCCCTATTATAAGCCTTCAGAGCTTCAGTCTTCTAGATACAGTTCTTATTCTATTTCAATTGAAATGGATAGTGGCAGAATATAGTAAATGTTCCTAAAGCATAGGAGGGTCTGGATGAGCTGACCAGGGAGGTCGAGGGGCAGAGCATAGTGGCAGAGCCTAGGAGGGTCTGGATGAGCTGACCAGGGAGGTGGAGGGGCTGCGAGAAGAAACCAACTTCACCAGAGAAATATGCCCTATTATATGCCCTATTATAAGCCTTCAGAGCTTCAGTCTTCTAGATACAGTTCTTATTCTATTTCAATTGAAATGGATAGTGGCAGAATATAGTGCTTCACAAACATATGCAAATGTATATGCCCTATTATAAGCCTTCAGAGCTTCAGTCTTCTAGATACAGTTCTTATTCTATTTCAATTGAAATGGATAGTGGCAGAATATAGTAAACTAGCTGATGCCCGTGAAAAATTCACGGAGTGTAAGGGGGAAATTTACTAAAAGTATTCTCTGTTTAAAAAAAAACGGGAAAAAAATCACAATGGCCATATGGATGTGGGGAGGGGTTCATGATTTCCCCTTCCATAAACTGCTGGATTTACATTACTAATAACCTCCCATCAGCATGAGTACCACCATGCCGAAATAAATGAAGTGAGCCCAAAGGAATTTTTTTTGCACTGGTCTCCCTGCTTGGTTTGACAAAATCACGCGTGTGTCAGTCTCTCAAATCGGTCAAAGAACCCGTGAAAATCGAAAGCGCAATTAATTGACTTCGGAATTGTTTGTATGTTTATCATATCTCAGCGAGGGGAGAGAAGAAACAGGTCAAGTAAAAATGGTCTAAGGACTAATAATTTTTTTTAGTTTATATTAATTATTTATATTTTTTCTGCTTTATCCCTCGCTTAAAATTTGCTTGAATTAGAACTTAGCCCAAAGTGAATCTTTTCTAACAAAAACATGCCCACTGGAGGGATTTCCTCTTTCTCTTCGGGATTGTGTCCTTCGTTTTGCGATAGAGCCGTCAGGATTTATACTTAGACAATATTATTCATGACTTTCACGGACTTTGTTTTGTAAATGTGTCATTCGACTTAGCATGACTTAGCGCGTGCTCCGAGGGAAGCAATGTAGTGTGTACGTTTGTTGAAACTTGAATGAAAATTTTTCTCAGCTCAAATCTTTCAAGTTAGAATTATCCCTGCACATTCCTGTATGTAATCTGTAAGAGAACCATTTAGGTTTGAATGTCAATGGTGCTTTCGGCTGCGCGAACCGAGTTCTTTTTTAGTTTCTGTGGGAGAATTCAACATGGCGGCGATGGCGGCTTTGTCCCTCGCTTAAGAAATCGCTTGAATTAGAACTTAGCCCGAGGTGAATCTTTTCCAACAAAAACACGCTCATGGTCCAGATTTCCACCTTCCCTTCGGGTTTGCGAACTTCTTTTGGCGGCACAGCTTCAGGGCTGAGCGGAGCGAGTGTCGACACGATTTTCCTTACGGTATTAATATATAGATGTTCCTAAAGCATAGGAGGGTCTGGATGAGCTGACCAGGGAGGTCGAGGGGCTGCGAGAAGAAACCAACTTCACCAGAGAAATATGCCCTATTATATGCCCTATTATAAGCCTTCAGAGCTTCAGTCTTCTAGATACAGTTCTTATTGTATTTCAATTGAAATGGATAGTGGCAGAATATAGTAAATGTTCCTAAAGCCACTATCTACCGAATTCAAGAAAATTTGCGCATTTTCGTCCCTTGTTTTCACTCGCCTGAAGGCTCGTTCATACTCACCTGATAGCTCGTGTGTATACTACAAATATACTACAAGTGACGCGTGGGATATTCTGCAGTATGCCACTCGAAAGGATTGTATAACAACTATTTAATCCGTCTCTTGTTGATCGAACACGACAAAAACTTTCAAAATAACACATAATTGTAACGGTTTTTGTCTCCTTCATGAGTTGCCCTGATGAATTCCATTAAACATGGCCCAAAATTCGGCAAAACAAAGGATTGTTTACAATTTCAGTATTTATGATATTCACGCTCAACGCAGGTATTGTTCCTCTATTTTATAGGAGGGTCTGGATGAGCTGACCAGGGAGGTCGAGGGGCTGCGAGAAGAAACCAACTTCACCAGAGAAATATGCCCTATTATATGCCCTATTATAAGCCTTCAGAGCTTCAGTCTTCTAGATACAGTTCTTATTCTATTTCAATTGAAATGGATAGTGGCAGAATATAGTAAATGTTCCTAAAGCATAGGAGGGTCTGGATGAGCTGACCAGGGAGGTGGGGGGGCTGCGAGAAGAAACCAACTTCACCAGAGAAATATGCCCTATTATATGCCCTATTATAAGCCTTCAGAGCTTCAGTCTTCGAGATACAGTTCTTATTCTATTTCAATTGAAATGGATAGTGGCAGAATATAGTGCTTCAGAAACATATGCAAATGTATATGCCCTATTATAAGCCTTCAGAGCTTCAGTCTTCTAGATACAGTTCTTATTCTATTCCAATTGAAATGGATAGTGTCAGAATATAGTAAATGTTCCTAAAGCATAGGAGGGTCTGGATGAGCTGACCAGGGAGGTCGAGGGGCAGAGCATAGTGGCAGAGCATAGGAGGGTCTGGATGAGCTGACCAGGGAGGTGGAGGGGCTGCGAGAAGAAACCAACTTCACCAGAGAAATATGCCCTATTATATGCCCTATTATAAGCCTTCAGAGCTTCAGTCTTCTAGATACAGTTCTTATTCTATTTCAATTGAAATGGATAGTGGCAGAATATAGTGCTTCACAAACATATGCAAATGTATATGCCCTATTATAAGCCTTCAGAGCTTCAGTCTTCTAGATACAGTTCTTATTCTATTTCAATTGAAATGGATAGTGGCAGAATATAGTAAATGTTCCTAAAGCATAGGAGGGTCTGGATGAGCTGACCAGGGAGGTGGAGGGGCTGCGAGAAGAAACCAACTTCACCAGAGAAATATGCCCTATTATATGCCCTATTATAAGCCTTCAGAGCTTCAGTCTTCTAGATACAGTTCTTATTCTATTTCAATTGAAATGGATAGTGGCAGAATATAGTAAATGTTCCTAAAGCATAGGAGGTCTGGATGAGCTGACCAGGGAGGTCGAGGGGCTGCGAGAAGAAACCAACTTCACCAGAGAAATATGCCCTATTATATGCCCTATTATAAGCCTTCAGAGCTTCAGTCTTCTAGATACAGTTCTTATTCTATTTCAATTGAAATGGATAGTGGCAGAATATATTTAATGTTCCTAAAGCCACTATCTACCGAAATTCAAGAAAATTTGCGCATTTTCGTCCCTTGTTTTCACTCGCCTGAAGGCTCGTTCATACTCACCTGATAGCTCGTGTGTATACTACAAAATATACTACAAGTGACGCGTGGGATATTCTGCAGTATGCCACTCGAAAGGATTGTATAACAACTATTTAATCCGTCTCTTGTTGATCGAACACGACAAAAACTTTCAAAATAACACATAATTGTAACGGTTTTTGTCTCCTTCATGAGTTGCCCTGATGAATCCCATTAAACATGGCCCAAAATTCGGCAAAACAGAGGATTGTTTACAATTTCAGTATTTATGATATTCACGCTCAACGCAGGTATTGTTCCTGTATTTTATAGGAGGGTCTGGATGAGCTGACCAGGGAGGTCGAGGGGCTGCGAGAAGAAACCAACTTCACCAGAGAAAGGGTTCGTAAGTCCATGTGCTTCACAAAGATATGCAAATGTATATGCAGAGCTTCAGTCTTATAGATCAGTCTACAGATTGTGCGCAAATTTGCATAACCATTGACCGTTGCCGTTGGCCAATTTTAGCTTGACAACCGATGACGCTTTCATCCTAAAAATACGGAAATGCAAACATGAAACTCCCGCGCTCATCGCTTGTATTTTGAAGGAGACAAAAGGGCATAGCGAATAAGTATAGGGGTTGAGCTATCGCATCACAGCAATTTAAATTTAGCGATAACAACAGCGTCGAGTTGACTAAATTCGGAATTTTTGTACAGTATGTTAAGATTAGAGTACAGAGCTGAGATTTACAGGAAAGCTTCTACTACTATTCTGGTCCACATGTTGAAAATTTGAAGTTGTAGCTCCTGCGCTTTGGCAAGAATTTTCAACGAAAATGAACACGCACTGTTTTGAACCTACGCGCGCCTCGATGACGAGCTGCGAAGTTCTGCTGGTCACCTTTTATATGTATATTTTGCACAATAAAAAAATAGTCTTAAATTCTGCATGCGACGACTACCGAAAAGTTTGGGGAAAAGGTGCCAGGGCTAGACACTCCGGGATAATGCGGCTCGTTTCCGGAAGGCGGCGGAGTATTCGGAAGAGGTACAGTCGAGTGAAGACGGCAAACGAGGAAACGACTTTAAAGCATTCTCGAACCCAGAGCTCCCCGGCTCGTGCCCTCGCAGGGGAAGCTCTGGTGACATCCATTCGAGGGCCTTCGCTGATTGGCTGAATGGCGCGCATGCGTGCATAAAAGTAGCTTAATCTCGCTTTATAAAAACGTAACTGTGAAAATAACACTGGCAATCGTTTTCTAGTCGTCTTTGAAACGCTCTAAAATGATGTAAAAACTGCCTGACGGTGATAGATAGATAAGACCACTTTGTATAGTATTTACTCAGAAAAAAATCTGAGCTTATTTAGAATTTTTCTCGAATTCGATTCTTTGTCATATATCTACCACTACAGGCAGTTAGCGCACTTTTAAGTTTACAGGTTGCAAGTCATTTTTCCATTTTTCATGGCAATCGTGTTCTTTTAACAGGCCTTGGAAGAGGCGAATAATCCAAAGACATTAATGCCCCAAATTTTCATTCAGGGCTCCCACTCTCTGGAATGCCCTCCCAGATGACCTCCGATACATTACTTCACTCAGTACGTTTAACGTGAAGCTGAAAACTTTTCTCACAATGTTCGGGTTGTAACCCCCCCCCCCCCCCCATCCCCCCTCGTTTTTAATTTATCTTTTTAGTTCTTATCAGGGTCACAGTTTTTGTTCCCGTGCTTTCAATTCTACCCGTAGTCTATATATGCACTACTGGGTTATGTATCTATCTAGATTGACGACGAGGTATTGTTCCTGTATTTTATAGGAGGGTCTGGATAAACTCACGAAGGACGTTGAGGGGCTGCGCGAAGAAAGCAACAGCCTAAAAGAAAACCTTACCAGAGAAAGGGTTCGTAAGTCCATGTGCTTCACAAACATATGCAAATGTTTATGCCCTATTATAAGCCTTCAGAGCTTCAGTCTTCTAGATACAGTTCTTGCCATTCGTTTTTCGTTATTTAGCAGCTTGTCTCTGGATTTTCGCTTGATTTTTCTACCTAGTACTGCGCTATACTCTATATGCACGGACGATCGAAGATTTCACTAAGTGCTCCAAAGCTTATGAATGGGCAAAGGATTCAAAGATGGCAACGGTTCACATAAAACTGTTCTAGCTTTTGCTTCGAATAAAATTTCATATCTTATCTGCAATAAATTTTTGAAAACTATTGACATGCAAAGTTTGGTGTCTTTAGCCAAAAGTGCGCAAACGCTAATCCGCCGGACTAACCATACGCCTCAGGGAGAGGGGGGAGGGGGTAGGTTACATGACAGAAAAATGTAATGCTATTACTAGTATTATTAAATAAAAAGTGCTTAATATTAAAAAATGTAACAAATTATGTAAATTAAAATAGCTTGTAGGGAAACGCAATAAGAGAATGAACTGGACAAAAGAGAAAAGGGTTCGTCTACTACAGATTGACGACGAGGAGAGATTAGCTGGGGACGGGTTTATGAGGAGAGTGGCCAGGCGATGGCAAGAGGAGTATGGGAAAAAGTGCAGTGAGCAGACACTCCGAGATAACGCGGCACGATTTAGGGCAGAGAGGGATGACTGGCCAAATCTGACGTGAGGGCCCCTGTTGTACTGCAGAACACGGCGGACCTATGGGAGCATACCCCGAAAATAAACTTTGTTGGAGAAGCAATCTTGAAGCAGTAACATCTGCGTCGGATAGGCCAAAGAGAGTCCAATAATAAACCTCGTCATCTCCAGGTGTAGTTACGTGTTAAGGGGGAAGGCCTACTCGGGTCCTATAAAGATCGCCGTAATCTTGGGCGATCTTGGGATTTTTTTTCTATATCGCTTGTTGCAATCTTGGGCGATCTTAGGCGATCTTATGAAATTTTGCTAGATTTTATGTTGCAATGTTTAGATGATCTAGGAAATTTCTGGGCGATTTCAGGCATTTATATTAAAAAAAATTATAAGCGTTCATTTGAACTCTAATTTGGCCGCGCCTAGTGCTAATGATGACCAACAAATTCTAAAAAGATCCAAATAATTTGTAGCTCATGTGTCGAATGTTTAAAAAATTTGTCTCTGAATTTTCGCTTGATATTTTCTACCTAATACTGCGCTATACTCTATATACAGTCGTAAGTAAAGAAATTCTGACCCTCCCATGAAATGTTTTTTTTTTCTTGTTTTCTTTCTCTCTCTTGTCCGAGTAATGCAATGTCTATTTCATTCTTCTTAATAGTTCCAGGAAGCTGGTGAAGCTGACGCTGTAGGCGATCTGATAGATGTAAGTAAAAAAGAAGTTTGTCTCTGAATTTTGGCTTGATATTTTCTACCTAGTACCGCACAATACTTTATATACACGGACGATCGAATCCAATGGTTATGAATGGGAAAAGGATTCAAACATGAATATTATTAAACAAAAATAAAAAGTACTAAATAAAAAAAAAGGAACAAATTACGTAAATTAAAATAGCTTCTTTTTTTAATGTTTCTTCTTAATAGTTTCAGGATGCTGGTTTAGATCAGGTTGCAGGCGATCTTATAGATGTATATAAAGTAAATGGACGTCTATTGTGCGGGTTCGACGGTTCAAGGACCTCTGAAGTTGTGGCTCTCTGGAAAACAGCATTAACGTGTGCGACTTGCTAGAGTTTCACTTGTTATCAATGCTCTGTGGGTGTCTCAAGAGAACAATACCTTGCGAAATATAATCAATTGCAATCTACTTCTAGCGGGTCTTAGCCAAAATCAATTGAGTAAATTACAGTACGTTCAGAACTCCGCCGCGCGCCTTTTAACATGGATACGAAAACATGAACACATTACGCCCGTACTTAAAGAGCTACACTGGCTGCCTGTAGTGGCCAGGACTGATTTTAAAATTTTACTTAAACGGGCTATTAGTCAATCAGATTATCGGCGAAACTCAAGAAGGGGGAGCAAGTTGAAGAGGAAACATACTCTGCTCCTTCCTTGTACTTATGGGCCTCTGGTTTGAATTATTTTACTTATACTTATACTTATAATTTATTCATTTCGTATCTGTAGGTACGCTTCTCGTGTGAAACAGATCCGCAACGATCCGAAAAAAAAAAACTACGACGACAAAGAAATACGTGGACTAAAAGGCGGAAGTTTATTTTTCCTTCATAAAGGCCCATCATCAACCGTGAGCCTTTGCGGGCTATTAGTCAATCAGATTATCGCGAAACTCAAGAAGGGGGAGCAAGTTGAAGAGGAAACGTAACTACTCTGCTCCTTCCTTGTACTTATGGGCCTCTGGTTTGGATTATTTTACTTATACTTATAGTTTATTCATTTCGTATCTGTAGGTACGCTACTCGTGTGAAACAGATCCGCAACGATCCGAAAAAAAACTACGACGAAAAAGAAATACGTGGACTAAAAGGCGTTAGTTATTCCTTCATAAAGGCCCATCATCAGCCGTGAGTCTTTGCGGGCTATTAGTCAATCAGATTATCGCGAAACTCAAGAAGAGAGAACAAGTTGAAGAGGAAACCTAACTACTCTGCTCCTTCGGCAACGAGCACGACGACGTATCACTGAAGTTTGCTGATTTTTCTCAAGTAGAAAATGTGGAGAATAGGCGAGACCCACAAGCGCTCTCAAAAGAGTTTTCTCCGCAAAAAAAAGAAGTTCTAGGGGAGTGGGTCTAATAATTTATGTTTAAGTTTTATGAAATTCTTACTTAGAGGGGCTGAGGGAGATGCGGCCCCACTTTTGTTTACAGTGTTTTCTTAACATTACAAAGGTATAGAATAAATAAAGATTTATAATATATATAGAAATAGAAAACAAAAGTGCATAGCGACCATAATAGCGCATGGCTTTCGAGATGGTCACTACCAATGAAAATAGAGACTTATCATAGCAACAACAACAACAACAACAACTCCAAGTAATGCCCGTAACATAGGTGCTTACTTCGATGATATTTTATGTATGGACCAAAATGTGACCGATACGTATAAATGCCCCACGTTGCCCCCACCCGAGGTTTGGGGGGGTGGTGCCGTGGTTACAATTGATTGGTGCATTATTTTCTGTTTGCAGTTAAATCAATAAATATTATAATTTCGTTTCTGCCAAATATTTTGTTTGCAGTTAAATCAATAATGTTACAATTATTTGCGTTTGCAGTTAAATCAATAATATAATAATTTTTTTCCAGCCAAATATTTTGTTTGTAGTTAAATCAATAATGTTACAATTATTTGCGTTTGCAGTTAAATCAATAATCTAATATTTTTTTCTAGCCAAATATTTTGCTTGTAGTTAAATCAATAATGTTACAATTGAGTTCTAGCCAAATATTTCGTTTGTAGTTAAATTAATAATGTTACAATTTAGTTCTTGCCAAATATTTTGTTTGTAGTTAAATCAATAATGTTACAATTTAGTTCTAGCCAAATATTTGTGTTTGCAGTTCGATCAATAAATATTATAATTTAATTCTTGCCAAATATTTTGTTGTAGTTAAACCAATAATGTTGCAATTTAGTTCTAGCCAAATATTTGTGTTTGCAGTTAAATCACTAATATTATAATTTAGTTCTTGCCAAATATTTTGTTTGTAGTTAAATCAATAATGTCATAATTTAGTTCTTGCCAAATATTTGTGTTTGCAGTTCAATCAATATTATAATTTAGTTCTTGCCAAATATTTTGTTGTAGTATACCAATAATGTTGCAATTCAATTCTAGCCAAATATTTGTGTTTGCAGTTAAATCAATAATTAAATGAATAAGAGGTGTAGTCATAGAAAGCTCCCATTTCTTCGAATAGTTTAGAGCGGTTTTCATCCGGCTGTGAAACAAAAACTATTAGTCAGTGTTTAATAGTGCCTACTAGTCATACTTAATAAGGAGAATACAATAAAAATGACTTTCATAGTGCATAGTATTGCGTATTTGGTTAGTAACTATTTCATAGTCGGATGAAAACCACTCTACATTCTACAATTACTCAAATCTCACCGAGTCCTTTGCTTGCTCCTTTCCTCAAGTTTTGACTTCTTCTCTTCTTCCTTAATTTATTTCCCAAGCTCCATTTGTTCTCAACTCTGTTTCCTTAGCGATAAACCCATTTTAATCCAATCCTTCGGTTACCAAGGCTGAGTTTATTTCAATTCTTATAGTTCCAATTCGTCACTCAATTCGTCACCCAATTCGGTTTCCCGTCTTTCGGTTGCCCGTCTGAGTCCCCAAATGTAATGAAGTTCTCTCAAGCCAAAAACATGAACTCCGATATACTCTGGTGCAAAGAATCTGAAAGATAAAATTAATGAAACGGCGACTCTCACAAGCCTACCAACCCACTAATAAATTGCAACATGTGGAGATTCGGTACTTGGTATGCGCTTGGGTCGCTGGTCACCGAACAAATCGCTGGCTCGTAAAACGAGAAACCGCCGAAATGTTTTTTCGTTTGCGGGCGACGAAATGACGCGAACGCTGTCCGCTTTCGCGGGATTTTTCTCCTCGTACTTAATATCCAGCAGTAGGGAAACAGTGCACCTAATTCGGAGTGTGCGCCGCGTTGTCAGGTTTATGAAGATTTCAATCGCCAGAAGAGATAAACACACTATCCTGTTATTCATAAGTTTTTAATTACAAACTCTTAAAACGAAGGTTAAATACAACGAGCCCAATTATTATGAGATTAGATAAGTTTGAAATGTCGTTATCGCGCAAATGATTATATGCAATTTAGCTTCCTGGAAAGAAAAAGCTAAAATTCAAGTCGACCATCCAAAGAGCCATCTACGGCAAGCAACTTCATTAGAGAAGGAGACTGGAGAACAGAAGACAGCTGTAAAGTAGAAAAAATTTATTTATAAATACTGTTTCATTATTTTGTCTGCAGCATAAAGATACACACAAACAAACATAAGAATCTAAATTATTTTTGTGATAAAATGTGGTCAGCTAAATTAGAGGAGGAAAGAACTAGGATATTGAATACAAATTGTAAACAAAATGTGCAGCCAGATTTGCGGGTTTACCCCCGTGTAAGAACCATTCCCAGAGGACATAATTGTTGTGTTCAGTTATTTCATCGTGATTCGTTCTAGTAAACAAAAGAGGCTTTGTGACGCAACTCATGAACAATACACAGTCCGTGTAGCCAGATTGGCAGAGATCATGGTCAAAAAATATGCAAATTAACTTTGACAGAAGCATAAGAAATTAGTACAATCATCACTTTTATTCGCAAAAGGCAAATTTTGACACAATTAATAGCGCTTAGAACCAATTCTAGAATATATGTGTTTTGTAATCATGGACAATTTAGACCGGTTCAAATACTGGTTTCTGAACAGCAACTGAAATAATTGTTATAGAGTTGCTATAATTGTACGTGCTTATACGAAGTAAATCTACAATTTCACCGAATGACTGATTGTCCCGATCGTAGTTTGTCAAGAGACTGCCAACATAGTTAAACTAAAAAAAATATTTACTGCGCCATCACAGAAACATATGACACTGAAACCACTAATTTCCCAACTACAACCTGTTCGTCGCTAACTGACCCAAAGCTATTCCATACAAAAGTTGGGGGCAAAGGCGATTTTTTCTGAATTTGGTTTGGAGGTAACGTGAGAAATAGAGACTTGAACTATACATTTCTGTTTTTAAATCACCGGTTCAGTCCTTGGTACCATGATCTGCGAGCTATGCATTCATGGTTTAATTTGCTAGGTGAACGATTTGAGCAAATTTAAAACTAATGCCTCGGCAATGACCGACTCCGAATGGACAACAATGCAGTTTAAAAAGATAAATGAAGCAAATTAACTCACCTTTTCGCTTTTATATATTTGTAGTTTACGTCGATGTCAACAAACAATCTCTCAATGGTGCTGTTATAACATAACAATGGCCGCCATGTTTGCTACGAAGGACTTCTTCTCTGGCCATACTGAGAAGGACGAGAAGCGTATTTTTCGACCATGTAGCCGCTATTTGAAGCATCCTAAGCATCGACCGGCCTTTTGAATGACAATAGGATAATACCGAGGAATATATTAAGCATCTTCAGCAACATTTACGCAGAAATAATCCAGAGAAATCGATGGGACAAACCGAAACGTAACGCTCCACTCTGACCAGATTCCATTCCCTTTGGCTTTCTAGCGCATGCGTAGAACATATTCTCCACCTCTTATAAATTGCCACAAAACCAACCACTACAATTCCAGAGCTCTGGATTCACCTGCACCCTAGCAGTCTTACGTAAGGGTTAGAGAATGGACGCGAGTGTTCTATGGAATATAGACCACTAATGAACAAAAAAATTTGTGAACAAAAGATTTTTGTTCTAGTGGTTTATTTCCCATAGGACACGAGCGAAGTTTTTGTGCTAGCTTGTCATTGACAAATCAACATTATTAGAGAGCATTGTTCAGAGCAATTCTTGGTTTGCACTCAAATTGCACTCATTCCTTTGGGAATAAAATCACAAAGCGCGGCGGCCATGTTGGTGTACAGAACAAAGAGCAACAAATGAACTTTCTTTTGTTCCTGTACACCAACATGGCTGCCAATCACGTCACATGCAAACCAGCCGCTTTTTACAATAGTAGTGTCAATCAAAGCCTTGTGAATGAAAAGATCTACCGACAAAGCGGTTTGTTTTGAGTGTATTCATCGTTTTAACTAATTTCCAAGTGTGTTTTGAGACGATAGCAAAAAGGTGCGGTATCGACACACTATCGAATATCCGATATTTATCCGATATTTTTGAGTTATCTAATTAGATATCTAATAGAGAAATCTATGATAATATCGAATTTTATCCGATATTTACTCGATATTTAGATACGGCCCTCTTTAGCCCTTTTTGTCTATATCCGATAGTTAGTCGATATTTTCAAGCATGTTTAGTTTGCTTTTTTCTCTAATATCCGATAGTTACTCGATATTTTCAAACATGTCTAGTTTGCTATTTTCTGTAATATCCGATAGTTACTCGACATTTAGAAACCGCCCTCTTTAGCCCTTTTTGTCAAATATAACAGGGTTTCCACTCTATCATGATAGCAAAATTCCGACTTTCCACTGACCAAAGGCAATTTTCCCTGACATCTGCATAAAGGATTTTACTTAAAATCAAAGAAGAAGAAAAGTCAATTTCACATAGATTTTTTTAATAACAGTGTCTTCTGCTACTGTTGCCTGAAAAATTTCCAGATTTTCCTGACTTTTCAAGGTGAGTGGGAGCCCCATATAAAACATTTGCTGGCATTGTTTAACAATTATTCCTCGAGCCCGAATGGGCTCTGAGGCCGAAGGCCGAATGGGCTATTGACTCAGAGGCCATGAGGGCGAGAGGAATAATTGTTTTAGTCAAATCACACTAGTAGGTCAATTTGTATGTGCCCAAAAAATGTTTTTGTTCTGGTCATTTGCCATTTTCTGGCTTTCAAATCCGACAGTTTTCGCTACTAGTAGCTACTAACTTATAACTACTAGTAGCTACTAACTTATAGCCTACTAGTAGCTACACCAATCAGAACGCAGCATTGATAATAGACCACTAGTGTGATTTGACTAACATCATTTAGCCATGTGATTGGAGCATTGAATTTGAGTATATTTCCACACAGCTTACATTAATCACCTGTTTGACAGGTAGAGTAGGTAAAGTAAAAGAGGTGGCAGGAGACCCTTGAAACCATCAGGTTTATCGAGTAGGGTCCCCTGTATTTATGTTAAATAATAATAAAAATACATAAATGAATATATGGATATATGTCACTCTTGATAATGTTCATTTGCATGCTGTTATATTATTTTTCATTATTTATATATATATTTCTACATTGCCAGAAAAGTTGAGAGATTTAATTTGAATGAGGGAAGGTTATTAGACGATGTTACAAAAAGAGGGAGAGAATTCCAAATTTTAGGACCTTGATATAAAATTAATATTTGTTCTACAGGAGTGGCTACGGAATTGAGGGGCAGATCGTGTGTTATAATTATGAATATTGCTACCAGTTAGAAATAAATTGTGAAAGGGGGCTGGTAGTAGATCATGATAGTAAGAGAACATAAACTTAGCAACGTGAAATGAATTAATTTTAAATATGTCTAGGATTTTCAGTCTTGCAAAAGGGGTGCTGAGTGGGCTCGAAATTCAGAATTTGTAATGGCACGGACCGCTCGCTTTTGGAGCAAAAAATACGATTTAAGTTAGAAACATACGTTGAAGACCAGACAATGGTGCAGTAAGTAAGATACGGATAAATTAAGCTATAGTAAAGAGATACTTTGGTTGCAGTCGAAAGAAAAAAGCGAGACCTAAAAATAACACCGGCTGACTTAGAAATTTTTTGGCAAATATAGTTAATATGAAATTTCCACGATAATTGGAGTCCAAGTAAATTCCGAAAAATTTGACATGATCTTTCTGCACAATTGGCTGGTTATCATAGAGTATAGGAGCGGTGATGCGTGTTAACTTTTGTTGAGCTTTGAAGAAAATGCAATTGGTTTTTTGGCATTAACAGAGAGTTTGTTAGCTTTCATCCAGAGGTCAACGTCAACAAGCTCCTTATTTAAAACATCAGTAACAATTTTTGGGTCGGAATGCGAATAAAAAATACTTGTGTCGTCAGCAAAAAGCATAGCTTCAGCCATTCGGAGAGTATTGGAAGATCGTTTATATAAAGAACAAAGAATAACGGCCTAATATTGATCCTTGAGCTGCCCCGCACTTGACAAGCTGCTTGGTGGAACAGCTATTATTAAATTGAACAAATTGGTATCTATTAGAGAAATAGCTTCTAACCCAATCAAGAGCAACTCCACGTATTCCATAATGTTCTAATTTCGTAAACAGAATGTTGTAATCAAGGGTAGCAAACGCTTTGGAAAGGTCAAGGAATATACCGGCTGTTATTTTACTTTGATCAATGGCAGTGGCGATGTTGTTAATTAGATGAGCGAGACAAAGATCGGTAGAGTGGTGTTTTCGAAATCCAAATTGGAAGTGGTAAGAACATCAAGACGATCAAGAAATGTAGAAATTTATGTTATGAAAAACCCGCTCAAAGAATTTAGAGAAGATAGGAAGTAATGAGATTGGTCGGTAATTGGAAAATGACTTAGGAGAATCGCTTTTAAATATTGGGATTAATTTAGCAATTTTAAGGTATGAGTATACCTTTGAAGGGTGTCGCGGGAAAAAAATCGTATCGCGTCACAATTTACACCACAAACGTCGTTTATATATCATTTTAAAGCTAAAAGGTTGGTCTATCTGATGGATAATTTTGTTTTCATTATAGCGGAGCTCCTGCGCGGGCCGAAGGCCCGCGCAAGCGGAGCACCATACCTAAGGAAATAACGTCTAGCATAACTATGGAGTTGATTTTCAAACGTCACGGGCTTTCTTGCTCATTTTGCTTACGTTATTGACAGCGCCAAGTCAAATGAATAGGGCGTTGAAATGGTATCGCCCAAAAGATGAATGTGTCCAAGTTTGGTTGCCATAGGTTGTTCCCTTCTTGAGATATGATTTTTTTGTTTCTTCCTGGTATTAAACAGATATGTCCAATACACTCCACCTGGGCCAACCCGTCAACTGCCGTGGCGACCCGTCAAATCGAAAGCCACGTCGTCCCGCGTCCCGCTGAGTGTTCCACTCTCGGGATCGAACGGGATCGCTTTACACCGGAAGTCAAATAGCTGGCTTGGTTACCAGGCCATCTGACCATGATGGCGGCCGGAGTGCCATGTTGCCAGTTCGTGACACTTCGTTCCAAATGGGCTTCAATTTTAATATTTATCCAGCCTAAAACCCTCGATTACTTACAATGTTATGGCACTGTTACAATTAAATATGTTTCTACCTTCGTTTGGCTTTAGAGACCAAATTATTTCACGGTTATGGTTGTCAAGTGGTGTCAGTTCGTCGGCCATGTTTGTCAGGTCGTCCCACTCGTAAGTTTATATGGCCTTTCGTGAGTTCTCCTCTCGCCTTAGGTCACATTTCCGGGAGTAAGTTGGTAGGTGCGATGAGAGAAACAAGAACGTATGTCCTTTGACGTTTAACTTCTTCGAAATGCGATGTGTAAGTATCATTATGGTCTAAAATCTAAATCATATTCGTAGCACATTTCTGCCTCGAGGTATACGATTGTTAATTTCCCCTCTGACCCTATGCTACCTAGCTACGGCCCTGAATGGTCTTCTAGTAATAGAAGATAATCTATGCTGCCCTTGAAGACTTTTTGTGTCAATAGCGACTGAATCAAACCCTTTGTCGAATAGATTTTTACACTTTTTAAGTTTGTGAAATCTAAATGCCCTTTGGCATTCTTAAACATTCCCTTTATACTATATTAACGTTAAGATCGCATCGTAACAACTACGAAGCCTTAGAAGACTAAGTATTCAGAAAACATTTGCTGTTTTCTTACGTACAGTTAAGATCGCATCGTAACAACTACGAAGCCTTAGAAGACTAAGTATTCAGAAAGACAGTACATTCAGATTCAGTAACGGAAGGTAGACTTCGCCACCAGTGGATGTTGACTTAGCCACCGGTGGCGATCTCACCAGATGTGTTGGCGAAATTGGTTGTGGCGAAGTTGTTAGGTGGCGAAGTTACCGGATACCATATTAACCTATCACATTTTCCTCGTTCTTAAAGGGGCTATTGCATGCACTGGCCACTTCTCTGCCCGGAGTAAATAATCGAGGAAATCTGTCAATCAATATCGATTGATATTGGCAATCGATGATTAATCGATAGTCACATGTTAATATATATTAAGGTACTAGGGAAGGGTCATGGTCAAAATTTCACGAAATTTCACGAATTCCTACAAAAATCAAGAGAGAAATGCAATGTATTTCACGCCAAATATTGTAATTTTATACCTTGTTTGTATTCTGAGAATGAATCTGGAACGGTAACCCTTTGTCGAATAGATTTTTACATTTTTTAAGTTTGTGAAATCTAAATGCCCTTTGGTATTCTTAAAACATTCCCTTTATACTATATAATATTAACCTATCACATTTTCCTCATTCTTAAAGGGGCTATTGTACACATACAGGCCACTCCTCTGCCCAGAGTAAATAATCGAGGAAATCAGTCAATTAATATCGATTGATAGTGGCAATCGATGATTAAGGGAAGGGTCATGGTCAAAATTTCAATTCTCCCCAGAATTACACAATTTGATGCTGGTCATACTATTTATCGCATAGGGTAGTTTAAAACTTTGAAATTCTAGAATTCCTACAAAAATCGAGAGAGAAATGCAATGTATTAATGGGGGGGGGGGGGGGGGGGGGGGGGGTTCGCACCAAATATTGTAATGTTTATATACCTTGTTGGTATTCTGAGATGAATCTGGTACAGTTGTAGTGACTCTAGACCTACTGTTAGTCACTAACTGGCCACAGGATTTGGCTTTTATATGCGAGAAAGTACTTCATTTCTGTTCTTAGATGTTTTCATCATTTGTAGACACAAAATAATTCCTTGAGCTTGCTTTTTTCCTCGCCTCGTGTTAAAAACATTGAAATATTAGGTTGCTGTGTTGGTCAAGCTGGATTGCATTTCATTTCATGATTATAATAGAACACCCCTCCCCCTCAATTTTCACCAACTGGCAAATTTTGACCATCCGTCGCAAATGGCAAGGGTTTACCTCCAGTCTCAAGTCCCATGATACTTGCAGTTGCATAGGGCAGTTCATGATTATTATAGACCACCCCTCCCCTCAATTTTCACCAACTGGCAAATTTTGACCATCCGTCGCCAATTGGCAAGGGTATACCTCCAATCTCAAGTCCCATGATACTTGCAGTTGTATAGTGCAGTTCATGATTATCATAGGCCACCCCTCCCCCTCAATTTTCACCAACTGGCAAATTTTGACCATCCGTCGCCAATTGGCAAGGGGTATACCTCCGATCTCAAGTCCCATGATACTTGCAGTTGTATAGTGCAGTTCAGGGTTATCATAGACCACCCCTCCCCCTAAATTTTCACCAACTGGCAAATTTGACCATCCGTCACCAATTGGCAAGGGGTATACCTCCAATCTCAAGTCCCATGGTACTTCCAGTTGCATAGGGCAGTTCAGGATTATCATAGACCACCCCTCCCCCTCAATTTTAACCAACTGGCAAATTTGACCATCCGTCGCCAATTGGCAAGGGGTATACCTCCAATCCCAAGTACCATGGTACTTGCAGTTGTATAGGGCAGTTCAGGGTTATCATAGACCACCCCTCCCCCTCAATTTTCACCAACTGGCAAATTTGACCATCCGTCGCCAATTGGCAAGGGGTATACCTCCAATCCCAAGTACCATGGTACTTGCAGTTGTATAGGGCAGTTCAGGGTTATCATAGACCACCCCTCCCCCTAAATTTTCACCAACTGGCAAATTTGACCATCCGTCACCAACTGGCAAGGGGTATACCTATCATCCCAAGTCCCATGGTACTTGCAGTTGTATAGGGCAGTTCATGATTATTAAAGACCACCCCTCCCCCTCAATTTTCACCACCTGGCAAATTTGACCATCCGTCGCCAATTGGCAAGGGGTATACCTCCAATCTCAAGTCCCATGGTACTTGCAGTTGTATAGGGCATCCCTACCACTGGAATATGCCCTTTCTCATTTTCCTCGTTCTCAAAACGTGCCCAATCTCAAGTTCCATGGTACATGCAGTTGTATGGGGCATCCCTACCACTGGAATATGCCCTTTCTCATTTTCCTCGTTCTCAAAACGTGCCCAATCTCAAGTCCCATGATACTTGCAGTTGTATAGGGCAGTTCATGATTATCATAGACCACCCCTCCCCCTCAATTTTCACCAACTGACAGATTTTGACCATCCGTCGCCAATTGGCAAGGGGTATACCTCCAATCTCAATTTCCATGATACTTGCAGTTGTATAGTGCAGTTCATGATTATCATAGACCACCCCTCCCCCTCAATTTTCACCAACTGGCAAATTTGACCATCCGTCACAAATTGGCAAGGGGTATACCTCCAATCCAATGTCCCATGGTACTTGCAGTTGTATAGGGCAGTTCAGGATTATCATAGACCACCCCTCCCCCTCAATTTTCACCAACTGGCAAATTTGACCATCCGTCACCAATTGGCAAGGGGTATACCTCCAATCTCAAGTCCCATGGTACTTCCAGTTGCATAGGGCAGTTCAGGATTATCATAGACCACCCCTCCCCCTCATTTTCACCAACTGACAGATTTTGACCATCCGTCGCCAATTGGCAAGGGGTATACCTCCAATCTCAATTTCCATGATACTTGCAGTTGTATAGTGCAGTTCATGATTATCATAGACCACCCCTCCCCCTCAATTTTCACCAACTGGCAAATTTGACCATCCGTCACAAATTGGCAAGGGGTATACCTCCAATCCAATGTCCCATGGTACTTGCAGTTGTATAGGGCAGTTCAGGATTATCATAGACCACCCCTCCCCCTCAATTTTCACCAACTGGCAAATTTGACCATCCGTCACCAATTGGCAAGGGGTATACCTCCAATCTCAAGTCCCATGGTACTTCCAGTTGCATAGGGCAGTTCGGGATTATCATAGACCACCCCTCCCCCTCAATTTTAACCAACTGGCAAATTTGACCATCCGTCGCCAATTGGCAAGGGGTATACCTCCAATCCCAAGTACCATGGTACTTGCAGTTGTATAGGGCAGTTCAGGTTATCATAGACCACCCCTCCCCCTCAATTTTCACCAACTGGCAAATTTGACCATCCGTCGCCAATTGGCAAGGGGTATACCTCCAATCCCAAGTACCATGGTACTTGCAGTTGTATAGGGCAGTTCATGATTATTAAAGACCACCCCTCCCCCTCAATTTTCACCACCTGGCAAATTTTGACCATCCGTCGCCAATTGGCAAGGGGTATACCTCCAATCTCAAGTCCCATGGTACTTGCAGTTGTATAGGGCATCCCTACCACTGGAATATGCCCTTTCTCATTTTCCTCGTTCTCAAAACGTGCCCAATCTCAAGTTCCATGGTACATGCAGTTGTATGGGGCATCCCTACCACTGGAATATGCCCTTTCTCATTTTCCTCGTTCTCAAAACGTGCCCAATCTCAAGTCCCATGATACTTGCAGTTGTATAGGGCAGTTCATGATTATCATAGACCACCCCTCCCCCTCAATTTTCACCAACTGACAGGTTTTGACCATCCGTCGCCAATTGGCAAGGGGTATACCTCCAATCTCAATTTCCATGATACTTGCAGTTGTATAGTGCAGTTCATGATTATCATAGACCACCCCTCCCCCTCAATTTTCACCAACTGGCAAATTTGACCATCCGTCACAATTGGCAAGGGGTCTACCTCCAATCCAATGTCCCATGGTACTTGCAGTTGTATAGGGCAGTTCAGGATTATCATAGACCACCCCTCCCCTCAATTTTCACCAACTGGCAAATTTGACCATCCGTCACCAATTGGCAAGGGGTATACCTGCAATCCCAAGTACCATGGTACTTGCAGTCCTATAGGGCAGTTCAGGGTTATCATAGACCACCCCTCCCCCTCAATTTTCACCAACTGGCAAATTTTGACCATCCGTCGCCAATTGGCAAGGGGTATACCTCCAATCTCAAGTCCCATGATACTTGCAGTTGTATAGTGCAGTTCATGATTATCATAGACCACCCCTCCCCCTCAATTTTCACCAACTGGCAAATTTGACCATCCGTCACAAATTGGCAAGGGGTATACCTCCAATCCAATGTCCCATGGTACTTGCAGTTGTATAGGGCAGTTCAGGATTATCATAGACCACCCCTCCCCCTCAATTTTCACCAACTGGCAAATTTGACCATCCGTCACCAATTGGCAAGGGGTATACCTCCAATCCCAAGTACCATGGTACTTGCAGTTGCATAGGGCAGTTCAGGGTTATCATAGACCACCCCTCCCCCTCAATTTTCACCAACTGGCAAATTTGACCATCCGTCACCAATTGGCAAGGGGTATACCTCCAATCTCAAGTCCCATGATACTTGCAGTTGTATAGTGCAGTTCAGGGTTATCATAGACCACCCCTCCCCCTAAATTTTCACCAACTGGCAAATTTGACCATCCGTCACCAATTGGCAAGGGGTATACCTCCAATCTCAAGTCCCATGGTACTTCCAGTTGCATAGGGCAGTTCAGGATTATCATAGACCACCCCTCCCCCTCAATTTTAACCAACTGGCAAATTTGACCATCCGTCGCCAATTGGCAAGGGCTATACCTCCAATCCCAAGTACCATGGTACTTGCAGTTGTATAGGGCAGTTCAGGGTTATCATAGACCACCCCTCCCCCTCAATTTTCACCAACTGGCAAATTTGACCATCCGTCGCCAATTGGCAAGGGGTATACCTCCAATCCCAAGTACCATGGTACTTGCAGTTGTATAGGGCAGTTCAGGGTTATCATAGACCACCCCTCCCCCTAAATTTTCACCAACTGGCAAATTTGACCATCCGTCACCAATTGGCAAGGGGTATACCTATCATCCCAAGTCCCATGGTACTTGCAGTTGTATAGGGCAGTTCATGATTATTAAAGACCACCCCTCCCCCTCAATTTTCACCACCTGGCAAATTTTGACCATCCGTCGCCAATTGGCAAGGGGTATACCTCCAATCTCAAGTCCCATGGTACTTGCAGTTGTATAGGGCATCCCTACCACTGGAATATGCCCTTTCTCATTTTCCTCGTTCTCAAAACGTGCCCAATCTCAAGTTCCATGGTACATGCAGTTGTATGGGGCATCCCTACCACTGGAATATGCCCTTTCTCATTTTCCTCGTTCTCAAAACGTGCCCAATCTCAAGTCCCATGATACTTGCAGTTGTATAGGGCAGTTCATGATTATCATAGACCACCCCTCCCCCTCAATTTTCACCAACTGACAGGTTTTGACCATCCGTCGCCAATTGGCAAGGGGTATACCTCCAATCTCAATTTCCATGATACTTGCAGTTGTATAGTGCAGTTCATGATTATCATAGACCACCCCTCCCCCTCAATTTCACCAACTGGCAAATTTGACCATCCGTCACAAATTGGCAAGGGGTATACCTCCAATCCAATGTCCCATGGTACTTGCAGTTGTATAGGGCAGTTCAGGATTATCATAGACCACCCCTCCCCTCAATTTTCACCAACTGGCAAATTTGACCATCCGTCACCAATTGGCAAGGGGTATACCTGCAATCCCAAGTACCATGGTACTTGCAGTCCTATAGGGCAGTTCAGGGTTATCATAGACCACCCCTCCCCCTCAATTTTCACCAACTGGCAAATTTTGACCATCCGTCGCCAATTGGCAAGGGGTATACCTCCAATCTCAAGTCCCATGATACTTGCAGTTGTATAGTGCAGTTCATGATTATCATAGACCACCCCTCCCCCTCAATTTTCACCAACTGGCAAATTTGACCATCCGTCACAAATTGGCAAGGGGTATACCTCCAATCCAATGTCCCATGGTACTTGCAGTTGTATAGGGCAGTTCAGGATTATCATAGACCACCCCTCCCCCTCAATTTTCACCAACTGGCAAATTTGACCATCCGTCACCAATTGGCAAGGGGTATACCCCTTGCCAATTGGCGACGGATGGTCAAAATTTGCCAGTTGGTGAAAATTAAGGGGGAGGGGTGGTCTTTAATAATCATGAACTGCCCTATACAACTGCAAGTATCATGGGACTTGGGATCATGGTATACCCCTGCCCTTGCCAATTGGCGACGGATGGTCAAAGTTTGCCAGTTGGTGAAAATTGAGGGGGAGGGTGGTCTATGATAACCCTGAACTGCCCTATACAACTGCAAGTACCATGGGACTTGGGATGATAGGTATACCCCTTGCCAATTGGTGACAGATGGTCAAATTTGCCAGTTGGTGAAAATTGAGGGGGAGGGGTGGTCTATGATAACCCGGAACTGCCCTATACAACTGCAAGTACCATGGTACTTGGGATTGGAGGTATACCTCCAATCTCAAGTCCCATGGTACTTGCAGTTGTATAGGGCATCCCTACCACTGGAATATGCCCTTTCTCATTTTCCTCGTTCTCAAAACGTGCCCAATCTCAAGTCCCATGGTACATGCAGTTGTATGGGGCATCCCTACCACTGGAATATGCCCTTTCTCATTTTCTTGCAGTTGTATAGGGCAGTTCAGGATTATCATAGACCACCCCTCCCCCTCAATTTTGATCATAGCATGGGTAATTATTGAGTTACGTGCTCCAGGCCCTCTCACTATTATCCTACTGACAAAATGTCCAACTGGCTTCCGGTATGTCCACCCGTCAAGACCACTTGACCAATTGGCCCAGGTCGTGTGTATTGGACAACCCTCAGGTATAGCGTACGTCCGTCCGTCCGCCGTACGCGGAAACTCATGGGAACCCTGTGGTATACTAAGAAAATTAACAAATCTCGGGAAGGGGTGGACCTCAGACAACCAAACTTGGGTGAAGTTATCCAAGTGGCAAGGGGGTGCAACTGCATGGTCACGTGGTATGACGTCATTGATGACGTCATCATAGCAGAAAAAATGATATACCTCAAGGGATGAACTTCAACAACCAAACTTGGGTGAAGTTATCTAAGTGGCAAGGGGGGTGCAACTGCATGGTCACGTGGTATGACGTCATTGATGACGTCATCATAGCAGAAACATGACATATCTCAAGAAGGGATGAACCTCAGATAACCAAACTTGGGTGAAGTTGTCTAAGTGGCAAGGGAGGTGCAACTGCATGGTCACGTGGTATGACGTCATTGATGACGTCATCATAGCAGAAAAATGATATATCTCAAGTAGGGATGAACTTCAGACAACCAAACTTGGGTGAAGTTATCTAAGTGGCAAGGGGGGTGCAACTGCATGGTCACGTGGTATGACGTCATTGATGACGTCATCAGCACAAAACTGATATATCTCAAGAAGGGATGAACTTCAGACAATCAAACTTGGGTGAAGTTATCTAAGTGGCAGGGGGGGTGCAACTGCATGGTCACGTGGTATGACGTCATTGATGACGTCATCAACGTGAAAAGGTTTACATCGTTGAAGGGATGAACCTTAGATAACCACACTTGGATGAACAAGTGCTTAGTCACGTGGTATAACGGTGCAAGGCTATCTATTCATATACAATGGCAACCTTTTTGTCTCGTTAAAAAAATATGTAACCGGGAGCTCCGCTTTTAGCCAGTGGCTAAATCTATATATTATTGTACATGAACATATACTTTTTTAGCCCTAAAGAAAAAGTACCGACTTTGTTTAAAAAGTTCCAGCTTCTTCCAATTAAATTGCACAGATCCAAATTTAAGCAAAATCTATTCTTTAGAAGGCGATCTAAAAAAAGGTGTGCGGGATTTTTGATTTTCCTTTCAAAACATATTTTATGCTAATTTTTGTGTTAGCATTGCCAAAAATATCGATTTTTAATCTGTTTTACGTAATATTTCCGAAAATACGTAAAATATAAAAAATCCCGCACACCTTTTTTCAGATCGCCCTCTAAGGAATACATTTTGGGGAAATCTGGAGCTTTTAAACATTAACTGGAAGTGGCAGGAACCCTTAAAAAGCAAAAATTGGTACTTTTCCTTTGAAGCACAAAACGACGAAAACGTTCCATCAAATTAACGTTGCATATAAATATACCACTTAGCAAGTAAGGCCGTTTCACAAGCTTTAAAACGATATATAAATGGCCCTTGTAGTGTAAATAATGACGCGACAGTGATTTTTTTTCGCGAAAAATTGACATCTCTCACGTAAAGGTATACTCATACCTTAAGTCTATCACATCGCCAGAAAAAAACGCCATGTCCGCCATTTTGAATTCCAAATCTGGGGCTCAAATGACACATACAAAGAGATCTCGATACAGCAATTATGTGGGCCCAAATCACAAATCTGTATTTTTCTCGCGTTATAGAAGTCGAGTTAAAATTACGAAAACGATAACTTGTGTTCCACTCTTCGGTTTAAAGCAATAGCTAAGAATTACTAGAATTGTGATTATTTTGAGGTTTCCTTTTTGCATTTTAAACTTAAAGGTGTCATGACCCACTGTTAAAACAAGGAATAAGTGAGAAATACACGGCAATAATACACGGTCATAGCTTCTCGCCAGAAAAATTGTGATATTACCTGACTAAAGTTTCCGAAAGCGGAGATGTCTCCTTCGATCCTCGAGGATGCCTTTCACAAGCATTGTTAGGGACGTGTCATTATTTACCGGGGGGAGGGCTCCCATTTTTTTCAAACAAGGCTAAAAAAAATTAGGACCCTCCCCTTGAACATAACAAAAAAAATGTGACCCTCCCCCAGTCGTAGGTAAAAAAAATTGGGACCCTCCCCCATACAATTTATTTCTGAAAAAAACCTGTTAGATAGACTATTGTCCAAGTGACTTCTGTCATGCACCAGTCAATCGACATCACGGCCCCCCGATTTAACATTCACTAAATGTTAAATGTTACTATTTTCCCGGTCACCAGGGACATGGTCGTTGTTAAAGCTCCAGGCCCCCGGGGACACTTTTGCAAATGGCGAAACGCGCCTTTATCTTGATAAACGCATTTCATCAAGCCTCCAGAGAAAAGATAACATTTTATTTTCTGCGTGAGTAAAAAAGCCTGTTGGTTTTATTCTTCACGCGCTACTATTCATGTGCGTGAAGCGCAGCACAAAAACGATTTTTTTTTGCAGCTTTTAACGTCGAACTCACTTCTTTCGAACATATTGACTGCCAACCAGGCGTATCACTGGAGGGCTTTTTGGGATTTTCATTTGTCCTTGCCAAGATACACATGCTTGTAACGACATTCGTACGCATTCCATTTAAGCGCCACAAGCGTATTGTTTTCTTTGGGCAAGTTCTCTAAAACTAGATTAGATGTCATTCCTTATGCGCGCGAAGCGCGCCGAAATTTTCAACATAATGAGTAAAATAAAACTAGAAAATGATATAGAACTCGTTGCTGGAATCTCTCTTTCAAGGCTTCAGGTTTCGAGAGATCCTCCCCTTTCACTCGCCCAAAAATAAAGTGATCCCTCCCAAAATCCTCCGACCTCTACTCGGTTTCGCACGATAATCGAACTTCTGATTCAGCGTTAATATTCCCCGTTAATGCCCTGTTGAATATCCCCGCTATAGAAGGTCCAAGTTAAATTTCCTGCCCTTCCGTAGATTAATGTGTTAAATCCCCGGCCTGACCGCGTTACTTTCCCGCCCTGTCCCGGGGCGGGGGCCGGGTGTCAATTGACTGGTGCACAAGGAACCGCGGTTATTATTCATCGCCTAGCTCGATTATTTACGTGAGAATGTTTGGTAATACACGGGTAAAATGCAGTGATCCTCCCTCCCTGTACAATGATTAACATAATCCCACATCTCCCCTCCCCTGTTTGACCTAGTACTGTAGACATTTTACAGAAAAACGGGCTCGTATATCCTTCGTTGCGCGCGAAGCGCGCCCAAATTTGATAAACGTTTGTTTGTTTGTTCATCGTTTTTTTGTTTGTTCATCGCATTTCATCAAAACTAAACAAAAGACAAATTATACCAAAGACAAATCAAGCCTCAGAGAAAGGGTAGATGAACATGCTTTGGCTCGATTAGTCCTGACTATTTCCAAGTGCCTTGTGCTCCATTAACCTGTAAAAACAAACTCATAAATCCTGTATCTTTTTCTTACGAGTGCTAAATAAAGTGTTGTTGTTGTTGTGTACGGTATAATAAACAAAGCCTGTCAGGAGCCCAGGAAGTACACTACCTCAATTATATAGGTTGGGTTAGATTATTCATGCGCACAACTGCGCTTCGCAAATGACGAAGTTATTAATATTCATGTGCGCGAAGCGCGGCCCAACGGACGAATTTCTATGCTTGTAACGTCGAAAACTCACGCTTACCTAAGGGGTCTTCTTTCAAACATATAGTGACATGCCCTCCAGGCCTATCATTTGCAGGGAAATTTTGGGAGAGTTTGATTTTCCTCGTCAAGATAACTTGTTCTTGTCAACGGTAGTGTCCTTATTGCTCAAAGGGTATATTAGATGTCATTGTTTATGCGCGCGAAGCGCGTCGAAATTTTTATGGAGAAGTTGCTGAAATAACCACTATCGCTATTTGTTTTACCCTTTTCATCGTCCAAATGTTGCTGAAAAAAATTATGACCCTCCCCCAAACAGGAGTGAAAAAATTTGGACCCTCCCTTTAGACACGCGAAAAAAAATAGGACCCTCCCCACAAAAATAGGAGCCCTCCCCCCCCCCCCCCCCCGCTAAATAATGACACGTCCCTTATCCACCAGAAATACATTTGATGATTCCTTTTTAGTTCTATAATGATGCAGTAGTAATAAACGCTTGAAATTCCTCCATCTTGCCCGCTGAATCTCCCAAAAATCGACTGAGTTTGGATGGCCATAATTCCGCTCAGAGTTCGCAAATAAACAAACCATTGCTACTAAAATGAAGTTTGGGCCCCCTTTGTGAAGCTGCGATCTACAGAAAATCCTAAATCAGCGGAAATCCTAAAGAAAAGTTCCCGATTGTATCCTCTATGGAAGACCCTTCGCGGCTTTGGCGGGTTTCCTGTGACCAGCACAGGAAACCCGCCAAAGATTCAGCGCTTTTTCCAAATTTTAGAGCGCAATTCGAATAAAAATAGCCAAAAATCCTATATTGGAGCTCCAAATTAACTTCAGAACACAAATTGAAGTACAATAATTTGTCAACCCTTTATTTATATTGCGTTCGCCATCTTGCATTCGAAGCACCTCATTAATTGAGAAACCGCTGACCACTTACTGATGGCGTGAATTTTGTGGCGATAGGAATTATATCCCAGTGATCAATTTTAACGCGCGCTCATTGATTGAAACGTATCACGTGGTGCATTTTCACAGGACAGATATCAGACGATATTGTCCGTCGGAAGTGATATCCGTCCTGTGAGAAATGTTTTAAGCAAAACTGGATTTCTGTTAAAAAATAATGGCAAACAAGCAACCAAGGTTTTTGTCTTAGAATGTTGATGAAATACGGAAATTGGTGGCTGAGGCGAAACCGGAAAACACAAAAAGTCAACTAAACAGGCCGTGAATGTTTTGAATGATTTACAAAGTTGTTAATAGTTCTTTGTTGTTGTTTCAATCCAAATTAATTCGGTTTGACATTCGCGAAAAAAATGAAAGAGCTGCTAAACAAAAAAGAGCAAAATGACGATAAAAGAATTGTTTTTAAACTTACCATTTTGTCGTAGCTTGGCAAATAGAAAACAACTTGCAATCAGCTGAACCAGTCCAGCAAGCCGACTTCTTTTTTTTCCGACTCTGCATTTAACGGCTGTACTTTATACTTCAGTTCACAGCAGAACAATTAATTAAACAGTCCGGCAAGGAATTAGACCTGAAAACCCGGAATCTGGGCTAGATTTCTGTTGAAAAGCACTCGGAAAGCAGTAGAGCTTGTGCGTTGTAAATTTGTTTTTTGAATTCGCTCTGATTTCTTCTAGCCCCACGTTAGGGTTTGATTGACAGTTTTTGTGTCAACCAATCACAGCTCGAATAAAAATATCTTAGCCAATCACCGCTTACGATTTGCCTTTTCGCGCCATACTGCCGTTTAGTGGTTTTCTCACGTTCACAATGCTTTTTTCTCTCTCGAGTTTTTCAGTGAAGTCGCTGGGATATAAAATATATAAACCCCTTCTTGGCTTGCTGTAATATCGGCGGATAATGTCCGCGGATGAAAAATGGTCCTCAAAATTTCACAGTTGCCCTCGAAGCTTCGCTTCTCGGCCAACTGTTTCATTTTTCGTACCATTTTTCCTCCTTGGACATTATCCGCCGATATTACAGCCGCCAGAAGGGGTTTATTTAGTAAATACACCAGTAACAAGAGATAAATTAATGATATTGGTTAGTGGCTCAGCTATTACGTCAAAAGTGCTCTTAACTGCCGTTACTGATATATTGTCGTACCCTGGCGCTTTACCCGTCTTTAGGGACGTGTCATTATTTAGCGGGGGGGAGGGCTCCTATTTTTGTGGGGAGGGTCCTAATTTTTTTCGCGTGTCTAAAGGGAGGGTCCAAATTTTTTTCACTCTTGTTTGGCGGGAGGGCCATAATTTTTTCATCAAACATTTAGACGATGAAGAAGGTAAAACAGATGGCGTTAGTGGTTATTTCCGCAACTTCTCTATAAAAATTTCTCAAATATACTCTTTGAGCAATGAAGACACTACCTTGACGCCGTTTACAAGAACAAGTGTATATTGATGAGGAAAAGCAAACTCTCCCAAATTTGCCCTGTAATGATAGGCCTGGCGGGCAAGTCACTATAAATTTGAAAGAAGACCCCATAGGTAAGCGTGAGTTTTCGACGTTACAAGCATAGAAATTCGTCCGTTGGGCCGCGCTTCGCGCACATGAATATTTTAATAACTTCTTCATTTGCGGCGCGCAGTTGTGCGCATGAATAATATAACCTTGCTGGCTCAAGAGCCCATCAATAGAAGCTTTCATCTAACCTATATATGTAGCGTACTTCCCTGGGCTCCTGACAGGCTTTGTTTACTATACCGTACACAACACATGTTCATATACCCTTTCTCTGAGGCTTGATGAAATGCGTTTATCAAAATTCAGGCGCGCTTCGCGCGCAAAGAAAGATATGCGTCCCCCTTTTTCGCCAAAATGTCTTCAGTGACTATAGGTCAAATAGGGGACGGGAGAGGTGGGATCACGTTAATCATTCTACTCATAGAGGGAGGATCACTGCATTTTCCCCGTGTATTACCCAAAATCCTCACGTAAATACTCTAGGCGATAAATAATAACCGCGGTTCTTTAGCTTTGGCAGAAGTAAGAAAAAGTATTTCTATGTTAAGAAGAATGAAAGAGACATTGCATCACTCGGACAATAGTCTATCTGACAGGTTTTTTCAGAAATAAATTACATGGGGGAGGGTCCCAATTTTTTTACCAACGACTGGGGGAGGGTCACATTTTTTTTGTTATGTTCAAGGGGAGGGTCGTAATTTTTTTTAGCCTTGTTTGAAAAAAATAGGAGCCCTCCCCCCCCGGTAAATAATGACACGTCCCTTAAGGAACTACAAATATCCTCAATTTCTCGTTTATGCACAGCTTTGAGGATAATGGACTCATTTATGCGATTTGACAAAAAAGATTCAAAATCAGTGCTAGTTTTAGGGAGTTTATTTGCGAGACTGGGGCCCAAATTTGTAAAATATTCACAAAAACGATTAGCTATGTCTATAGGATCCGTGACTACTTTACCATCAGATATAAATGAAGATGGCAGAGAGGCCTTGGTTTTGCGCTTATTGATTACCTCATTTATTAGTTTCCATGTCTGTTTAATGTCATTTTTGGCTAAATCAAATCGCTTGTCATAGTATTGCCGTTTAGCCAACTTGATAAGATGATTGAGTTTGTTTCTATAAGATTTATAGGCCACTTCGCGCGTTAGACTGGGAAATTTCAATAGTTGTTTATACAATTTATTCTTTCTTTTTATGGACACCAACAAAGAGTTTGATATCCAGGGGGAATGTGGTTTGCCATTATATCTAAGTTTAACCTTTTTAAGCGGAAATCAGAGATTATAAAGGCGTAAGTATTTATGGGAAAAGTTATTGTATGTGTCATTTACATTAGATTCAACAAGGTAATCAGACCAATTGACTTGCGAAAGATGTGCTCGGAAAAGGTTCAAATTAACCGCACAAAAATCTCTTCTCATTGCATAATTAGGTCCTTTGTTAGCAGATAAAGGTTATATGGAACATAAGCAAAAACAGGTAGATGATCAGCTATGTCATTAATAATAATACCGTTGAACACATTGGGCGTGTATGGTGATTAGTTAAGATATTGTCTATTAGAGTAGCGGAGTGAGGAGTTATGCGAGTAGGTCTATTGATCAGAGGAACAAACATGTAAGAGAACAGACTATCAATGAATTCTTGTGTGCAACCATGATCAGAATAGCGTAACAAATCCAGGTTAATATATAGATTTAGCCACTGGCTAAAAGCGGAGCTCCTGGTTACATATTTTTCTGACCAGGCTGAGTTGCACCCCCTTGTCACTAAGACAACTTTACCCAATTAGTTTGGTTGTCTGAGATTCATCCCCTTCCCGATATATATTGTTTTTCTGCTAAGATGACGTCATCGATGGCGTCATACAACGTGACCAGGCAGTTGCACCACCCTTGCCACTAAAACAACTTCACCCAAGTTTGGTTGTCTAAGGTTTATCCCTTCCCAAGATATCAACCTTTTCTCGTTTGATTACGTCATCGATTACGTCATACCACGTGACAAGGCAGTTGCACCCCCCTTGTCACTTAGACAACTTCACCCAAGTTTGGTTGTCTGAGGTTTATCATTTCCCGAGTTATCAACTTTTTCTCGTTTGATGACGTCATCGATGACGTCATACCATGTGACAAGGCAGTTGCATCCCACCTGCCACTAAGACAAACTCACCCAAGTTTGGTTGTCTCAGGTTTATCCCTTCCCAAGATATCAACCTTTTTTGTTTGATGACGTCATCGATGACGTCATACCACGTGACAAGGTAGTTGCACCCCCCTTGCCACTAAGACAACTTCACCCAAGTTTGGTTGCCTGAGGTTTATCCCTTCCCGAGATATCAACCTTTTCTCGTTTGATGACGTCATCGATGACGTCATACCACGTGACAAGGTAGTTGCACCCCCTTTGCCACTAAGACAACTTCACCCAAGTTTGGTTGTCTGAGGTTTATCCCTTCCTTAGATATCAACCTTTTCTCGTTTGATGACGTCATCGATGACGTCATACCACGTGACAAGGTAGTTGCACCCCCCTTGCCACTAAGACAACTCCCTTCCTGAGATATAATTAATAAACAGAGAAGGGTCTTGGTTTACCTGTGGTGTGGGGCAGGCACGCACGGACGCGCCAGCGATACCATACTGGAATACCGCTGAACCATGAAAAATGAAGTCGATAGTATACCTGAGTTCTACTTTGAACTATTGTATTCTTCCTATGCGATACCTATGGTGCTCCGCTCTGCGGCCTTCGGCCGCAAAGGAGCTCCGCTATAATCACCGGCTACGTAACAATACTTGTCACCTTTGGAAACTTTTCCAAGGATATCATTGAAAGCGTCAAGAAAAGCTGCTAAATTTTGATTTGGCGGTCGGTAAACAGAGCCTACGATAATATTTTTCCCACAGGGGATGTTAATTTCTACAAAAAGTGATTCGATGACTTCGGAATTTGAATAATTACAGTCGGGCAAATTTGTTTATCATTTGTTTATCATTTGTTTATCAAGGAGAGAGGGGGGAGGAGGGCTCTTCTGATGGAAATGAAGGGGGACTCTGTATTTTATGCCCCCCCTTTCATGTCTGTATTTCTTAGGTGGCTCCCCCAAATCCAATGTATTTTTTTTCTGATTACCCCCCCCCCCCCCCCCTTAGTTGTAAACAGCCTAGACTCTATTCTGTATAAGGCTGCATATGTAACAGCAGTGATTTTTTGTTGAACCACATATCAGTTGACAACAAGTGGGCACATATAAAATGCCTGTAAGCCTGTTTTGTTTTTTACTTCATAAAGGCAGTCATTGAGACTGAACAGAGAACTGAACATCATGCCCTTTCACAAAAGATTTATTTTTCTTAGATTAATCTTAGTCTTCAAAGCACTTAACAATCTAGCACCCAGTTATATACAGGACATGTTCAAACTTAGTTGTGACGTCCACTGCAAGGATACCAGAGGGGCGAGACATAAAAACCTCGTCCTTCAAAAAGTCAAATCCACAGCTGCCAAGAACAGCTTCAGATGTGCAGCAGCGAGGCTTTAGAAGAACTTCCCAACGAGCTTAAGGACACACGCTCTGTGGCTGCTTTTGCAGCAAAACTGCGCACCCATATTTCAGCTTAGCTAGTTCTATCAAATTAATGTATATAGTATAACATTTTGTACATAGATTTCCATTCACTTGTTTTATTATGTTGTAAATATCTCTTATTTGAGGGCCACGCATACATTATCATTGTGATATCTAGTGAAACCCTCCTTAAATAAAGTAATATCTATCTATCTATCTAATCTATCTAATCTATCTAATCTATCTAATCTATCTAATCTGTCTAATCTGTCTAATCTATCTAATCTGTCTAATCTGTCTAATCTGTCTAATCTGTCTAATCTGTCTAATCTGTCTAATCTGTCTAATCTGTCTGTCCCGTCTGTCCCGTCTGTCCCGTCTGTCCCGTCTGTCCCGTCTGTCCCGTCTGTCCCGTCTGTCCCGTCTGTCCCGTCTGTCGTCTGTCCCGTCTGTCCCGTCTGTCCCGTCTGTCCCGTCTGTCCCGTCTGTCCCGTCTGTCCCGTCTGTCCCGTCTGTCCCGTCTGTCCCGTCTGTCCCGTCTGTCCCGTCTGTCCCGTCTGTCCCGTCTGTCCCGTCTGTCCCGTCTGTCCCGTCTGTCCCGTCTGTCCCGTCTGTCCCGTCTGTCCCGTCTGTCCCGTCTGTCCCGTCTGTCCCGTCTGTCCCGTCTGTCCCGTCTGTCCCGTCTGTCCCGTCTGTCCCGTCTGTCCTGTCTGTCCTGTCTGTCCTGTCTGTCCTGTCTGTCTATCTTGTCAACATGATTTTACACTTACTGTGACCTGACTTTTTTGAGTTTTTTTCATGTTTTACAGTCAAAAGACATGAAGCGTGCCTCCCTAGAGTTGAAGATTGAAAATTGAAATATTTTATAATCTAAATGTAACCGACGGCAAGGGCTTGCACGCAAGTAATCGAACTACAATTGTTCAGTATGATTAAAAACACATTTATTACACGAAAAGCAAGACAAAAGCTAATGTTGACAAAAGAGAGTATAAAAGTATAAATTGTTTTAGGTCTATAAGCGGTATTATTACATGATTGACACCTTTTCTATTGTTATTCAAGACCCTTTATTTTACTTAAATCCGTATGAATTCATTACATTCTTAAAGAACGGGGAGGGCTTGAAGTTTCAGCAGGGAAGATTGGGGCTATTTTTGAATAATTAGTCATAAATGACCCGCATTATAAATGCGCGGGTCTTTATGGAACAATTGATTCTCATAAATGACCCGGCGCATTTATAATGAGGAGCAATTATGACTAATTAGACAAATAAAGCCCACCCCTTCTGATGCTGAAACACATTTACAGCTAAATGATAAATACTAAAAAGTTGTTTGCTAGGTTAAATTGAAAATAAATATATGAGCAAACGCAACGCGAAATGCCTACGCCGGTTTTGCGCAAGCGAAATGCCGAACTTGAGATGGTGCCTCGCAGTCCTTGAAAACGTAGCCCTGTTTTGGGATAAGGCCCGTTTCGCGTTTCAACTGCTCATGTTATGCCGCAAAAGAGAGGTCGATTGAACCGCATTGGCCAAGTAAAAGGCCAGAGGGTGTCACAAAGGCGTGACTTGGCGAGCAAGCATACTAGCGCGTGTTAGCAAGACGCCTTGGCCAAGAACACGAACGGCAAGTCGTCACGTGTAATACGTATTTTCCCATAGGAATTTCCGCCCTATTATTTTTACTACAACAAAACTGTACAAGAAAACTGTCTCGCTGCGCACCTCATTGCCTCGGCGAATTCAAGGCAACGCGAAAACAACACACAAACTGCTGCCGTGCATAACAAACAGGATTTTGAGAAGACAGGCTAGCCAGTCAGGTGGCACAACAATTGTTATGCCGCAAAAGAGAGGTCGATTGAACCGCATTGGCCAAGTAAAAGGCCAGAGGGTGTCACAAAGGCGTGACTTGGCGAGCAAGCATACTAGCGCGTGTTAGCAAGACGCCTTGGCCAAGAACACGAACGGCAAGTCGTCACGTGTAATACGTCTTTTCCCATAGGAATTTCCGCCCTATTATTTTTACTACAACAAAACTGTACAAGAAAACTGTCTCGCTGCGCACCTCATTGCCTCGGCGAATTCAAGGCAACGCGAAAACAACACACAAACTGCTGCCGTGCATAACAAACAGGATTTTGAGAAGACAGGCTAGCCAGTCAGGTGGCACAACATGAGCAAACGCAACGCGAAATGCCTACGCCGGTTTTGCGCAAGCGAAATGCCGAACTTGAGATGGTGCCTCGCAGTCCTTGAAAACGTAGCCCTGTTTTGGGATAAGGCCCGTTTCGCGTTTCAACTGCTCATGTTATGCCGCAAAAGAGAGCTCGATTGAACCGCATTGGCCAAGTAAAAGGCCAGAGGGTGTCACAAAGGCGTGACTTGGCGAGCAAGCATACTAGCGCGTGTTAGCAAGACGCCTTGGCCAAGAACACGAACGGCAAGTCGTCACGTGTAATACGTCTTTTCCCATAGGAATTTCCGCCCTATTATTTTTACTACAACAAAACTGTACAAGAAAACTGTCTCGCTGCGCACCTCATTGCCTCGGCGAATTCAAGGCAACGCGAAAACAACACACAAACTGCTGCCGTGCATAACAAACAGGATTTCGAGAAGACAGGCTAGCCAGTCAGGTGGCACAACATGAGCAAACGCAACGCGAAATGCCTACGCCGGTTTTGCGCAAGCGAAATGCCGAACTTGAGATGGTGCCTCGCAGTCCTTGAAAACGTAGCCCTGTTTTGGGATAAGGCCCGTTTCGCGTTTCAACTGCTCATGTTATGCCGCAAAAGAGAGGTCGATTGAACCGCATTGGCCAAGTAAAAGGCCAGAGGGTGTCACAAAGGCGTGACTTGGCGAGCAAGCATACTAGCGCGTGTTAGCAAGACGCCTTGGCCAAGAACACGAACGGCAAGTCGTCACGTGTAATACGTCTTTTCCCATAGGAATTTCCGCCCTATTATTTTTACTACAACAAAACTGTACAAGAAAACTGTCTCGCTGCGCACCTCATTGCCTCGGCGAATTCAAGGCAACGCGAAAACAACACACAAACTGCTGCCGTGCATAACAAACAGGATTTTGAGAAGACAGGCTAGCCAGTCAGGTGGCACAACATGAGCAAACGCAACGCGAAATGCCTACGCCGGTTTTGCGCAAGCGAAATGCCGAACTTGAGATGGTGCCTCGCAGTCCTTGAAAACGTAGCCCTGTTTTGGGATAAGGCCCGTTTCGCGTTTCAACTGCTCATGTTATGCCGCAAAAGAGAGGTCGATTGAACCGCATTGGCCAAGTAAAAGGCCAGAGGGTGTCACAAAGGCGTGACTTGGCGAGCAAGCATACTAGCGCGTGTTAGCAAGACGCCTTGGCCAAGAACACGAACGGCAAGTCGTCACGTGTAATACGTCTTTTCCCATAGGAATTTCCGCCCTATTATTTTTACTACAACAAAACTGTACAAGAAAACTGTCTCGCTGCGCACCTCATTGCCTCGGCGAATTCAAGGCAACGCGAAAACAACACACAAACTGCTGCCGTGCATAACAAACAGGATTTTGAGAAGACAGGCTAGCCAGTCAGGTGGCACAACATGAGCAAACGCAACGCGAAATGCCTACGCCGGTTTTGCGCAAGCGAAATGCCGAACTTGAGATGGTGCCTCGCAGTCCTTGAAAACGTAGCCCTGTTTTGGGATAAGGCCCGTTTCGCGTTTCAACTGCTCATGTTATGCCGCAAAAGAGAGCTCGATTGAACCGCATTGGCCAAGTAAAAGGCCAGAGGGTGTCACAAAGGCGTGACTTGGCGAGCAAGCATACTAGCGCGTGTTAGCAAGACGCCTTGGCCAAGAACACGAACGGCAAGTCGTCACGTGTAATACGTCTTTTCCCATAGGAATTTCCGCCCTATTATTTTTACTACAACAAAACTGTACAAGAAAACTGTCTCGCTGCGCACCTCATTGCCTCGGCGAATTCAAGGCAACGCGAAAACAACACACAAACTGCTGCCGTGCATAACAAACAGGATTTTGAGAAGACAGGCTAGCCAGTCAGGTGGCACAACATGAGCAAACGCAACGCGAAATGCCTACGCCGGTTTTGCGCAAGCGAAATGCCGAACTTGAGATGGTGCCTCGCAGTCCTTGAAAACGTAGCCCTGTTTTGGGATAAGGCCCGTTTCGCGTTTCAACTGCTCATGTTATGCCGCAAAAGAGAGGTCGATTGAACCGCATTGGCCAAGTAAAAGGCCAGAGGGTGTCACAAAGGCGTGACTTGGCGAGCAAGCATACTAGCGCGTGTTAGCAAGACGCCTTGGCCAAGAACACGAACGGCAACTCGTCACGTGTAATACGTCTTTTCCCATAGGAATTTCCGCCCTATTATTTTTACTACAACAAAACTGTACAAGAAAACTGTCTCGCTGCGCACCTCATTGCCTCGGCGAATTCAAGGCAACGCGAAAACAACACACAAACTGCTGCCGTGCATAACAAACAGGATTTTGAGAAGACAGGCTAGCCAGTCAGGTGGCACAACATGAGCAAACGCAACGCGAAATGCCTACGCCGGTTTTGCGCAAGCGAAATGCCGAACTTGAGATGGTGCCTCGCAGTCCTTGAAAACGTAGCCCTGTTTTGGGATAAGGCCCGTTTCGCGTTTCAACTGCTCATGTTATGCCGCAAAAGAGTGCTCGATTGAACCGCATTGGCCAAGTAAAAGGCCAGAGGGTGTCACAAAGGCGTGACTTGGCGAGCAAGCATACTAGCGCGTGTTAGCAAGACGCCTTGGCCAAGAACACGAACGGCAAGTCGTCACGTGTAATACGTCTTTTCCCATAGGAATTTCCGCCCTATTATTTTTACTACAACAAAACTGTACAAGAAAACTGTCTCGCAGCGCACCTCATTGCCTCGGCGAATTCAAGGCAACGCGAAAACAACACACAAACTGCTGCCGTGCATAACAAACAGGATTTTGAGAAGACAGGCTAGCCAGTCAGGTGGCACAGCATGAGCAAACGCAACGCGAAATGCCTACGCCGGTTTTGCGCAAGCGAAATGCCGAACTTGAGATGGTGCCTCGCAGTCCTTGAAAACGTAGCCCTGTTTTGGGATAAGGCCCGTTTCGCGTTTCAACTGCTCATGTTATGCCGCAAAAGAGAGGTCGATTGAACCGCATTGGCCAAGTAAAAGGCCAGAGGGTGTCACAAAGGCGTGACTTGGCGAGCAAGCATACTAGCGCGTGTTAGCAAGACGCCTTGGCCAAGAACACGAACGGCAAGTCGTCACGTGTAATACGTCTTTTCCCATAGGAATTTCCGCCCTATTATTTTTACTACAACAAAACTGTACAAGAAAACTGTCTCGCTGCGCACCTCATTGCCTCGGCGAATTCAAGGCAACGCGAAAACAACACACAAACTGCTGCCGTGCATAACAAACAGGATTTTGAGAAGACAGGCTAGCCAGTCAGGTGGCACAACATGAGCAAACGCAACGCGAAATGCCTACGCCGGTTTTGCGCAAGCGAAATGCCGAACTTGAGATGGTGCCTCGCAGTCCTTGAAAACGTAGCCCTGTTTTGGGATAAGGCCCGTTTCGCGTTTCAACTGCTCATGTTATGCCGCAAAAGAGTGCTCGATTGAACCGCATTGGCCAAGTAAAAGGCCAGAGGGTGTCACAAAGGCGTGACTTGGCGAGCAAGCATACTAGCGCGTGTTAGCAAGACGCCTTGGCCAAGAACACGAACGGCAAGTCGTCACGTGTAATACGTCTTTTCCCATAGGAATTTCCGCCCTATTATTTTTACTACAACAAAACTGTACAAGAAAACTGTCTCGCTGCGCACCTCATTGCCTCGGCGAATTCAAGGCAACGCGAAAACAACACACAAACTGCTGCCGTGCATAACAAACAGGATTTTGAGAAGACAGGCTAGCCAGTCAGGTGGCACAACATGAGCAAACGCAACGCGAAATGCCTACGCCGGTTTTGCGCAAGCGAAATGCCGAACTTGAGATGGTGCCTCGCCGTCCTTGAAAACGTAGCCCTGTTTTGGGATAAAGCCCGTTTCGCGTTTCAACTGCTCATGTTATGCCGCAAAAGAGAGCTCGATTGAACCGCATTGGCCAAGTAAAAGGCCAGAGGGTGTCACAAAGGCGTGACTTGGCGAGCAAGCATACTAGCGCGTGTTAGCAAGACGCCTTGGCCAAGAACACGAACGGCAAGTCGTCACGTGTAATACGTCTTTTCCCATAGGAATTTCCGCCCTATTATTTTTACTACAACAAAACTGTACAAGAAAACTGTCTCGCTGCGCACCTCATTGCCTCGGCGAATTCAAGGCAACGCGAAAACAACACACAAACTGCTGCCGTGCATAACAAACAGGATTTCGAGAAGACAGGCTAGCCAGTCAGGTGGCACAACATGAGCAAACGCAACGCGAAATGCCTACGCCGGTTTTGCGCAAGCGAAATGCCGAACTTGAGATGGTGCCTCGCAGTCCTTGAAAACGTAGCCCTGTTTTGGGATAAGGCCCGTTTCGCGTTTCAACTGCTCATGTTATGCCGCAAAAGAGAGGTCGATTGAACCGCATTGGCCAAGTAAAAGGCCAGAGGGTGTCACAAAGGCGTGACTTGGCGAGCAAGCATACTAGCGCGTGTTAGCAAGACGCCTTGGCCAAGAACACGAACGGCAAGTCGTCACGTGTAATACGTCTTTTCCCATAGGAATTTCCGCCCTATTATTTTTACTACAACAAAACTGTACAAGAAAACTGTCTCGCTGCGCACCTCATTGCCTCGGCGAATTCAAGGCAACGCGAAAACAACACACAAACTGCTGCCGTGCATAACAAACAGGATTTTGAGAAGACAGGCTAGCCAGTCAGGTGGCACAACATGAGCAAACGCAACGCGAAATGCCTACGCCGGTTTTGCGCAAGCGAAATGCCGAACTTGAGATGGTGCCTCGCAGTCCTTGAAAACGTAGCCCTGTTTTGGGATAAGGCCCGTTTCGCGTTTCAACTGCTCATGTTATGCCGCAAAAGAGAGCTCGATTGAACCGCATTGGCCAAGTAAAAGGCCAGAGGGTGTCACAAAGGCGTGACTTGGCGAGCAAGCATACTAGCGCGTGTTAGCAAGACGCCTTGGCCAAGAACACGAACGGCAAGTCGTCACGTGTAATACGTCTTTTCCTATAGGAATTTCCGCCCTATTATTTTTACTACAACAAAACTGTACAAGAAAACTGTCTCGCTGCGCACCTCATTGCCTCGGCGAATTCAAGGCAACGCGAAAACAACACACAAACTGCTGCCGTGCATAACAAACAGGATTTTGAGAAGACAGGCTAGCCAGTCAGGTGGCACAACAATTGTTATGCCGCAAAAGAGAGGTCGATTGAACCGCATTGGCCAAGTAAAAGGCCAGAGGGTGTCACAAAGGCGTGACTTGGCGAGCAAGCATACTAGCGCGTGTTAGCAAGACGCCTTGGCCAAGAACACGAACGGCAAGTCGTCACGTGTAATACGTCTTTTCCCATAGGAATTTCCGCCCTATTATTTTTACTACAACAAAACTGTACAAGAAAACTGTCTCGCTGCGCACCTCATTGCCTCGGCGAATTCAAGGCAACGCGAAAACAACACACAAACTGCTGCCGTGCATAACAAACAGGATTTTGAGAAGACAGGCTAGCCAGTCAGGTGGCACAACATGAGCAAACGCAACGCGAAATGCCTACGCCGGTTTTGCGCAAGCGAAATGCCGAACTTGAGATGGTGCCTCGCAGTCCTTGAAAACGTAGCCCTGTTTTGGGATAAGGCCCGTTTCGCGTTTCAACTGCTCATGTTATGCCGCAAAAGAGAGGTCGATTGAACCGCATTGGCCAAGTAAAAGGCCAGAGGGTGTCACAAAGGCGTGACTTGGCGAGCAAGCATACTAGCGCGTGTTAGCAAGACGCCTTGGCCAAGAACACGAACGGCAAGTCGTCACGTGTAATACGTCTTTTCCCATAGGAATTTCCGCCCTATTATTTTTACTACAACAAAACTGTACAAGAAAACTGTCTCGCTGCGCACCTCATTGCCTCGGCGAATTCAAGGCAACGCGAAAACAACACACAAACTGCTGCCGTGCATAACAAACAGGATTTTGAGAAGACAGGCTAGCCAGTCAGGTGGCACAACATGAGCAAACGCAACGCGAAATGCCTACGCCGGTTTTGCGCAAGCGAAATGCCGAACTTGAGATGGTGCCTCGCAGTCCTTGAAAACGTAGCCCTGTTTTGGGATAAGGCCCGTTTCGCGTTTCAACTGCTCATGTTATGCCGCAAAAGAGAGGTCGATTGAACCGCATTGGCCAAGTAAAAGGCCAGAGGGTGTCACAAAGGCGTGACTTGGCGAGCAAGCATACTAGCGCGTGTTAGCAAGACGCCTTGGCCAAGAACACGAACGGCAAGTCGTCACGTGTAATACGTCTTTTCCCATAGGAATTTCCGCCCTATTATTTTTACTACAACAAAACTGTACAAGAAAACTGTCTCGCTGCGCACCTCATTGCCTCGGCGAATTCAAGGCAACGCGAAAACAACACACAAACTGCTGCCGTGCATAACAAACAGGATTTTGAGAAGACAGGCTAGCCAGTCAGGTGGCACAACATGAGCAAACGCAACGCGAAATGCCTACGCCGGTTTTGCGCAAGCGAAATGCCGAACTTGAGATGGTGCCTCGCAGTCCTTGAAAAGGTAGCCCTGTTTTGGGATAAGGCCCGTTTCGCGTTTCAACTGCTCATGTTATGCCGCAAAAGAGAGCTCGATTGAACCGCATTGGCCAAGTAAAAGGCCAGAGGGTGTCACAAAGGCGTGACTTGGCGAGCAAGCATACTAGCGCGTGTTAGCAAGACGCCTTGGCCAAGAACACGAACGGCAAGTCGTCACGTGTAATACGTCTTTTCCCATAGGAATTTCCGCCCTATTATTTTTACTACAACAAAACTGTACAAGAAAACTGTCTCGCTGCGCACCTCATTGCCTCGGCGAATTCAAGGCAACGCGAAAACAACACACAAACTGCTGCCGTGCATAACAAACAGGATTTTGAGAAGACAGGCTAGCCAGTCAGGTGGCACAACATGAGCAAACGCAACGCGAAATGCCTACGCCGGTTTTGCGCAAGCGAAATGCCGAACTTGAGATGGTGCCTCGCAGTCCTTGAAAACGTAGCCCTGTTTTGGGATAAGGCCCGTTTCGCGTTTCAACTGCTCATGTTATGCCGCAAAAGAGTGCTCGATTGAACCGCATTGGCCAAGTAAAAGGCCAGAGGGTGTCACAAAGGCGTGACTTGGCGAGCAAGCATACTAGCGCGTGTTAGCAAGACGCCTTGGCCAAGAACACGAACGGCAAGTCGTCACGTGTAATACGTCTTTTCCCATAGGAATTTCCGCCCTATTATTTTTACTACAACAAAACTGTACAAGAAAACTGTCTCGCTGCGCACCTCATTGCCTCGGCGAATTCAAGGCAACGCGAAAACAACACACAAACTGCTGCCGTGCATAACAAACAGGATTTTGAGAAGACAGGCTAGCCAGTCAGGTGGCACAACATGAGCAAACGCAACGCGAAATGCCTACGCCGGTTTTGCGCAAGCGAAATGCCGAACTTGAGATGGTGCCTCGCAGTCCTTGAAAACGTAGCCCTGTTTTGGGATAAGGCCCGTTTCGCGTTTCAACTGCTCATGTTATGCCGCAAAAGAGAGCTCGATTGAACCGCATTGGCCAAGTAAAAGGCCAGAGGGTGTCACAAAGGCGTGACTTGGCGAGCAAGCATACTAGCGCGTGTTAGCAAGACGCCTTGGCCAAGAACACGAACGGCAAGTCGTCACGTGTAATACGTCTTTTCCCATAGGAATTTCCGCCCTATTATTTTTACTACAACAAAACTGTACAAGAAAACTGTCTCGCTGCGCACCTCATTGCCTCGGCGAATTCAAGGCAACGCGAAAACAACACACAAACTGCTGCCGTGCATAACAAACAGGATTTTGAGAAGACAGGCTAGCCAGTCAGGTGGCACAACATGAGCAAACGCAACGCGAAATGCCTACGCCGGTTTTGCGCAAGCGAAATGCCGAACTTGAGATGGTGCCTCGCAGTCCTTGAAAACGTAGCCCTGTTTTGGGATAAGGCCCGTTTCGCGTTTCAACTGCTCATGTTATGCCGCAAAAGAGAGGTCGATTGAACCGCATTGGCCAAGTAAAAGGCCAGAGGGTGTCACAAAGGCGTGACTTGGCGAGCAAGCATACTAGCGCGTGTTAGCAAGACGCCTTGGCCAAGAACACGAACGGCAAGTCGTCACGTGTAATACGTCTTTTCCCATAGGAATTTCCGCCCTATTATTTTTACTACAACAAAACTGTACAAGAAAACTGTCTCGCTGCGCACCTCATTGCCTCGGCGAATTCAAGGCAACGCGAAAACAACACACAAACTGCTGCCGTGCATAACAAACAGGATTTTGAGAAGACAGGCTAGCCAGTCAGGTGGCACAACAATTGTTATGCCGCAAAAGAGAGGTCGATTGAACCGCATTGGCCAAGTAAAAGGCCAGAGGGTGTCACAAAGGCGTGACTTGGCGAGCAAGCATACTAGCGCGTGTTAGCAAGACGCCTTGGCCAAGAACACGAACGGCAAGTCGTCACGTGTAATACGTCTTTTCCCATAGGAATTTCCGCCCTATTATTTTTACTACAACAAAACTGTACAAGAAAACTGTCTCGCTGCGCACCTCATTGCCTCGGCGAATTCAAGGCAACGCGAAAACAACACACAAACTGCTGCCGTGCATAACAAACAGGATTTTGAGAAGACAGGCTAGCCAGTCAGGTGGCACAACATGAGCAAACGCAACGCGAAATGCCTACGCCGGTTTTGCGCAAGCGAAATGCCGAACTTGAGATGGTGCCTCGCAGTCCTTGAAAACGTAGCCCTGTTTTGGGATAAGGCCCGTTTCGCGTTTCAACTGCTCATGTTATGCCGCAAAAGAGAGCTCGATTGAACCGCATTGGCCAAGTAAAAGGCCAGAGGGTGTCACAAAGGCGTGACTTGGCGAGCAAGCATACTAGCGCGTGTTAGCAAGACGCCTTGGCCAAGAACACGAACGGCAAGTCGTCACGTGTAATACGTCTTTTCCCATAGGAATTTCCGCCCTATTATTTTTACTACAACAAAACTGTACAAGAAAACTGTCTCGCTGCGCACCTCATTGCCTCGGCGAATTCAAGGCAACGCGAAAACAACACACAAACTGCTGCCGTGCATAACAAACAGGATTTTGAGAAGACAGGCTAGCCAGTCAGGTGGCACAACATGAGCAAACGCAACGCGAAATGCCTACGCCGGTTTTGCGCAAGCGAAATGCCGAACTTGAGATGGTGCCTCGCAGTCCTTGAAAACGTAGCCCTGTTTTGGGATAAGGCCCGTTTCGCGTTTCAACTGCTCATGTTATGCCGCAAAAGAGAGCTCGATTGAACCGCATTGGCCAAGTAAAAGGCCAGAGGGTGTCACAAAGGCGTGACTTGGCGAGCAAGCATACTAGCGCGTGTTAGCAAGACGCCTTGGCCAAGAACACGAACGGCAAGTCGTCACGTGTAATACGTCTTTTCCCATAGGAATTTCCGCCCTATTATTTTTACTACAACAAAACTGTACAAGAAAACTGTCTCGCTGCGCACCTCATTGCCTCGGCGAATTCAAGGCAACGCGAAAACAACACACAAACTGCTGCCGTGCATAACAAACAGGATTTTGAGAAGACAGGCTAGCCAGTCAGGTGGCACAACATGAGCAAACGCAACGCGAAATGCCTACGCCGGTTTTGCGCAAGCGAAATGCCGAACTTGAGATGGTGCCTCGCAGTCCTTGAAAACGTAGCCCTGTTTTGGGATAAGGCCCGTTTCGCGTTTCAACTGCTCATGTTATGCCGCAAAAGAGAGCTCGATTGAACCGCATTGGCCAAGTAAAAGGCCAGAGGGTGTCACAAAGGCGTGACTTGGCGAGCAAGCATACTAGCGCGTGTTAGCAAGACGCCTTGGCCAAGAACACGAACGGCAAGTCGTCACGTGTAATACGTCTTTTCCCATAGGAATTTCCGCCCTATTATTTTTACTACAACAAAACTGTACAAGAAAACTGTCTCGCTGCGCACCTCATTGCCTCGGCGAATTCAAGGCAACGCGAAAACAACACACAAACTGCTGCCGTGCATAACAAACAGGATTTTGAGAAGACAGGCTAGCCAGTCAGGTGGCACAACATGAGCAAACGCAACGCGAAATGCCTACGCCGGTTTTGCGCAAGCGAAATGCCGAACTTGAGATGGTGCCTCGCAGTCCTTGAAAACGTAGCCCTGTTTTGGGATAAGGCCCGTTTCGCGTTTCAACTGCTCATGTTATGCCGCAAAAGAGAGCTCGATTGAACCGCATTGGCCAAGTAAAAGGCCAGAGGGTGTCACAAAGGCGTGACTTGGCGAGCAAGCATACTAGCGCGTGTTAGCAAGACGCCTTGGCCAAGAACACGAACGGCAAGTCGTCACGTGTAATACGTCTTTTCCCATAGGAATTTCCGCCCTATTATTTTTACTACAACAAAACTGTACAAGAAAACTGTCTCGCTGCGCACCTCATTGCCTCGGCGAATTCAAGGCAACGCGAAAACAACACACAAACTGCTGCCGTGCATAACAAACAGGATTTTGAGAAGACAGGCTAGCCAGTCAGGTGGCACAACATGAGCAAACGCAACGCGAAATGCCTACGCCGGTTTTGCGCAAGCGAAATGCCGAACTTGAGATGGTGCCTCGCAGTCCTTGAAAACGTAGCCCTGTTTTGGGATAAGGCCCGTTTCGCGTTTCAACTGCTCATGTTATGCCGCAAAAGAGAGCTCGATTGAACCGCATTGGCCAAGTAAAAGGCCAGAGGGTGTCACAAAGGCGTGACTTGGCGAGCAAGCATACTAGCGCGTGTTAGCAAGACGCCTTGGCCAAGAACACGAACGGCAAGTCGTCACGTGTAATACGTCTTTTCCCATAGGAATTTCCGCCCTATTATTTTTACTACAACAAAACTGTACAAGAAAACTGTCTCGCTGCGCACCTCATTGCCTCGGCGAATTCAAGGCAACGCGAAAACAACACACAAACTGCTGCCGTGCATAACAAACAGGATTTTGAGAAGACAGGCTAGCCAGTCAGGTGGCACAACAATTGTTATGCCGCAAAAGAGAGGTCGATTGAACCGCATTGGCCAAGTAAAAGGCCAGAGGGTGTCACAAAGGCGTGACTTGGCGAGCAAGCATACTAGCGCGTGTTAGCAAGACGCCTTGGCCAAGAACACGAACGGCAAGTCGTCACGTGTAATACGTCTTTTCCCATAGGAATTTCCGCCCTATTATTTTTACTACAACAAAACTGTACAAGAAAACTGTCTCGCTGCGCACCTCATTGCCTCGGCGAATTCAAGGCAACGCGAAAACAACACACAAACTGCTGCCGTGCATAACAAACAGGATTTTGAGAAGACAGGCTAGCCAGTCAGGTGGCACAACATGAGCAAACGCAACGCGAAATGCCTACGCCGGTTTTGCGCAAGCGAAATGCCGAACTTGAGATGGTGCCTCGCAGTCCTTGAAAACGTAGCCCTGTTTTGGGATAAGGCCCGTTTCGCGTTTCAACTGCTCATGTTATGCCGCAAAAGAGAGGTCGATTGAACCGCATTGGCCAAGTAAAAGGCCAGAGGGTGTCACAAAGGCGTGACTTGGCGAGCAAGCATACTAGCGCGTGTTAGCAAGACGCCTTGGCCAAGAACACGAACGGCAAGTCGTCACGTGTAATACGTCTTTTCCCATAGGAATTTCCGCCCTATTATTTTTACTACAACAAAACTGTACAAGAAAACTGTCTCGCTGCGCACCTCATTGCCTCGGCGAATTCAAGGCAACGCGAAAACAACACACAAACTGCTGCCGTGCATAACAAACAGGATTTTGAGAAGACAGGCTAGCCAGTCAGGTGGCACAACAATTGTTATGCCGCAAAAGAGAGGTCGATTGAACCGCATTGGCCAAGTAAAAGGCCAGAGGGTGTCACAAAGGCGTGACTTGGCGAGCAAGCATACTAGCGCGTGTTAGCAAGACGCCTTGGCCAAGAACACGAACGGCAAGTCGTCACGTGTAATACGTCTTTTCCCATAGGAATTTCCGCCCTATTATTTTTACTACAACAAAACTGTACAAGAAAACTGTCTCGCTGCGCACCTCATTGCCTCGGCGAATTCAAGGCAACGCGAAAACAACACACAAACTGCTGCCGTGCATAACAAACAGGATTTTGAGAAGACAGGCTAGCCAGTCAGGTGGCACAACATGAGCAAACGCAACGCGAAATGCCTACGCCGGTTTTGCGCAAGCGAAATGCCGAACTTGAGATGGTGCCTCGCAGTCCTTGAAAACGTAGCCCTGTTTTGGGATAAGGCCCGTTTCGCGTTTCAACTGCTCATGTTATGCCGCAAAAGAGAGCTCGATTGAACCGCATTGGCCAAGTAAAAGGCCAGAGGGTGTCACAAAGGCGTGACTTGGCGAGCAAGCATACTAGCGCGTGTTAGCAAGACGCCTTGGCCAAGAACACGAACGGCAAGTCGTCACGTGTAATACGTCTTTTCCCATAGGAATTTCCGCCCTATTATTTTTACTACAACAAAACTGTACAAGAAAACTGTCTCGCTGCGCACCTCATTGCCTCGGCGAATTCAAGGCAACGCGAAAACAACACACAAACTGCTGCCGTGCATAACAAACAGGATTTTGAGAAGACAGGCTAGCCAGTCAGGTGGCACAACATGAGCAAACGCAACGCGAAATGCCTACGCCGGTTTTGCGCAAGCGAAATGCCGAACTTGAGATGGTGCCTCGCAGTCCTTGAAAACGTAGCCCTGTTTTGGGATAAGGCCCGTTTCGCGTTTCAACTGCTCATGTTATGCCGCAAAAGAGAGCTCGATTGAACCGCATTGGCCAAGTAAAAGGCCAGAGGGTGTCACAAAGGCGTGACTTGGCGAGCAAGCATACTAGCGCGTGTTAGCAAGACGCCTTGGCCAAGAACACGAACGGCAAGTCGTCACGTGTAATACGTCTTTTCCCATAGGAATTTCCGCCCTATTATTTTTACTACAACAAAACTGTACAAGAAAACTGTCTCGCTGCGCACCTCATTGCCTCGGCGAATTCAAGGCAACGCGAAAACAACACACAAACTGCTGCCGTGCATAACAAACAGGATTTTGAGAAGACAGGCTAGCCAGTCAGGTGGCACAACATGAGCAAACGCAACGCGAAATGCCTACGCCGGTTTTGCGCAAGCGAAATGCCGAACTTGAGATGGTGCCTCGCAGTCCTTGAAAACGTAGCCCTGTTTTGGGATAAGGCCCGTTTCGCGTTTCAACTGCTCATGTTATGCCGCAAAAGAGAGCTCGATTGAACCGCATTGGCCAAGTAAAAGGCCAGAGGGTGTCACAAAGGCGTGACTTGGCGAGCAAGCATACTAGCGCGTGTTAGCAAGACGCCTTGGCCAAGAACACGAACGGCAAGTCGTCACGTGTAATACGTCTTTTCCCATAGGAATTTCCGCCCTATTATTTTTACTACAACAAAACTGTACAAGAAAACTGTCTCGCTGCGCACCTCATTGCCTCGGCGAATTCAAGGCAACGCGAAAACAACACACAAACTGCTGCCGTGCATAACAAACAGGATTTTGAGAAGACAGGCTAGCCAGTCAGGTGGCACAACATGAGCAAACGCAACGCGAAATGCCTACGCCGGTTTTGCGCAAGCGAAATGCCGAACTTGAGATGGTGCCTCGCAGTCCTTGAAAACGTAGCCCTGTTTTGGGATAAGGCCCGTTTCGCGTTTCAACTGCTCATGTTATGCCGCAAAAGAGAGCTCGATTGAACCGCATTGGCCAAGTAAAAGGCCAGAGGGTGTCACAAAGGCGTGACTTGGCGAGCAAGCATACTAGCGCGTGTTAGCAAGACGCCTTGGCCAAGAACACGAACGGCAAGTCGTCACGTGTAATACGTCTTTTCCCATAGGAATTTCCGCCCTATTATTTTTACTACAACAAAACTGTACAAGAAAACTGTCTCGCTGCGCACCTCATTGCCTCGGCGAATTCAAGGCAACGCGAAAACAACACACAAACTGCTGCCGTGCATAACAAACAGGATTTTGAGAAGACAGGCTAGCCAGTCAGGTGGCACAACATGAGCAAACGCAACGCGAAATGCCTACGCCGGTTTTGCGCAAGCGAAATGCCGAACTTGAGATGGTGCCTCGCAGTCCTTGAAAACGTAGCCCTGTTTTGGGATAAGGCCCGTTTCGCGTTTCAACTGCTCATGTTATGCCGCAAAAGAGAGCTCGATTGAACCGCATTGGCCAAGTAAAAGGCCAGAGGGTGTCACAAAGGCGTGACTTGGCGAGCAAGCATACTAGCGCGTGTTAGCAAGACGCCTTGGCCAAGAACACGAACGGCAAGTCGTCACGTGTAATACGTCTTTTCCCATAGGAATTTCCGCCCTATTATTTTTACTACAACAAAACTGTACAAGAAAACTGTCTCGCTGCGCACCTCATTGCCTCGGCGAATTCAAGGCAACGCGAAAACAACACACAAACTGCTGCCGTGCATAACAAACAGGATTTTGAGAAGACAGGCTAGCCAGTCAGGTGGCACAACATGAGCAAACGCAACGCGAAATGCCTACGCCGGTTTTGCGCAAGCGAAATGCCGAACTTGAGATGGTGCCTCGCAGTCCTTGAAAACGTAGCCCTGTTTTGGGATAAGGCCCGTTTCGCGTTTCAACTGCTCATGTTATGCCGCAAAAGAGAGCTCGATTGAACCGCATTGGCCAAGTAAAAGGCCAGAGGGTGTCACAAAGGCGTGACTTGGCGAGCAAGCATACTAGCGCGTGTTAGCAAGACGCCTTGGCCAAGAACACGAACGGCAAGTCGTCACGTGTAATACGTCTTTTCCCATAGGAATTTCCGCCCTATTATTTTTACTACAACAAAACTGTACAAGAAAACTGTCTCGCTGCGCACCTCATTGCCTCGGCGAATTCAAGGCAACGCGAAAACAACACACAAACTGCTGCCGTGCATAACAAACAGGATTTTGAGAAGACAGGCTAGCCAGTCAGGTGGCACAACATGAGCAAACGCAACGCGAAATGCCTACGCCGGTTTTGCGCAAGCGAAATGCCGAACTTGAGATGGTGCCTCGCAGTCCTTGAAAACGTAGCCCTGTTTTGGGATAAGGCCCGTTTCGCGTTTCAACTGCTCATGTTATGCCGCAAAAGAGAGGTCGATTGAACCGCATTGGCCAAGTAAAAGGCCAGAGGGTGTCACAAAGGCGTGACTTGGCGAGCAAGCATACTAGCGCGTGTTAGCAAGACGCCTTGGCCAAGAACACGAACGGCAAGTCGTCACGTGTAATACGTCTTTTCCCATAGGAATTTCCGCCCTATTATTTTTACTACAACAAAACTGTACAAGAAAACTGTCTCGCTGCGCACCTCATTGCCTCGGCGAATTCAAGGCAACGCGAAAACAACACACAAACTGCTGCCGTGCATAACAAACAGGATTTTGAGAAGACAGGCTAGCCAGTCAGGTGGCACAACATGAGCAAACGCAACGCGAAATGCCTACGCCGGTTTTGCGCAAGCGAAATGCCGAACTTGAGATGGTGCCTCGCAGTCCTTGAAAACGTAGCCCTGTTTTGGGATAAGGCCCGTTTCGCGTTTCAACTGCTCATGTTATGCCGCAAAAGAGAGCTCGATTGAACCGCATTGGCCAAGTAAAAGGCCAGAGGGTGTCACAAAGGCGTGACTTGGCGAGCAAGCATACTAGCGCGTGTTAGCAAGACGCCTTGGCCAAGAACACGAACGGCAAGTCGTCACGTGTAATACGTCTTTTCCCATAGGAATTTCCGCCCTATTATTTTTACTACAACAAAACTGTACAAGAAAACTGTCTCGCTGCGCACCTCATTGCCTCGGCGAATTCAAGGCAACGCGAAAACAACACACAAACTGCTGCCGTGCATAACAAACAGGATTTTGAGAAGACAGGCTAGCCAGTCAGGTGGCACAACATGAGCAAACGCAACGCGAAATGCCTACGCCGGTTTTGCGCAAGCGAAATGCCGAACTTGAGATGGTGCCTCGCAGTCCTTGAAAACGTAGCCCTGTTTTGGGATAAGGCCCGTTTCGCGTTTCAACTGCTCATGTTATGCCGCAAAAGAGAGCTCGATTGAACCGCATTGGCCAAGTAAAAGGCCAGAGGGTGTCACAAAGGCGTGACTTGGCGAGCAAGCATACTAGCGCGTGTTAGCAAGACGCCTTGGCCAAGAACACGAACGGCAAGTCGTCACGTGTAATACGTCTTTTCCCATAGGAATTTCCGCCCTATTATTTTTACTACAACAAAACTGTACAAGAAAACTGTCTCGCTGCGCACCTCATTGCCTCGGCGAATTCAAGGCAACGCGAAAACAACACACAAACTGCTGCCGTGCATAACAAACAGGATTTTGAGAAGACAGGCTAGCCAGTCAGGTGGCACAACATGAGCAAACGCAACGCGAAATGCCTACGCCGGTTTTGCGCAAGCGAAATGCCGAACTTGAGATGGTGCCTCGCAGTCCTTGAAAACGTAGCCCTGTTTTGGGATAAGGCCCGTTTCGCGTTTCAACTGCTCATGTTATGCCGCAAAAGAGAGGTCGATTGAACCGCATTGGCCAAGTAAAAGGCCAGAGGGTGTCACAAAGGCGTGACTTGGCGAGCAAGCATACTAGCGCGTGTTAGCAAGACGCCTTGGCCAAGAACACGAACGGCAAGTCGTCACGTGTAATACGTCTTTTCCCATAGGAATTTCCGCCCTATTATTTTTACTACAACAAAACTGTACAAGAAAACTGTCTCGCTGCGCACCTCATTGCCTCGGCGAATTCAAGGCAACGCGAAAACAACACACAAACTGCTGCCGTGCATAACAAACAGGATTTTGAGAAGACAGGCTAGCCAGTCAGGTGGCACAACATGAGCAAACGCAACGCGAAATGCCTACGCCGGTTTTGCGCAAGCGAAATGCCGAACTTGAGATGGTGCCTCGCAGTCCTTGAAAACGTAGCCCTGTTTTGGGATAAGGCCCGTTTCGCGTTTCAACTGCTCATGTTATGCCGCAAAAGAGAGCTCGATTGAACCGCATTGGCCAAGTAAAAGGCCAGAGGGTGTCACAAAGGCGTGACTTGGCGAGCAAGCATACTAGCGCGTGTTAGCAAGACGCCTTGGCCAAGAACACGAACGGCAAGTCGTCACGTGTAATACGTCTTTTCCCATAGGAATTTCCGCCCTATTATTTTTACTACAACAAAACTGTACAAGAAAACTGTCTCGCTGCGCACCTCATTGCCTCGGCGAATTCAAGGCAACGCGAAAACAACACACAAACTGCTGCCGTGCATAACAAACAGGATTTTGAGAAGACAGGCTAGCCAGTCAGGTGGCACAACATGAGCAAACGCAACGCGAAATGCCTACGCCGGTTTTGCGCAAGCGAAATGCCGAACTTGAGATGGTGCCTCGCAGTCCTTGAAAACGTAGCCCTGTTTTGGGATAAGGCCCGTTTCGCGTTTCAACTGCTCATGTTATGCCGCAAAAGAGAGCTCGATTGAACCGCATTGGCCAAGTAAAAGGCCAGAGGGTGTCACAAAGGCGTGACTTGGCGAGCAAGCATACTAGCGCGTGTTAGCAAGACGCCTTGGCCAAGAACACGAACGGCAAGTCGTCACGTGTAATACGTCTTTTCCCATAGGAATTTCCGCCCTATTATTTTTACTACAACAAAACTGTACAAGAAAACTGTCTCGCTGCGCACCTCATTGCCTCGGCGAATTCAAGGCAACGCGAAAACAACACACAAACTGCTGCCGTGCATAACAAACAGGATTTTGAGAAGACAGGCTAGCCAGTCAGGTGGCACAACATGAGCAAACGCAACGCGAAATGCCTACGCCGGTTTTGCGCAAGCGAAATGCCGAACTTGAGATGGTGCCTCGCAGTCCTTGAAAACGTAGCCCTGTTTTGGGATAAGGCCCGTTTCGCGTTTCAACTGCTCATGTTATGCCGCAAAAGAGAGCTCGATTGAACCGCATTGGCCAAGTAAAAGGCCAGAGGGTGTCACAAAGGCGTGACTTGGCGAGCAAGCATACTAGCGCGTGTTAGCAAGACGCCTTGGCCAAGAACACGAACGGCAAGTCGTCACGTGTAATACGTCTTTTCCCATAGGAATTTCCGCCCTATTATTTTTACTACAACAAAACTGTACAAGAAAACTGTCTCGCTGCGCACCTCATTGCCTCGGCGAATTCAAGGCAACGCGAAAACAACACACAAACTGCTGCCGTGCATAACAAACAGGATTTTGAGAAGACAGGCTAGCCAGTCAGGTGGCACAACATGAGCAAACGCAACGCGAAATGCCTACGCCGGTTTTGCGCAAGCGAAATGCCGAACTTGAGATGGTGCCTCGCAGTCCTTGAAAACGTAGCCCTGTTTTGGGATAAGGCCCGTTTCGCGTTTCAACTGCTCATGTTATGCCGCAAAAGAGAGCTCGATTGAACCGCATTGGCCAAGTAAAAGGCCAGAGGGTGTCACAAAGGCGTGACTTGGCGAGCAAGCATACTAGCGCGTGTTAGCAAGACGCCTTGGCCAAGAACACGAACGGCAAGTCGTCACGTGTAATACGTCTTTTCCCATAGGAATTTCCGCCCTATTATTTTTACTACAACAAAACTGTACAAGAAAACTGTCTCGCTGCGCACCTCATTGCCTCGGCGAATTCAAGGCAACGCGAAAACAACACACAAACTGCTGCCGTGCATAACAAACAGGATTTTGAGAAGACAGGCTAGCCAGTCAGGTGGCACAACATGAGCAAACGCAACGCGAAATGCCTACGCCGGTTTTGCGCAAGCGAAATGCCGAACTTGAGATGGTGCCTCGCAGTCCTTGAAAACGTAGCCCTGTTTTGGGATAAGGCCCGTTTCGCGTTTCAACTGCTCATGTTATGCCGCAAAAGAGAGGTCGATTGAACCGCATTGGCCAAGTAAAAGGCCAGAGGGTGTCACAAAGGCGTGACTTGGCGAGCAAGCATACTAGCGCGTGTTAGCAAGACGCCTTGGCCAAGAACACGAACGGCAAGTCGTCACGTGTAATACGTCTTTTCCCATAGGAATTTCCGCCCTATTATTTTTACTACAACAAAACTGTACAAGAAAACTGTCTCGCTGCGCACCTCATTGCCTCGGCGAATTCAAGGCAACGCGAAAACAACACACAAACTGCTGCCGTGCATAACAAACAGGATTTTGAGAAGACAGGCTAGCCAGTCAGGTGGCACAACATGAGCAAACGCAACGCGAAATGCCTACGCCGGTTTTGCGCAAGCGAAATGCCGAACTTGAGATGGTGCCTCGCAGTCCTTGAAAACGTAGCCCTGTTTTGGGATAAGGCCCGTTTCGCGTTTCAACTGCTCATGTTATGCCGCAAAAGAGAGGTCGATTGAACCGCATTGGCCAAGTAAAAGGCCAGAGGGTGTCACAAAGGCGTGACTTGGCGAGCAAGCATACTAGCGCGTGTTAGCAAGACGCCTTGGCCAAGAACACGAACGGCAAGTCGTCACGTGTAATACGTCTTTTCCCATAGGAATTTCCGCCCTATTATTTTTACTACAACAAAACTGTACAAGAAAACTGTCTCGCTGCGCACCTCATTGCCTCGGCGAATTCAAGGCAACGCGAAAACAACACACAAACTGCTGCCGTGCATAACAAACAGGATTTTGAGAAGACAGGCTAGCCAGTCAGGTGGCACAACATGAGCAAACGCAACGCGAAATGCCTACGCCGGTTTTGCGCAAGCGAAATGCCGAACTTGAGATGGTGCCTCGCAGTCCTTGAAAACGTAGCCCTGTTTTGGGATAAGGCCCGTTTCGCGTTTCAACTGCTCATGTTATGCCGCAAAAGAGAGGTCGATTGAACCGCATTGGCCAAGTAAAAGGCCAGAGGGTGTCACAAAGGCGTGACTTGGCGAGCAAGCATACTAGCGCGTGTTAGCAAGACGCCTTGGCCAAGAACACGAACGGCAAGTCGTCACGTGTAATACGTCTTTTCCCATAGGAATTTCCGCCCTATTATTTTTACTACAACAAAACTGTACAAGAAAACTGTCTCGCTGCGCACCTCATTGCCTCGGCGAATTCAAGGCAACGCGAAAACAACACACAAACTGCTGCCGTGCATAACAAACAGGATTTTGAGAAGACAGGCTAGCCAGTCAGGTGGCACAACATGAGCAAACGCAACGCGAAATGCCTACGCCGGTTTTGCGCAAGCGAAATGCCGAACTTGAGATGGTGCCTCGCAGTCCTTGAAAACGTAGCCCTGTTTTGGGATAAGGCCCGTTTCGCGTTTCAACTGCTCATGTTATGCCGCAAAAGAGAGCTCGATTGAACCGCATTGGCCAAGTAAAAGGCCAGAGGGTGTCACAAAGGCGTGACTTGGCGAGCAAGCATACTAGCGCGTGTTAGCAAGACGCCTTGGCCAAGAACACGAACGGCAAGTCGTCACGTGTAATACGTCTTTTCCCATAGGAATTTCCGCCCTATTATTTTTACTACAACAAAACTGTACAAGAAAACTGTCTCGCTGCGCACCTCATTGCCTCGGCGAATTCAAGGCAACGCGAAAACAACACACAAACTGCTGCCGTGCATAACAAACAGGATTTTGAGAAGACAGGCTAGCCAGTCAGGTGGCACAACATGAGCAAACGCAACGCGAAATGCCTACGCCGGTTTTGCGCAAGCGAAATGCCGAACTTGAGATGGTGCCTCGCAGTCCTTGAAAACGTAGCCCTGTTTTGGGATAAGGCCCGTTTCGCGTTTCAACTGCTCATGTTATGCCGCAAAAGAGAGCTCGATTGAACCGCATTGGCCAAGTAAAAGGCCAGAGGGTGTCACAAAGGCGTGACTTGGCGAGCAAGCATACTAGCGCGTGTTAGCAAGACGCCTTGGCCAAGAACACGAACGGCAAGTCGTCACGTGTAATACGTCTTTTCCCATAGGAATTTCCGCCCTATTATTTTTACTACAACAAAACTGTACAAGAAAACTGTCTCGCTGCGCACCTCATTGCCTCGGCGAATTCAAGGCAACGCGAAAACAACACACAAACTGCTGCCGTGCATAACAAACAGGATTTTGAGAAGACAGGCTAGCCAGTCAGGTGGCACAACATGAGCAAACGCAACGCGAAATGCCTACGCCGGTTTTGCGCAAGCGAAATGCCGAACTTGAGATGGTGCCTCGCAGTCCTTGAAAACGTAGCCCTGTTTTGGGATAAGGCCCGTTTCGCGTTTCAACTGCTCATGTTATGCCGCAAAAGAGAGCTCGATTGAACCGCATTGGCCAAGTAAAAGGCCAGAGGGTGTCACAAAGGCGTGACTTGGCGAGCAAGCATACTAGCGCGTGTTAGCAAGACGCCTTGGCCAAGAACACGAACGGCAAGTCGTCACGTGTAATACGTCTTTTCCCATAGGAATTTCCGCCCTATTATTTTTACTACAACAAAACTGTACAAGAAAACTGTCTCGCTGCGCACCTCATTGCCTCGGCGAATTCAAGGCAACGCGAAAACAACACACAAACTGCTGCCGTGCATAACAAACAGGATTTTGAGAAGACAGGCTAGCCAGTCAGGTGGCACAACATTGTTATGCCGCAAAAGAGAGGTCGATTGAACCGCATTGGCCAAGTAAAAGGCCAGAGGGTGTCACAAAGGCGTGACTTGGCGAGCAAGCATACTAGCGCGTGTTAGCAAGACGCCTTGGCCAAGAACACGAACGGCAAGTCGTCACGTGTAATACGTCTTTTCCCATAGGAATTTCCGCCCTATTATTTTTACTACAACAAAACTGTACAAGAAAACTGTCTCGCTGCGCACCTCATTGCCTCGGCGAATTCAAGGCAACGCGAAAACAACACACAAACTGCTGCCGTGCATAACAAACAGGATTTTGAGAAGACAGGCTAGCCAGTCAGGTGGCACAACATGAGCAAACGCAACGCGAAATGCCTACGCCGGTTTTGCGCAAGCGAAATGCCGAACTTGAGATGGTGCCTCGCAGTCCTTGAAAACGTAGCCCTGTTTTGGGATAAGGCCCGTTTCGCGTTTCAACTGCTCATGTTATGCCGCAAAAGAGAGCTCGATTGAACCGCATTGGCCAAGTAAAAGGCCAGAGGGTGTCACAAAGGCGTGACTTGGCGAGCAAGCATACTAGCGCGTGTTAGCAAGACGCCTTGGCCAAGAACACGAACGGCAAGTCGTCACGTGTAATACGTCTTTTCCCATAGGAATTTCCGCCCTATTATTTTTACTACAACAAAACTGTACAAGAAAACTGTCTCGCTGCGCACCTCATTGCCTCGGCGAATTCAAGGCAACGCGAAAACAACACACAAACTGCTGCCGTGCATAACAAACAGGATTTTGAGAAGACAGGCTAGCCAGTCAGGTGGCACAACATGAGCAAACGCAACGCGAAATGCCTACGCCGGTTTTGCGCAAGCGAAATGCCGAACTTGAGATGGTGCCTCGCAGTCCTTGAAAACGTAGCCCTGTTTTGGGATAAGGCCCGTTTCGCGTTTCAACTGCTCATGTTATGCCGCAAAAGAGAGCTCGATTGAACCGCATTGGCCAAGTAAAAGGCCAGAGGGTGTCACAAAGGCGTGACTTGGCGAGCAAGCATACTAGCGCGTGTTAGCAAGACGCCTTGGCCAAGAACACGAACGGCAAGTCGTCACGTGTAATACGTCTTTTCCCATAGGAATTTCCGCCCTATTATTTTTACTACAACAAAACTGTACAAGAAAACTGTCTCGCTGCGCACCTCATTGCCTCGGCGAATTCAAGGCAACGCGAAAACAACACACAAACTGCTGCCGTGCATAACAAACAGGATTTTGAGAAGACAGGCTAGCCAGTCAGGTGGCACAACATGAGCAAACGCAACGCGAAATGCCTACGCCGGTTTTGCGCAAGCGAAATGCCGAACTTGAGATGGTGCCTCGCAGTCCTTGAAAACGTAGCCCTGTTTTGGGATAAGGCCCGTTTCGCGTTTCAACTGCTCATGTTATGCCGCAAAAGAGAGCTCGATTGAACCGCATTGGCCAAGTAAAAGGCCAGAGGGTGTCACAAAGGCGTGACTTGGCGAGCAAGCATACTAGCGCGTGTTAGCAAGACGCCTTGGCCAAGAACACGAACGGCAAGTCGTCACGTGTAATACGTCTTTTCCCATAGGAATTTCCGCCCTATTATTTTTACTACAACAAAACTGTACAAGAAAACTGTCTCGCTGCGCACCTCATTGCCTCGGCGAATTCAAGGCAACGCGAAAACAACACACAAACTGCTGCCGTGCATAACAAACAGGATTTTGAGAAGACAGGCTAGCCAGTCAGGTGGCACAACATGAGCAAACGCAACGCGAAATGCCTACGCCGGTTTTGCGCAAGCGAAATGCCGAACTTGAGATGGTGCCTCGCAGTCCTTGAAAACGTAGCCCTGTTTTGGGATAAGGCCCGTTTCGCGTTTCAACTGCTCATGTTATGCCGCAAAAGAGAGCTCGATTGAACCGCATTGGCCAAGTAAAAGGCCAGAGGGTGTCACAAAGGCGTGACTTGGCGAGCAAGCATACTAGCGCGTGTTAGCAAGACGCCTTGGCCAAGAACACGAACGGCAAGTCGTCACGTGTAATACGTCTTTTCCCATAGGAATTTCCGCCCTATTATTTTTACTACAACAAAACTGTACAAGAAAACTGTCTCGCTGCGCACCTCATTGCCTCGGCGAATTCAAGGCAACGCGAAAACAACACACAAACTGCTGCCGTGCATAACAAACAGGATTTTGAGAAGACAGGCTAGCCAGTCAGGTGGCACAACAATTGTTATGCCGCAAAAGAGAGGTCGATTGAACCGCATTGGCCAAGTAAAAGGCCAGAGGGTGTCACAAAGGCGTGACTTGGCGAGCAAGCATACTAGCGCGTGTTAGCAAGACGCCTTGGCCAAGAACACGAACGGCAAGTCGTCACGTGTAATACGTCTTTTCCCATAGGAATTTCCGCCCTATTATTTTTACTACAACAAAACTGTACAAGAAAACTGTCTCGCTGCGCACCTCATTGCCTCGGCGAATTCAAGGCAACGCGAAAACAACACACAAACTGCTGCCGTGCATAACAAACAGGATTTTGAGAAGACAGGCTAGCCAGTCAGGTGGCACAACATGAGCAAACGCAACGCGAAATGCCTACGCCGGTTTTGCGCAAGCGAAATGCCGAACTTGAGATGGTGCCTCGCAGTCCTTGAAAACGTAGCCCTGTTTTGGGATAAGGCCCGTTTCGCGTTTCAACTGCTCATGTTATGCCGCAAAAGAGAGGTCGATTGAACCGCATTGGCCAAGTAAAAGGCCAGAGGGTGTCACAAAGGCGTGACTTGGCGAGCAAGCATACTAGCGCGTGTTAGCAAGACGCCTTGGCCAAGAACACGAACGGCAAGTCGTCACGTGTAATACGTCTTTTCCCATAGGAATTTCCGCCCTATTATTTTTACTACAACAAAACTGTACAAGAAAACTGTCTCGCTGCGCACCTCATTGCCTCGGCGAATTCAAGGCAACGCGAAAACAACACACAAACTGCTGCCGTGCATAACAAACAGGATTTTGAGAAGACAGGCTAGCCAGTCAGGTGGCACAACAATTGTTATGCCGCAAAAGAGAGGTCGATTGAACCGCATTGGCCAAGTAAAAGGCCAGAGGGTGTCACAAAGGCGTGACTTGGCGAGCAAGCATACTAGCGCGTGTTAGCAAGACGCCTTGGCCAAGAACACGAACGGCAAGTCGTCACGTGTAATACGTCTTTTCCCATAGGAATTTCCGCCCTATTATTTTTACTACAACAAAACTGTACAAGAAAACTGTCTCGCTGCGCACCTCATTGCCTCGGCGAATTCAAGGCAACGCGAAAACAACACACAAACTGCTGCCGTGCATAACAAACAGGATTTTGAGAAGACAGGCTAGCCAGTCAGGTGGCACAACAATTGTTATGCCGCAAAAGAGAGGTCGATTGAACCGCATTGGCCAAGTAAAAGGCCAGAGGGTGTCACAAAGGCGTGACTTGGCGAGCAAGCATACTAGCGCGTGTTAGCAAGACGCCTTGGCCAAGAACACGAACGGCAAGTCGTCACGTGTAATACGTCTTTTCCCATAGGAATTTCCGCCCTATTATTTTTACTACAACAAAACTGTACAAGAAAACTGTCTCGCTGCGCACCTCATTGCCTCGGCGAATTCAAGGCAACGCGAAAACAACACACAAACTGCTGCCGTGCATAACAAACAGGATTTTGAGAAGACAGGCTAGCCAGTCAGGTGGCACAACATGAGCAAACGCAACGCGAAATGCCTACGCCGGTTTTGCGCAAGCGAAATGCCGAACTTGAGATGGTGCCTCGCAGTCCTTGAAAACGTAGCCCTGTTTTGGGATAAGGCCCGTTTCGCGTTTCAACTGCTCATGTTATGCCGCAAAAGAGAGGTCGATTGAACCGCATTGGCCAAGTAAAAGGCCAGAGGGTGTCACAAAGGCGTGACTTGGCGAGCAAGCATACTAGCGCGTGTTAGCAAGACGCCTTGGCCAAGAACACGAACGGCAAGTCGTCACGTGTAATACGTCTTTTCCCATAGGAATTTCCGCCCTATTATTTTTACTACAACAAAACTGTACAAGAAAACTGTCTCGCTGCGCACCTCATTGCCTCGGCGAATTCAAGGCAACGCGAAAACAACACACAAACTGCTGCCGTGCATAACAAACAGGATTTTGAGAAGACAGGCTAGCCAGTCAGGTGGCACAACATGAGCAAACGCAACGCGAAATGCCTACGCCGGTTTTGCGCAAGCGAAATGCCGAACTTGAGATGGTGCCTCGCAGTCCTTGAAAACGTAGCCCTGTTTTGGGATAAGGCCCGTTTCGCGTTTCAACTGCTCATGTTATGCCGCAAAAGAGAGCTCGATTGAACCGCATTGGCCAAGTAAAAGGCCAGAGGGTGTCACAAAGGCGTGACTTGGCGAGCAAGCATACTAGCGCGTGTTAGCAAGACGCCTTGGCCAAGAACACGAACGGCAAGTCGTCACGTGTAATACGTCTTTTCCCATAGGAATTTCCGCCCTATTATTTTTACTACAACAAAACTGTACAAGAAAACTGTCTCGCTGCGCACCTCATTGCCTCGGCGAATTCAAGGCAACGCGAAAACAACACACAAACTGCTGCCGTGCATAACAAACAGGATTTTGAGAAGACAGGCTAGCCAGTCAGGTGGCACAACATGAGCAAACGCAACGCGAAATGCCTACGCCGGTTTTGCGCAAGCGAAATGCCGAACTTGAGATGGTGCCTCGCAGTCCTTGAAAACGTAGCCCTGTTTTGGGATAAGGCCCGTTTCGCGTTTCAACTGCTCATGTTATGCCGCAAAAGAGAGCTCGATTGAACCGCATTGGCCAAGTAAAAGGCCAGAGGGTGTCACAAAGGCGTGACTTGGCGAGCAAGCATACTAGCGCGTGTTAGCAAGACGCCTTGGCCAAGAACACGAACGGCAAGTCGTCACGTGTAATACGTCTTTTCCCATAGGAATTTCCGCCCTATTATTTTTACTACAACAAAACTGTACAAGAAAACTGTCTCGCTGCGCACCTCATTGCCTCGGCGAATTCAAGGCAACGCGAAAACAACACACAAAAGGCGTGACTTGGCGAGCAAGCATACTAGCGCGTGTTAGCAAGACGCCTTGGCCAAGAACACGAACGGCAAGTCGTCACGTGTAATACGTCTTTTCCCATAGGAATTTCCGCCCTATTATTTTTACTACAACAAAACTGTACAAGAAAACTGTCTCGCTGCGCACCTCATTGCCTCGGCGAATTCAAGGCAACGCGAAAACAACACACAAACTGCTGCCGTGCATAACAAACAGGATTTTGAGAAGACAGGCTAGCCAGTCAGGTGGCACAACATGAGCAAACGCAACGCGAAATGCCTACGCCGGTTTTGCGCAAGCGAAATGCCGAACTTGAGATGGTGCCTCGCAGTCCTTGAAAACGTAGCCCTGTTTTGGGATAAGGCCCGTTTCGCGTTTCAACTGCTCATGTTATGCCGCAAAAGAGAGGTCGATTGAACCGCATTGGCCAAGTAAAAGGCCAGAGGGTGTCACAAAGGCGTGACTTGGCGAGCAAGCATACTAGCGCGTGTTAGCAAGACGCCTTGGCCAAGAACACGAACGGCAAGTCGTCACGTGTAATACGTCTTTTCCCATAGGAATTTCCGCCCTATTATTTTTACTACAACAAAACTGTACAAGAAAACTGTCTCGCTGCGCACCTCATTGCCTCGGCGAATTCAAGGCAACGCGAAAACAACACACAAACTGCTGCCGTGCATAACAAACAGGATTTTGAGAAGACAGGCTAGCCAGTCAGGTGGCACAACATGAGCAAACGCAACGCGAAATGCCTACGCCGGTTTTGCGCAAGCGAAATGCCGAACTTGAGATGGTGCCTCGCAGTCCTTGAAAACGTAGCCCTGTTTTGGGATAAGGCCCGTTTCGCGTTTCAACTGCTCATGTTATGCCGCAAAAGAGAGGTCGATTGAACCGCATTGGCCAAGTAAAAGGCCAGAGGGTGTCACAAAGGCGTGACTTGGCGAGCAAGCATACTAGCGCGTGTTAGCAAGACGCCTTGGCCAAGAACACGAACGGCAAGTCGTCACGTGTAATACGTCTTTTCCCATAGGAATTTCCGCCCTATTATTTTTACTACAACAAAACTGTACAAGAAAACTGTCTCGCTGCGCACCTCATTGCCTCGGCGAATTCAAGGCAACGCGAAAACAACACACAAACTGCTGCCGTGCATAACAAACAGGATTTTGAGAAGACAGGCTAGCCAGTCAGGTGGCACAACATGAGCAAACGCAACGCGAAATGCCTACGCCGGTTTTGCGCAAGCGAAATGCCGAACTTGAGATGGTGCCTCGCAGTCCTTGAAAACGTAGCCCTGTTTTGGGATAAGGCCCGTTTCGCGTTTCAACTGCTCATGTTATGCCGCAAAAGAGAGCTCGATTGAACCGCATTGGCCAAGTAAAAGGCCAGAGGGTGTCACAAAGGCGTGACTTGGCGAGCAAGCATACTAGCGCGTGTTAGCAAGACGCCTTGGCCAAGAACACGAACGGCAAGTCGTCACGTGTAATACGTCTTTTCCCATAGGAATTTCCGCCCTATTATTTTTACTACAACAAAACTGTACAAGAAAACTGTCTCGCTGCGCACCTCATTGCCTCGGCGAATTCAAGGCAACGCGAAAACAACACACAAACTGCTGCCGTGCATAACAAACAGGATTTTGAGAAGACAGGCTAGCCAGTCAGGTGGCACAACATGAGCAAACGCAACGCGAAATGCCTACGCCGGTTTTGCGCAAGCGAAATGCCGAACTTGAGATGGTGCCTCGCAGTCCTTGAAAACGTAGCCCTGTTTTGGGATAAGGCCCGTTTCGCGTTTCAACTGCTCATGTTATGCCGCAAAAGAGAGGTCGATTGAACCGCATTGGCCAAGTAAAAGGCCAGAGGGTGTCACAAAGGCGTGACTTGGCGAGCAAGCATACTAGCGCGTGTTAGCAAGACGCCTTGGCCAAGAACACGAACGGCAAGTCGTCACGTGTAATACGTCTTTTCCCATAGGAATTTCCGCCCTATTATTTTTACTACAACAAAACTGTACAAGAAAACTGTCTCGCTGCGCACCTCATTGCCTCGGCGAATTCAAGGCAACGCGAAAACAACACACAAACTGCTGCCGTGCATAACAAACAGGATTTTGAGAAGACAGGCTAGCCAGTCAGGTGGCACAACATGAGCAAACGCAACGCGAAATGCCTACGCCGGTTTTGCGCAAGCGAAATGCCGAACTTGAGATGGTGCCTCGCAGTCCTTGAAAACGTAGCCCTGTTTTGGGATAAGGCCCGTTTCGCGTTTCAACTGCTCATGTTATGCCGCAAAAGAGAGCTCGATTGAACCGCATTGGCCAAGTAAAAGGCCAGAGGGTGTCACAAAGGCGTGACTTGGCGAGCAAGCATACTAGCGCGTGTTAGCAAGACGCCTTGGCCAAGAACACGAACGGCAAGTCGTCACGTGTAATACGTCTTTTCCCATAGGAATTTCCGCCCTATTATTTTTACTACAACAAAACTGTACAAGAAAACTGTCTCGCTGCGCACCTCATTGCCTCGGCGAATTCAAGGCAACGCGAAAACAACACACAAACTGCTGCCGTGCATAACAAACAGGATTTTGAGAAGACAGGCTAGCCAGTCAGGTGGCACAACATGAGCAAACGCAACGCGAAATGCCTACGCCGGTTTTGCGCAAGCGAAATGCCGAACTTGAGATGGTGCCTCGCAGTCCTTGAAAACGTAGCCCTGTTTTGGGATAAGGCCCGTTTCGCGTTTCAACTGCTCATGTTATGCCGCAAAAGAGAGGTCGATTGAACCGCATTGGCCAAGTAAAAGGCCAGAGGGTGTCACAAAGGCGTGACTTGGCGAGCAAGCATACTAGCGCGTGTTAGCAAGACGCCTTGGCCAAGAACACGAACGGCAAGTCGTCACGTGTAATACGTCTTTTCCCATAGGAATTTCCGCCCTATTATTTTTACTACAACAAAACTGTACAAGAAAACTGTCTCGCTGCGCACCTCATTGCCTCGGCGAATTCAAGGCAACGCGAAAACAACACACAAACTGCTGCCGTGCATAACAAACAGGATTTTGAGAAGACAGGCTAGCCAGTCAGGTGGCACAACATGAGCAAACGCAACGCGAAATGCCTACGCCGGTTTTGCGCAAGCGAAATGCCGAACTTGAGATGGTGCCTCGCAGTCCTTGAAAACGTAGCCCTGTTTTGGGATAAGGCCCGTTTCGCGTTTCAACTGCTCATGTTATGCCGCAAAAGAGAGCTCGATTGAACCGCATTGGCCAAGTAAAAGGCCAGAGGGTGTCACAAAGGCGTGACTTGGCGAGCAAGCATACTAGCGCGTGTTAGCAAGACGCCTTGGCCAAGAACACGAACGGCAAGTCGTCACGTGTAATACGTCTTTTCCCATAGGAATTTCCGCCCTATTATTTTTACTACAACAAAACTGTACAAGAAAACTGTCTCGCTGCGCACCTCATTGCCTCGGCGAATTCAAGGCAACGCGAAAACAACACACAAACTGCTGCCGTGCATAACAAACAGGATTTTGAGAAGACAGGCTAGCCAGTCAGGTGGCACAACATGAGCAAACGCAACGCGAAATGCCTACGCCGGTTTTGCGCAAGCGAAATGCCGAACTTGAGATGGTGCCTCGCAGTCCTTGAAAACGTAGCCCTGTTTTGGGATAAGGCCCGTTTCGCGTTTCAACTGCTCATGTTATGCCGCAAAAGAGAGGTCGATTGAACCGCATTGGCCAAGTAAAAGGCCAGAGGGTGTCACAAAGGCGTGACTTGGCGAGCAAGCATACTAGCGCGTGTTAGCAAGACGCCTTGGCCAAGAACACGAACGGCAAGTCGTCACGTGTAATACGTCTTTTCCCATAGGAATTTCCGCCCTATTATTTTTACTACAACAAAACTGTACAAAAAACTGTCTCGCTGCGCACCTCATTGCCTCGGCGAATTCAAGGCAACGCGAAAACAACACACAAACTGCTGCCGTGCATAACAAACAGGATTTTGAGAAGACAGGCTAGCCAGTCAGGTGGCACAACATGAGCAAACGCAACGCGAAATGCCTACGCCGGTTTTGCGCAAGCGAAATGCCGAACTTGAGATGGTGCCTCGCAGTCCTTGAAAACGTAGCCCTGTTTTGGGATAAGGCCCGTTTCGCGTTTCAACTGCTCATGTTATGCCGCAAAAGAGAGGTCGATTGAACCGCATTGGCCAAGTAAAAGGCCAGAGGGTGTCACAAAGGCGTGACTTGGCGAGCAAGCATACTAGCGCGTGTTAGCAAGACGCCTTGGCCAAGAACACGAACGGCAAGTCGTCACGTGTAATACGTCTTTTCCCATAGGAATTTCCGCCCTATTATTTTTACTACAACAAAACTGTACAAGAAAACTGTCTCGCTGCGCACCTCATTGCCTCGGCGAATTCAAGGCAACGCGAAAACAACACACAAACTGCTGCCGTGCATAACAAACAGGATTTTGAGAAGACAGGCTAGCCAGTCAGGTGGCACAACATGAGCAAACGCAACGCGAAATGCCTACGCCGGTTTTGCGCAAGCGAAATGCCGAACTTGAGATGGTGCCTCGCAGTCCTTGAAAACGTAGCCCTGTTTTGGGATAAGGCCCGTTTCGCGTTTCAACTGCTCATGTTATGCCGCAAAAGAGAGGTCGATTGAACCGCATTGGCCAAGTAAAAGGCCAGAGGGTGTCACAAAGGCGTGACTTGGCGAGCAAGCATACTAGCGCGTGTTAGCAAGACGCCTTGGCCAAGAACACGAACGGCAAGTCGTCACGTGTAATACGTCTTTTCCCATAGGAATTTCCGCCCTATTATTTTTACTACAACAAAACTGTACAAGAAAACTGTCTCGCTGCGCACCTCATTGCCTCGGCGAATTCAAGGCAACGCGAAAACAACACACAAACTGCTGCCGTGCATAACAAACAGGATTTTGAGAAGACAGGCTAGCCAGTCAGGTGGCACAACATGAGCAAACGCAACGCGAAATGCCTACGCCGGTTTTGCGCAAGCGAAATGCCGAACTTGAGATGGTGCCTCGCAGTCCTTGAAAACGTAGCCCTGTTTTGGGATAAGGCCCGTTTCGCGTTTCAACTGCTCATGTTATGCCGCAAAAGAGAGCTCGATTGAACCGCATTGGCCAAGTAAAAGGCCAGAGGGTGTCACAAAGGCGTGACTTGGCGAGCAAGCATACTAGCGCGTGTTAGCAAGACGCCTTGGCCAAGAACACGAACGGCAAGTCGTCACGTGTAATACGTCTTTTCCCATAGGAATTTCCGCCCTATTATTTTTACTACAACAAAACTGTACAAGAAAACTGTCTCGCTGCGCACCTCATTGCCTCGGCGAATTCAAGGCAACGCGAAAACAACACACAAACTGCTGCCGTGCATAACAAACAGGATTTTGAGAAGACAGGCTAGCCAGTCAGGTGGCACAACATGAGCAAACGCAACGCGAAATGCCTACGCCGGTTTTGCGCAAGCGAAATGCCGAACTTGAGATGGTGCCTCGCAGTCCTTGAAAACGTAGCCCTGTTTTGGGATAAGGCCCGTTTCGCGTTTCAACTGCTCATGTTATGCCGCAAAAGAGAGCTCGATTGAACCGCATTGGCCAAGTAAAAGGCCAGAGGGTGTCACAAAGGCGTGACTTGGCGAGCAAGCATACTAGCGCGTGTTAGCAAGACGCCTTGGCCAAGAACACGAACGGCAAGTCGTCACGTGTAATACGTCTTTTCCCATAGGAATTTCCGCCCTATTATTTTTACTACAACAAAACTGTACAAGAAAACTGTCTCGCTGCGCACCTCATTGCCTCGGCGAATTCAAGGCAACGCGAAAACAACACACAAACTGCTGCCGTGCATAACAAACAGGATTTTGAGAAGACAGGCTAGCCAGTCAGGTGGCACAACATGAGCAAACGCAACGCGAAATGCCTACGCCGGTTTTGCGCAAGCGAAATGCCGAACTTGAGATGGTGCCTCGCAGTCCTTGAAAACGTAGCCCTGTTTTGGGATAAGGCCCGTTTCGCGTTTCAACTGCTCATGTTATGCCGCAAAAGAGAGCTCGATTGAACCGCATTGGCCAAGTAAAAGGCCAGAGGGTGTCACAAAGGCGTGACTTGGCGAGCAAGCATACTAGCGCGTGTTAGCAAGACGCCTTGGCCAAGAACACGAACGGCAAGTCGTCACGTGTAATACGTCTTTTCCCATAGGAATTTCCGCCCTATTATTTTTACTACAACAAAACTGTACAAGAAAACTGTCTCGCTGCGCACCTCATTGCCTCGGCGAATTCAAGGCAACGCGAAAACAACACACAAACTGCTGCCGTGCATAACAAACAGGATTTTGAGAAGACAGGCTAGCCAGTCAGGTGGCACAACATGAGCAAACGCAACGCGAAATGCCTACGCCGGTTTTGCGCAAGCGAAATGCCGAACTTGAGATGGTGCCTCGCAGTCCTTGAAAACGTAGCCCTGTTTTGGGATAAGGCCCGTTTCGCGTTTCAACTGCTCATGTTATGCCGCAAAAGAGAGCTCGATTGAACCGCATTGGCCAAGTAAAAGGCCAGAGGGTGTCACAAAGGCGTGACTTGGCGAGCAAGCATACTAGCGCGTGTTAGCAAGACGCCTTGGCCAAGAACACGAACGGCAAGTCGTCACGTGTAATACGTCTTTTCCCATAGGAATTTCCGCCCTATTATTTTTACTACAACAAAACTGTACAAGAAAACTGTCTCGCTGCGCACCTCATTGCCTCGGCGAATTCAAGGCAACGCGAAAACAACACACAAACTGCTGCCGTGCATAACAAACAGGATTTTGAGAAGACAGGCTAGCCAGTCAGGTGGCACAACAATTGTTATGCCGCAAAAGAGAGGTCGATTGAACCGCATTGGCCAAGTAAAAGGCCAGAGGGTGTCACAAAGGCGTGACTTGGCGAGCAAGCATACTAGCGCGTGTTAGCAAGACGCCTTGGCCAAGAACACGAACGGCAAGTCGTCACGTGTAATACGTCTTTTCCCATAGGAATTTCCGCCCTATTATTTTTACTACAACAAAACTGTACAAGAAAACTGTCTCGCTGCGCACCTCATTGCCTCGGCGAATTCAAGGCAACGCGAAAACAACACACAAACTGCTGCCGTGCATAACAAACAGGATTTTGAGAAGACAGGCTAGCCAGTCAGGTGGCACAACATGAGCAAACGCAACGCGAAATGCCTACGCCGGTTTTGCGCAAGCGAAATGCCGAACTTGAGATGGTGCCTCGCAGTCCTTGAAAACGTAGCCCTGTTTTGGGATAAGGCCCGTTTCGCGTTTCAACTGCTCATGTTATGCCGCAAAAGAGAGGTCGATTGAACCGCATTGGCCAAGTAAAAGGCCAGAGGGTGTCACAAAGGCGTGACTTGGCGAGCAAGCATACTAGCGCGTGTTAGCAAGACGCCTTGGCCAAGAACACGAACGGCAAGTCGTCACGTGTAATACGTCTTTTCCCATAGGAATTTCCGCCCTATTATTTTTACTACAACAAAACTGTACAAGAAAACTGTCTCGCTGCGCACCTCATTGCCTCGGCGAATTCAAGGCAACGCGAAAACAACACACAAACTGCTGCCGTGCATAACAAACAGGATTTTGAGAAGACAGGCTAGCCAGTCAGGTGGCACAACAATTGTTATGCCGCAAAAGAGAGGTCGATTGAACCGCATTGGCCAAGTAAAAGGCCAGAGGGTGTCACAAAGGCGTGACTTGGCGAGCAAGCATACTAGCGCGTGTTAGCAAGACGCCTTGGCCAAGAACACGAACGGCAAGTCGTCACGTGTAATACGTCTTTTCCCATAGGAATTTCCGCCCTATTATTTTTACTACAACAAAACTGTACAAGAAAACTGTCTCGCTGCGCACCTCATTGCCTCGGCGAATTCAAGGCAACGCGAAAACAACACACAAACTGCTGCCGTGCATAACAAACAGGATTTTGAGAAGACAGGCTAGCCAGTCAGGTGGCACAACAATTGTTATGCCGCAAAAGAGAGGTCGATTGAACCGCATTGGCCAAGTAAAAGGCCAGAGGGTGTCACAAAGGCGTGACTTGGCGAGCAAGCATACTAGCGCGTGTTAGCAAGACGCCTTGGCCAAGAACACGAACGGCAAGTCGTCACGTGTAATACGTCTTTTCCCATAGGAATTTCCGCCCTATTATTTTTACTACAACAAAACTGTACAAGAAAACTGTCTCGCTGCGCACCTCATTGCCTCGGCGAATTCAAGGCAACGCGAAAACAACACACAAACTGCTGCCGTGCATAACAAACAGGATTTTGAGAAGACAGGCTAGCCAGTCAGGTGGCACAACATGAGCAAACGCAACGCGAAATGCCTACGCCGGTTTTGCGCAAGCGAAATGCCGAACTTGAGATGGTGCCTCGCAGTCCTTGAAAACGTAGCCCTGTTTTGGGATAAGGCCCGTTTCGCGTTTCAACTGCTCATGTTATGCCGCAAAAGAGAGGTCGATTGAACCGCATTGGCCAAGTAAAAGGCCAGAGGGTGTCACAAAGGCGTGACTTGGCGAGCAAGCATACTAGCGCGTGTTAGCAAGACGCCTTGGCCAAGAACACGAACGGCAACTCGTCACGTGTAATACGTCTTTTCCCATAGGAATTTCCGCCCTATTATTTTTACTACAACAAAACTGTACAAGAAAACTGTCTCGCTGCGCACCTCATTGCCTCGGCGAATTCAAGGCAACGCGAAAACAACACACAAACTGCTGCCGTGCATAACAAACAGGATTTTGAGAAGACAGGCTAGCCAGTCAGGTGGCACAACATGAGCAAACGCAACGCGAAATGCCTACGCCGGTTTTGCGCAAGCGAAATGCCGAACTTGAGATGGTGCCTCGCAGTCCTTGAAAAGGTAGCCCTGTTTTGGGATAAGGCCCGTTTCGCGTTTCAACTGCTCATGTTATGCCGCAAAAGAGAGCTCGATTGAACCGCATTGGCCAAGTAAAAGGCCAGAGGGTGTCACAAAGGCGTGACTTGGCGAGCAAGCATACTAGCGCGTGTTAGCAAGACGCCTTGGCCAAGAACACGAACGGCAAGTCGTCACGTGTAATACGTCTTTTCCCATAGGAATTTCCGCCCTATTATTTTTACTACAACAAAACTGTACAAGAAAACTGTCTCGCTGCGCACCTCATTGCCTCGGCGAATTCAAGGCAACGCGAAAACAACACACAAACTGCTGCCGTGCATAACAAACAGGATTTTGAGAAGACAGGCTAGCCAGTCAGGTGGCACAACATGAGCAAACGCAACGCGAAATGCCTACGCCGGTTTTGCGCAAGCGAAATGCCGAACTTGAGATGGTGCCTCGCAGTCCTTGAAAACGTAGCCCTGTTTTGGGATAAGGCCCGTTTCGCGTTTCAACTGCTCATGTTATGCCGCAAAAGAGAGCTCGATTGAACCGCATTGGCCAAGTAAAAGGCCAGAGGGTGTCACAAAGGCGTGACTTGGCGAGCAAGCATACTAGCGCGTGTTAGCAAGACGCCTTGGCCAAGAACACGAACGGCAAGTCGTCACGTGTAATACGTCTTTTCCCATAGGAATTTCCGCCCTATTATTTTTACTACAACAAAACTGTACAAGAAAACTGTCTCGCTGCGCACCTCATTGCCTCGGCGAATTCAAGGCAACGCGAAAACAACACACAAAAGGCGTGACTTGGCGAGCAAGCATACTAGCGCGTGTTAGCAAGACGCCTTGGCCAAGAACACGAACGGCAAGTCGTCACGTGTAATACGTCTTTTCCCATAGGAATTTCCGCCCTATTATTTTTACTACAACAAAACTGTACAAGAAAACTGTCTCGCTGCGCACCTCATTGCCTCGGCGAATTCAAGGCAACGCGAAAACAACACACAAACTGCTGCCGTGCATAACAAACAGGATTTTGAGAAGACAGGCTAGCCAGTCAGGTGGCACAACATGAGCAAACGCAACGCGAAATGCCTACGCCGGTTTTGCGCAAGCGAAATGCCGAACTTGAGATGGTGCCTCGCAGTCCTTGAAAACGTAGCCCTGTTTTGGGATAAGGCCCGTTTCGCGTTTCAACTGCTCATGTTATGCCGCAAAAGAGAGGTCGATTGAACCGCATTGGCCAAGTAAAAGGCCAGAGGGTGTCACAAAGGCGTGACTTGGCGAGCAAGCATACTAGCGCGTGTTAGCAAGACGCCTTGGCCAAGAACACGAACGGCAAGTCGTCACGTGTAATACGTCTTTTCCCATAGGAATTTCCGCCCTATTATTTTTACTACAACAAAACTGTACAAGAAAACTGTCTCGCTGCGCACCTCATTGCCTCGGCGAATTCAAGGCAACGCGAAAACAACACACAAACTGCTGCCGTGCATAACAAACAGGATTTTGAGAAGACAGGCTAGCCAGTCAGGTGGCACAACATGAGCAAACGCAACGCGAAATGCCTACGCCGGTTTTGCGCAAGCGAAATGCCGAACTTGAGATGGTGCCTCGCAGTCCTTGAAAACGTAGCCCTGTTTTGGGATAAGGCCCGTTTCGCGTTTCAACTGCTCATGTTATGCCGCAAAAGAGAGGTCGATTGAACCGCATTGGCCAAGTAAAAGGCCAGAGGGTGTCACAAAGGCGTGACTTGGCGAGCAAGCATACTAGCGCGTGTTAGCAAGACGCCTTGGCCAAGAACACGAACGGCAAGTCGTCACGTGTAATACGTCTTTTCCCATAGGAATTTCCGCCCTATTATTTTTACTACAACAAAACTGTACAAGAAAACTGTCTCGCTGCGCACCTCATTGCCTCGGCGAATTCAAGGCAACGCGAAAACAACACACAAACTGCTGCCGTGCATAACAAACAGGATTTTGAGAAGACAGGCTAGCCAGTCAGGTGGCACAACATGAGCAAACGCAACGCGAAATGCCTACGCCGGTTTTGCGCAAGCGAAATGCCGAACTTGAGATGGTGCCTCGCAGTCCTTGAAAACGTAGCCCTGTTTTGGGATAAGGCCCGTTTCGCGTTTCAACTGCTCATGTTATGCCGCAAAAGAGAGCTCGATTGAACCGCATTGGCCAAGTAAAAGGCCAGAGGGTGTCACAAAGGCGTGACTTGGCGAGCAAGCATACTAGCGCGTGTTAGCAAGACGCCTTGGCCAAGAACACGAACGGCAAGTCGTCACGTGTAATACGTCTTTTCCCATAGGAATTTCCGCCCTATTATTTTTACTACAACAAAACTGTACAAGAAAACTGTCTCGCTGCGCACCTCATTGCCTCGGCGAATTCAAGGCAACGCGAAAACAACACACAAACTGCTGCCGTGCATAACAAACAGGATTTTGAGAAGACAGGCTAGCCAGTCAGGTGGCACAACATGAGCAAACGCAACGCGAAATGCCTACGCCGGTTTTGCGCAAGCGAAATGCCGAACTTGAGATGGTGCCTCGCAGTCCTTGAAAACGTAGCCCTGTTTTGGGATAAGGCCCGTTTCGCGTTTCAACTGCTCATGTTATGCCGCAAAAGAGAGCTCGATTGAACCGCATTGGCCAAGTAAAAGGCCAGAGGGTGTCACAAAGGCGTGACTTGGCGAGCAAGCATACTAGCGCGTGTTAGCAAGACGCCTTGGCCAAGAACACGAACGGCAAGTCGTCACGTGTAATACGTCTTTTCCCATAGGAATTTCCGCCCTATTATTTTTACTACAACAAAACTGTACAAGAAAACTGTCTCGCTGCGCACCTCATTGCCTCGGCGAATTCAAGGCAACGCGAAAACAACACACAAACTGCTGCCGTGCATAACAAACAGGATTTTGAGAAGACAGGCTAGCCAGTCAGGTGGCACAACATGAGCAAACGCAACGCGAAATGCCTACGCCGGTTTTGCGCAAGCGAAATGCCGAACTTGAGATGGTGCCTCGCAGTCCTTGAAAACGTAGCCCTGTTTTGGGATAAGGCCCGTTTCGCGTTTCAACTGCTCATGTTATGCCGCAAAAGAGAGCTCGATTGAACCGCATTGGCCAAGTAAAAGGCCAGAGGGTGTCACAAAGGCGTGACTTGGCGAGCAAGCATACTAGCGCGTGTTAGCAAGACGCCTTGGCCAAGAACACGAACGGCAAGTCGTCACGTGTAATACGTCTTTTCCCATAGGAATTTCCGCCCTATTATTTTTACTACAACAAAACTGTACAAGAAAACTGTCTCGCTGCGCACCTCATTGCCTCGGCGAATTCAAGGCAACGCGAAAACAACACACAAACTGCTGCCGTGCATAACAAACAGGATTTTGAGAAGACAGGCTAGCCAGTCAGGTGGCACAACATGAGCAAACGCAACGCGAAATGCCTACGCCGGTTTTGCGCAAGCGAAATGCCGAACTTGAGATGGTGCCTCGCAGTCCTTGAAAACGTAGCCCTGTTTTGGGATAAGGCCCGTTTCGCGTTTCAACTGCTCATGTTATGCCGCAAAAGAGAGCTCGATTGAACCGCATTGGCCAAGTAAAAGGCCAGAGGGTGTCACAAAGGCGTGACTTGGCGAGCAAGCATACTAGCGCGTGTTAGCAAGACGCCTTGGCCAAGAACACGAACGGCAAGTCGTCACGTGTAATACGTCTTTTCCCATAGGAATTTCCGCCCTATTATTTTTACTACAACAAAACTGTACAAGAAAACTGTCTCGCTGCGCACCTCATTGCCTCGGCGAATTCAAGGCAACGCGAAAACAACACACAAACTGCTGCCGTGCATAACAAACAGGATTTTGAGAAGACAGGCTAGCCAGTCAGGTGGCACAACATGAGCAAACGCAACGCGAAATGCCTACGCCGGTTTTGCGCAAGCGAAATGCCGAACTTGAGATGGTGCCTCGCAGTCCTTGAAAACGTAGCCCTGTTTTGGGATAAGGCCCGTTTCGCGTTTCAACTGCTCATGTTATGCCGCAAAAGAGAGGTCGATTGAACCGCATTGGCCAAGTAAAAGGCCAGAGGGTGTCACAAAGGCGTGACTTGGCGAGCAAGCATACTAGCGCGTGTTAGCAAGACGCCTTGGCCAAGAACACGAACGGCAAGTCGTCACGTGTAATACGTCTTTTCCCATAGGAATTTCCGCCCTATTATTTTTACTACAACAAAACTGTACAAAAAACTGTCTCGCTGCGCACCTCATTGCCTCGGCGAATTCAAGGCAACGCGAAAACAACACACAAACTGCTGCCGTGCATAACAAACAGGATTTTGAGAAGACAGGCTAGCCAGTCAGGTGGCACAACATGAGCAAACGCAACGCGAAATGCCTACGCCGGTTTTGCGCAAGCGAAATGCCGAACTTGAGATGGTGCCTCGCAGTCCTTGAAAAGGTAGCCCTGTTTTGGGATAAGGCCCGTTTCGCGTTTCAACTGCTCATGTTATGCCGCAAAAGAGAGGTCGATTGAACCGCATTGGCCAAGTAAAAGGCCAGAGGGTGTCACAAAGGCGTGACTTGGCGAGCAAGCATACTAGCGCGTGTTAGCAAGACGCCTTGGCCAAGAACACGAACGGCAAGTCGTCACGTGTAATACGTCTTTTCCCATAGGAATTTCCGCCCTATTATTTTTACTACAACAAAACTGTACAAGAAAACTGTCTCGCTGCGCACCTCATTGCCTCGGCGAATTCAAGGCAACGCGAAAACAACACACAAACTGCTGCCGTGCATAACAAACAGGATTTTGAGAAGACAGGCTAGCCAGTCAGGTGGCACAACATGAGCAAACGCAACGCGAAATGCCTACGCCGGTTTTGCGCAAGCGAAATGCCGAACTTGAGATGGTGCCTCGCAGTCCTTGAAAACGTAGCCCTGTTTTGGGATAAGGCCCGTTTCGCGTTTCAACTGCTCATGTTATGCCGCAAAAGAGAGGTCGATTGAACCGCATTGGCCAAGTAAAAGGCCAGAGGGTGTCACAAAGGCGTGACTTGGCGAGCAAGCATACTAGCGCGTGTTAGCAAGACGCCTTGGCCAAGAACACGAACGGCAAGTCGTCACGTGTAATACGTCTTTTCCCATAGGAATTTCCGCCCTATTATTTTTACTACAACAAAACTGTACAAGAAAACTGTCTCGCTGCGCACCTCATTGCCTCGGCGAATTCAAGGCAACGCGAAAACAACACACAAACTGCTGCCGTGCATAACAAACAGGATTTTGAGAAGACAGGCTAGCCAGTCAGGTGGCACAACATGAGCAAACGCAACGCGAAATGCCTACGCCGGTTTTGCGCAAGCGAAATGCCGAACTTGAGATGGTGCCTCGCAGTCCTTGAAAACGTAGCCCTGTTTTGGGATAAGGCCCGTTTCGCGTTTCAACTGCTCATGTTATGCCGCAAAAGAGAGCTCGATTGAACCGCATTGGCCAAGTAAAAGGCCAGAGGGTGTCACAAAGGCGTGACTTGGCGAGCAAGCATACTAGCGCGTGTTAGCAAGACGCCTTGGCCAAGAACACGAACGGCAAGTCGTCACGTGTAATACGTCTTTTCCCATAGGAATTTCCGCCCTATTATTTTTACTACAACAAAACTGTACAAGAAAACTGTCTCGCTGCGCACCTCATTGCCTCGGCGAATTCAAGGCAACGCGAAAACAACACACAAACTGCTGCCGTGCATAACAAACAGGATTTTGAGAAGACAGGCTAGCCAGTCAGGTGGCACAACATGAGCAAACGCAACGCGAAATGCCTACGCCGGTTTTGCGCAAGCGAAATGCCGAACTTGAGATGGTGCCTCGCAGTCCTTGAAAACGTAGCCCTGTTTTGGGATAAGGCCCGTTTCGCGTTTCAACTGCTCATGTTATGCCGCAAAAGAGAGCTCGATTGAACCGCATTGGCCAAGTAAAAGGCCAGAGGGTGTCACAAAGGCGTGACTTGGCGAGCAAGCATACTAGCGCGTGTTAGCAAGACGCCTTGGCCAAGAACACGAACGGCAACTCGTCACGTGTAATACGTCTTTTCCCATAGGAATTTCCGCCCTATTATTTTTACTACAACAAAACTGTACAAGAAAACTGTCTCGCTGCGCACCTCATTGCCTCGGCGAATTCAAGGCAACGCGAAAACAACACACAAACTGCTGCCGTGCATAACAAACAGGATTTTGAGAAGACAGGCTAGCCAGTCAGGTGGCACAACATGAGCAAACGCAACGCGAAATGCCTACGCCGGTTTTGCGCAAGCGAAATGCCGAACTTGAGATGGTGCCTCGCAGTCCTTGAAAACGTAGCCCTGTTTTGGGATAAGGCCCGTTTCGCGTTTCAACTGCTCATGTTATGCCGCAAAAGAGTGCTCGATTGAACCGCATTGGCCAAGTAAAAGGCCAGAGGGTGTCACAAAGGCGTGACTTGGCGAGCAAGCATACTAGCGCGTGTTAGCAAGACGCCTTGGCCAAGAACACGAACGGCAACTCGTCACGTGTAATACGTCTTTTCCCATAGGAATTTCCGCCCTATTATTTTTACTACAACAAAACTGTACAAGAAAACTGTCTCGCTGCGCACCTCATTGCCTCGGCGAATTCAAGGCAACGCGAAAACAACACACAAACTGCTGCCGTGCATAACAAACAGGATTTTGAGAAGACAGGCTAGCCAGTCAGGTGGCACAACATGAGCAAACGCAACGCGAAATGCCTACGCCGGTTTTGCGCAAGCGAAATGCCGAACTTGAGATGGTGCCTCGCAGTCCTTGAAAACGTAGCCCTGTTTTGGGATAAGGCCCGTTTCGCGTTTCAACTGCTCATGTTATGCCGCAAAAGAGTGCTCGATTGAACCGCATTGGCCAAGTAAAAGGCCAGAGGGTGTCACAAAGGCGTGACTTGGCGAGCAAGCATACTAGCGCGTGTTAGCAAGACGCCTTGGCCAAGAACACGAACGGCAAGTCGTCACGTGTAATACGTCTTTTCCCATAGGAATTTCCGCCCTATTATTTTTACTACAACAAAACTGTACAAGAAAACTGTCTCGCTGCGCACCTCATTGCCTCGGCGAATTCAAGGCAACGCGAAAACAACACACAAACTGCTGCCGTGCATAACAAACAGGATTTTGAGAAGACAGGCTAGCCAGTCAGGTGGCACAACAATTGTTATGCCGCAAAAGAGAGGTCGATTGAACCGCATTGGCCAAGTAAAAGGCCAGAGGGTGTCACAAAGGCGTGACTTGGCGAGCAAGCATACTAGCGCGTGTTAGCAAGACGCCTTGGCCAAGAACACGAACGGCAAGTCGTCACGTGTAATACGTCTTTTCCCATAGGAATTTCCGCCCTATTATTTTACTACAACAAAACTGTACAAGAAAACTGTCTCGCTGCGCACCTCATTGCCTCGGCGAATTCAAGGCAACGCGAAAACAACACACAAACTGCTGCCGTGCATAACAAACAGGATTTTGAGAAGACAGGCTAGCCAGTCAGGTGGCACAACATGAGCAAACGCAACGCGAAATGCCTACGCCGGTTTTGCGCAAGCGAAATGCCGAACTTGAGATGGTGCCTCGCAGTCCTTGAAAACGTAGCCCTGTTTTGGGATAAGGCCCGTTTCGCGTTTCAACTGCTCATGTTATGCCGCAAAAGAGAGGTCGATTGAACCGCATTGGCCAAGTAAAAGGCCAGAGGGTGTCACAAAGGCGTGACTTGGCGAGCAAGCATACTAGCGCGTGTTAGCAAGACGCCTTGGCCAAGAACACGAACGGCAAGTCGTCACGTGTAATACGTCTTTTCCCATAGGAATTTCCGCCCTATTATTTTTACTACAACAAAACTGTACAAGAAAACTGTCTCGCTGCGCACCTCATTGCCTCGGCGAATTCAAGGCAACGCGAAAACAACACACAAACTGCTGCCGTGCATAACAAACAGGATTTTGAGAAGACAGGCTAGCCAGTCAGGTGGCACAACAATTGTTATGCCGCAAAAGAGAGGTCGATTGAACCGCATTGGCCAAGTAAAAGGCCAGAGGGTGTCACAAAGGCGTGACTTGGCGAGCAAGCATACTAGCGCGTGTTAGCAAGACGCCTTGGCCAAGAACACGAACGGCAAGTCGTCACGTGTAATACGTCTTTTCCCATAGGAATTTCCGCCCTATTATTTTTACTACAACAAAACTGTACAAGAAAACTGTCTCGCTGCGCACCTCATTGCCTCGGCGAATTCAAGGCAACGCGAAAACAACACACAAACTGCTGCCGTGCATAACAAACAGGATTTTGAGAAGACAGGCTAGCCAGTCAGGTGGCACAACATGAGCAAACGCAACGCGAAATGCCTACGCCGGTTTTGCGCAAGCGAAATGCCGAACTTGAGATGGTGCCTCGCAGTCCTTGAAAACGTAGCCCTGTTTTGGGATAAGGCCCGTTTCGCGTTTCAACTGCTCATGTTATGCCGCAAAAGAGAGCTCGATTGAACCGCATTGGCCAAGTAAAAGGCCAGAGGGTGTCACAAAGGCGTGACTTGGCGAGCAAGCATACTAGCGCGTGTTAGCAAGACGCCTTGGCCAAGAACACGAACGGCAAGTCGTCACGTGTAATACGTCTTTTCCCATAGGAATTTCCGCCCTATTATTTTTACTACAACAAAACTGTACAAGAAAACTGTCTCGCTGCGCACCTCATTGCCTCGGCGAATTCAAGGCAACGCGAAAACAACACACAAACTGCTGCCGTGCATAACAAACAGGATTTTGAGAAGACAGGCTAGCCAGTCAGGTGGCACAACAATTGTTATGCCGCAAAAGAGAGGTCGATTGAACCGCATTGGCCAAGTAAAAGGCCAGAGGGTGTCACAAAGGCGTGACTTGGCGAGCAAGCATACTAGCGCGTGTTAGCAAGACGCCTTGGCCAAGAACACGAACGGCAAGTCGTCACGTGTAATACGTCTTTTCCCATAGGAATTTCCGCCCTATTATTTTTACTACAACAAAACTGTACAAGAAAACTGTCTCGCTGCGCACCTCATTGCCTCGGCGAATTCAAGGCAACGCGAAAACAACACACAAACTGCTGCCGTGCATAACAAACAGGATTTTGAGAAGACAGGCTAGCCAGTCAGGTGGCACAACATGAGCAAACGCAACGCGAAATGCCTACGCCGGTTTTGCGCAAGCGAAATGCCGAACTTGAGATGGTGCCTCGCAGTCCTTGAAAACGTAGCCCTGTTTTGGGATAAGGCCCGTTTCGCGTTTCAACTGCTCATGTTATGCCGCAAAAGAGAGCTCGATTGAACCGCATTGGCCAAGTAAAAGGCCAGAGGGTGTCACAAAGGCGTGACTTGGCGAGCAAGCATACTAGCGCGTGTTAGCAAGACGCCTTGGCCAAGAACACGAACGGCAACTCGTCACGTGTAATACGTCTTTTCCCATAGGAATTTCCGCCCTATTATTTTTACTACAACAAAACTGTACAAGAAAACTGTCTCGCTGCGCACCTCATTGCCTCGGCGAATTCAAGGCAACGCGAAAACAACACACAAACTGCTGCCGTGCATAACAAACAGGATTTTGAGAAGACAGGCTAGCCAGTCAGGTGGCACAACAATTGTTATGCCGCAAAAGAGAGGTCGATTGAACCGCATTGGCCAAGTAAAAGGCCAGAGGGTGTCACAAAGGCGTGACTTGGCGAGCAAGCATACTAGCGCGTGTTAGCAAGACGCCTTGGCCAAGAACACGAACGGCAAGTCGTCACGTGTAATACGTCTTTTCCCATAGGAATTTCCGCCCTATTATTTTTACTACAACAAAACTGTACAAGAAAACTGTCTCGCTGCGCACCTCATTGCCTCGGCGAATTCAAGGCAACGCGAAAACAACACACAAACTGCTGCCGTGCATAACAAACAGGATTTTGAGAAGACAGGCTAGCCAGTCAGGTGGCACAACATGAGCAAACGCAACGCGAAATGCCTACGCCGGTTTTGCGCAAGCGAAATGCCGAACTTGAGATGGTGCCTCGCAGTCCTTGAAAACGTAGCCCTGTTTTGGGATAAGGCCCGTTTCGCGTTTCAACTGCTCATGTTATGCCGCAAAAGAGGGCTCGATTGAACCGCATTGGCCAAGTAAAAGGCCAGAGGGTGTCACAAAGGCGTGACTTGGCGAGCAAGCATACTAGCGCGTGTTAGCAAGACGCCTTGGCCAAGAACACGAACGGCAACTCGTCACGTGTAATACGTCTTTTCCCATAGGAATTTCCGCCCTATTATTTTTACTACAACAAAACTGTACAAGAAAACTGTCTCGCTGCGCACCTCATTGCCTCGGCGAATTCAAGGCAACGCGAAAACAACACACAAACTGCTGCCGTGCATAACAAACAGGATTTTGAGAAGACAGGCTAGCCAGTCAGGTGGCACAACATGAGCAAACGCAACGCGAAATGCCTACGCCGGTTTTGCGCAAGCGAAATGCCGAACTTGAGATGGTGCCTCGCAGTCCTTGAAAAGGTAGCCCTGTTTTGGGATAAGGCCCGTTTCGCGTTTCAACTGCTCATGTTATGCCGCAAAAGAGAGCTCGATTGAACCGCATTGGCCAAGTAAAAGGCCAGAGGGTGTCACAAAGGCGTGACTTGGCGAGCAAGCATACTAGCGCGTGTTAGCAAGACGCCTTGGCCAAGAACACGAACGGCAAGTCGTCACGTGTAATACGTCTTTTCCCATAGGAATTTCCGCCCTATTATTTTTACTACAACAAAACTGTACAAGAAAACTGTCTCGCTGCGCACCTCATTGCCTCGGCGAATTCAAGGCAACGCGAAAACAACACACAAACTGCTGCCGTGCATAACAAACAGGATTTTGAGAAGACAGGCTAGCCAGTCAGGTGGCACAACATGAGCAAACGCAACGCGAAATGCCTACGCCGGTTTTGCGCAAGCGAAATGCCGAACTTGAGATGGTGCCTCGCAGTCCTTGAAAACGTAGCCCTGTTTTGGGATAAGGCCCGTTTCGCGTTTCAACTGCTCATGTTATGCCGCAAAAGAGAGCTCGATTGAACCGCATTGGCCAAGTAAAAGGCCAGAGGGTGTCACAAAGGCGTGACTTGGCGAGCAAGCATACTAGCGCGTGTTAGCAAGACGCCTTGGCCAAGAACACGAACGGCAAGTCGTCACGTGTAATACGTCTTTTCCCATAGGAATTTCCGCCCTATTATTTTTACTACAACAAAACTGTACAAGAAAACTGTCTCGCTGCGCACCTCATTGCCTCGGCGAATTCAAGGCAACGCGAAAACAACACACAAACTGCTGCCGTGCATAACAAACAGGATTTCGAGAAGACAGGCTAGCCAGTCAGGTGGCACAACATGAGCAAACGCAACGCGAAATGCCTACGCCGGTTTTGCGCAAGCGAAATGCCGAACTTGAGATGGTGCCTCGCAGTCCTTGAAAACGTAGCCCTGTTTTGGGATAAGGCCCGTTTCGCGTTTCAACTGCTCATGTTATGCCGCAAAAGAGAGCTCGATTGAACCGCATTGGCCAAGTAAAAGGCCAGAGGGTGTCACAAAGGCGTGACTTGGCGAGCAAGCATACTAGCGCGTGTTAGCAAGACGCCTTGGCCAAGAACACGAACGGCAAGTCGTCACGTGTAATACGTCTTTTCCCATAGGAATTTCCGCCCTATTATTTTTACTACAACAAAACTGTACAAGAAAACTGTCTCGCTGCGCACCTCATTGCCTCGGCGAATTCAAGGCAACGCGAAAACAACACACAAACTGCTGCCGTGCATAACAAACAGGATTTTGAGAAGACAGGCTAGCCAGTCAGGTGGCACAACATGAGCAAACGCAACGCGAAATGCCTACGCCGGTTTTGCGCAAGCGAAATGCCGAACTTGAGATGGTGCCTCGCAGTCCTTGAAAACGTAGCCCTGTTTTGGGATAAGGCCCGTTTCGCGTTTCAACTGCTCATGTTATGCCGCAAAAGAGAGGTCGATTGAACCGCATTGGCCAAGTAAAAGGCCAGAGGGTGTCACAAAGGCGTGACTTGGCGAGCAAGCATACTAGCGCGTGTTAGCAAGACGCCTTGGCCAAGAACACGAACGGCAAGTCGTCACGTGTAATACGTCTTTTCCCATAGGAATTTCCGCCCTATTATTTTTACTACAACAAAACTGTACAAGAAAACTGTCTCGCTGCGCACCTCATTGCCTCGGCGAATTCAAGGCAACGCGAAAACAACACACAAACTGCTGCCGTGCATAACAAACAGGATTTTGAGAAGACAGGCTAGCCAGTCAGGTGGCACAACATGAGCAAACGCAACGCGAAATGCCTACGCCGGTTTTGCGCAAGCGAAATGCCGAACTTGAGATGGTGCCTCGCAGTCCTTGAAAACGTAGCCCTGTTTTGGGATAAGGCCCGTTTCGCGTTTCAACTGCTCATGTTATGCCGCAAAAGAGAGCTCGATTGAACCGCATTGGCCAAGTAAAAGGCCAGAGGGTGTCACAAAGGCGTGACTTGGCGAGCAAGCATACTAGCGCGTGTTAGCAAGACGCCTTGGCCAAGAACACGAACGGCAACTCGTCACGTGTAATACGTCTTTTCCCATAGGAATTTCCGCCCTATTATTTTTACTACAACAAAACTGTACAAGAAAACTGTCTCGCTGCGCACCTCATTGCCTCGGCGAATTCAAGGCAACGCGAAAACAACACACAAACTGCTGCCGTGCATAACAAACAGGATTTTGAGAAGACAGGCTAGCCAGTCAGGTGGCACAACATGAGCAAACGCAACGCGAAATGCCTACGCCGGTTTTGCGCAAGCGAAATGCCGAACTTGAGATGGTGCCTCGCAGTCCTTGAAAAGGTAGCCCTGTTTTGGGATAAGGCCCGTTTCGCATTTCAACTGCTCATGTTATGCCGCAAAAGAGAGCTCGATTGAACCGCATTGGCCAAGTAAAAGGCCAGAGGGTGTCACAAAGGCGTGACTTGGCGAGCAAGCATACTAGCGCGTGTTAGCAAGACGCCTTGGCCAAGAACACGAACGGCAAGTCGTCACGTGTAATACGTCTTTTCCCATAGGAATTTCCGCCCTATTATTTTTACTACAACAAAACTGTACAAGAAAACTGTCTCGCTGCGCACCTCATTGCCTCGGCGAATTCAAGGCAACGCGAAAACAACACACAAACTGCTGCCGTGCATAACAAACAGGATTTTGAGAAGACAGGCTAGCCAGTCAGGTGGCACAACATGAGCAAACGCAACGCGAAATGCCTACGCCGGTTTTGCGCAAGCGAAATGCCGAACTTGAGATGGTGCCTCGCAGTCCTTGAAAACGTAGCCCTGTTTTGGGATAAGGCCCGTTTCGCGTTTCAACTGCTCATGTTATGCCGCAAAAGAGAGCTCGATTGAACCGCATTGGCCAAGTAAAAGGCCAGAGGGTGTCACAAAGGCGTGACTTGGCGAGCAAGCATACTAGCGCGTGTTAGCAAGACGCCTTGGCCAAGAACACGAACGGCAAGTCGTCACGTGTAATACGTCTTTTCCCATAGGAATTTCCGCCCTATTATTTTTACTACAACAAAACTGTACAAGAAAACTGTCTCGCTGCGCACCTCATTGCCTCGGCGAATTCAAGGCAACGCGAAAACAACACACAAACTGCTGCCGTGCATAACAAACAGGATTTCGAGAAGACAGGCTAGCCAGTCAGGTGGCACAACATGAGCAAACGCAACGCGAAATGCCTACGCCGGTTTTGTGCAAGCGAAATGCCGAACTTGAGATGGTGCCTCGCAGTCCTTGAAAACGTAGCCCTGTTTTGGGATAAGGCCCGTTTCGCGTTTCAACTGCTCATGTTATGCCGCAAAAGAGAGGTCGATTGAACCGCATTGGCCAAGTAAAAGGCCAGAGGGTGTCACAAAGGCGTGACTTGGCGAGCAAGCATACTAGCGCGTGTTAGCAAGACGCCTTGGCCAAGAACACGAACGGCAAGTCGTCACGTGTAATACGTCTTTTCCCATAGGAATTTCCGCCCTATTATTTTTACTACAACAAAACTGTACAAGAAAACTGTCTCGCTGCGCACCTCATTGCCTCGGCGAATTCAAGGCAACGCGAAAACAACACACAAACTGCTGCCGTGCATAACAAACAGGATTTTGAGAAGACAGGCTAGCCAGTCAGGTGGCACAACATGAGCAAACGCAACGCGAAATGCCTACGCCGGTTTTGCGCAAGCGAAATGCCGAACTTGAGATGGTGCCTCGCAGTCCTTGAAAACGTAGCCCTGTTTTGGGATAAGGCCCGTTTCGCGTTTCAACTGCTCATGTTATGCCGCAAAAGAGAGGTCGATTGAACCGCATTGGCCAAGTAAAAGGCCAGAGGGTGTCACAAAGGCGTGACTTGGCGAGCAAGCATACTAGCGCGTGTTAGCAAGACGCCTTGGCCAAGAACACGAACGGCAAGTCGTCACGTGTAATACGTCTTTTCCCATAGGAATTTCCGCCCTATTATTTTTACTACAACAAAACTGTACAAGAAAACTGTCTCGCTGCGCACCTCATTGCCTCGGCGAATTCAAGGCAACGCGAAAACAACACACAAACTGCTGCCGTGCATAACAAACAGGATTTTGAGAAGACAGGCTAGCCAGTCAGGTGGCACAACATGAGCAAACGCAACGCGAAATGCCTACGCCGGTTTTGCGCAAGCGAAATGCCGAACTTGAGATGGTGCCTCGCAGTCCTTGAAAACGTAGCCCTGTTTTGGGATAAGGCCCGTTTCGCGTTTCAACTGCTCATGTTATGCCGCAAAAGAGAGGTCGATTGAACCGCATTGGCCAAGTAAAAGGCCAGAGGGTGTCACAAAGGCGTGACTTGGCGAGCAAGCATACTAGCGCGTGTTAGCAAGACGCCTTGGCCAAGAACACGAACGGCAAGTCGTCACGTGTAATACGTCTTTTCCCATAGGAATTTCCGCCCTATTATTTTTACTACAACAAAACTGTACAAGAAAACTGTCTCGCTGCGCACCTCATTGCCTCGGCGAATTCAAGGCAACGCGAAAACAACACACAAACTGCTGCCGTGCATGACAAACAGGATTTTGAGAAGACAGGCTAGCCAGTCAGGTGGCACAACATGAGCAAACGCAACGCGAAATGCCTACGCCGGTTTTGCGCAAGCGAAATGCCGAACTTGAGATGGTGCCTCGCAGTCCTTGAAAAGGTAGCCCTGTTTTGGGATAAGGCCCGTTTCGCGTTTCAACTGCTCATGTTATGCCGCAAAAGAGAGCTCGATTGAACCGCATTGGCCAAGTAAAAGGCCAGAGGGTGTCACAAAGGCGTGACTTGGCGAGCAAGCATACTAGCGCGTGTTAGCAAGACGCCTTGGCCAAGAACACGAACGGCAAGTCGTCACGTGTAATACGTCTTTTCCCATAGGAATTTCCGCCCTATTATTTTTACTACAACAAAACTGTACAAGAAAACTGTCTCGCTGCGCACCTCATTGCCTCGGCGAATTCAAGGCAACGCGAAAACAACACACAAACTGCTGCCGTGCATAACAAACAGGATTTTGAGAAGACAGGCTAGCCAGTCAGGTGGCACAACATGAGCAAACGCAACGCGAAATGCCTACGCCGGTTTTGCGCAAGCGAAATGCCGAACTTGAGATGGTGCCTCGCAGTCCTTGAAAACGTAGCCCTGTTTTGGGATAAGGCCCGTTTCGCGTTTCAACTGCTCATGTTATGCCGCAAAAGAGTGCTCGATTGAACCGCATTGGCCAAGTAAAAGGCCAGAGGGTGTCACAAAGGCGTGACTTGGCGAGCAAGCATACTAGCGCGTGTTAGCAAGACGCCTTGGCCAAGAACACGAACGGCAACTCGTCACGTGTAATACGTCTTTTCCCATAGGAATTTCCGCCCTATTATTTTTACTACAACAAAACTGTACAAGAAAACTGTCTCGCTGCGCACCTCATTGCCTCGGCGAATTCAAGGCAACGCGAAAACAACACACAAACTGCTGCCGTGCATAACAAACAGGATTTTGAGAAGACAGGCTAGCCAGTCAGGTGGCACAACATGAGCAAACGCAACGCGAAATGCCTACGCCGGTTTTGCGCAAGCGAAATGCCGAACTTGAGATGGTGCCTCGCAGTCCTTGAAAACGTAGCCCTGTTTTGGGATAAGGCCCGTTTCGCGTTTCAACTGCTCATGTTATGCCGCAAAAGAGAGGTCGATTGAACCGCATTGGCCAAGTAAAAGGCCAGAGGGTGTCACAAAGGCGTGACTTGGCGAGCAAGCATACTAGCGCGTGTTAGCAAGACGCCTTGGCCAAGAACACGAACGGCAAGTCGTCACGTGTAATACGTCTTTTCCCATAGGAATTTCCGCCCTATTATTTTTACTACAACAAAACTGTACAAGAAAACTGTCTCGCTGCGCACCTTATTGCCTCGGCGAATTCAAGGCAACGCGAAAACAACACACAAACTGCTGCCGTGCATAACAAACAGGATTTTGAGAAGACAGGCTAGCCAGTCAGGTGGCACAACATGAGCAAACGCAACGCGAAATGCCTACGCCGGTTTTGCGCAAGCGAAATGCCGAACTTGAGATGGTGCCTCGCAGTCCTTGAAAACGTAGCCCTGTTTTGGGATAAGGCCCGTTTCGCGTTTCAACTGCTCATATATTTGAACTGTGTCTCTAAATTGCAAATTGGCGATTCGTTCTACTTTTCTACTAAATTTAACTATATTTAATATGGAATAAGTAGATGTTATAGGTAACCTTGCTAGCCGGTTCCATTTCTGCTTCACGCTCAAACAAACTGTGAAAGAAATAGAAATAAAAATAATTAGAACATTGAGCTCATAAGAATACATTTGCACAACACATTTTAAATTTCTTTCGTCAATACATTTTACCAGTTTGTCAAATTTAGGATGGACCTCGTACGTCGCAGCATCAACGGCACACAGGTCTAATACGTTCAAGTTAGCATGCAATTTAAATTCACGAGACCGGTCCATTTCAACTGTTATAATAAAACGAATTACTATAAATAAGAACTTTAGTTAAACTTACCATGTCGTTCCCAATCGCCAACTACAGGACAAAACCACACAGTGAGTGCCGAGTTCTTCGCGCGCATAATGCACCCTTTTAGTCTTGAGACCTCAAGCGTTGTTTTTTCCTCCGAAACTCGTTCTAAGTCGCCAACTTAGAACTACTAGTTCAGCACTCAAGCACTGACTCCTACAAAATGACGACCTAAAATCGCGAAAAACAGGTGTTTTGATTTCTTTTGTTGTTTGGTACAAAAAAAGTACTTCCATTGGTCGTTTAAAAATGAATGCATGAAAGCTAAAGGAACAATAGCCAAACACTTCTGTTTGTAGTCTCCCAACCACCAACCACTCTAGGGATATATTCTTTAATTTAATGAAACGGGGGCTTTAGAATGCAAACAAATCTATTGTGAAAGGCACCTTCTCTGCAGTGAAATTGCCACGCAAAATACACGTTATTATGAGAAGTTGAAAAGAAAAAGACATTCAAGGCATCACAGATTTCCCAGCCAACACTGACGACAATAGCTTTCAAAACATTTTTCATCCTTTTGTTCCGATACGACTTAAACCTCAGGGGATATCCCTCTACTGGAAAAAAATAAAGATCCCTGGTTGATTTATATGGTTAAAAATCGCTTATTTGACGAAGTATTTTCGATTTTTTAATTGTTAATGCGCTCCACCTGATAGTAAAATCACCTTTAGATCATGTAATAAGTCAGTTAAATACCTCGGTCTTCAGCAATATGGCATATAAATACCTCGGGCCTACGGCCCTCGGTATTTATATGCCATATTGCCTCAGCCCTCGGTATTTAACTCTTACTTATTAAAACGGTGTTATAAACGCTCTATAAACGGCAACTATAAACGGGAACGAAAATAAGGCATTTCAGTATCTGCAAAAATAGGAATACAATGTACAAGTAAGTATCACTAAGTATCACTATACTAAGCTAGTACAATGGCAATGTCCATTATAAGCTAGAGAATAACAGAACAGTAAATCTAAGTTCTGGTTCAAAAGAACTAATATTAAACTAATGAATGTCAGGATTTTTGACAACCTAGTCAAGAAGAGTAGCTATGAGAGCAACTTGTTGATGACAGAAAATTGTGCCAAAATTGTATAAGAAAAATATACAGAAAAGTACCTAAATTACTAGGAAATATCTAGCAAGAAGAGCGAAATATAATTGAATGTTGCGCACTAAAAGTATTAAAGTTAAGACTTTTATGGACAAAAATGAAATAAGAAAACAGAAAAACACTAGTTTTCTAGGATAAAAATAGTAGCGGAAATGACCTAACGCCTATGCATATTCTAGCTAATTAAGCAAAAAAATAACAAACGACGCATCTTGCAAAAGTGACTCGCGTGAATGTACGAAATTATGCTGCTAAAACTATGGGGAATTATACAGCAAATCTTTTAATAACGATTGTGGCAAAAATGGAAAAGGATTGTTAACACAAGGACAAAAGGTTAGAGCTACAATTTAAGGTGATAAGTTGTGAGGAAATGATCTAAATTGTGAACAAATAGATTTAACCTGAGGCATGACCTTGTGGTCGCAAAACAAGATGAAACCAAAATAGTAAACAAGCTTGAAATTATCCAAAAGAATGGTTGCGGTTTTCCAAATAAGTTGTAAAACTAGATAACAAGTTATACTAATAAAAGAGAATGAAATTGCTATAAAACAAGACTAGTAACTGTGCGAAAGAATGCCAAGTAATATTGCTAGCATGTCACTCACGTGTAGCGACGGAACGTAAATTAATGAAACAACTATAAGCTTGAGTGCGCTTAGTTTTACTGCGGCAATCCGAGCGAAACGATACGGAAATTACCCAGCAAAAGAATCCAAAAAACATAGTTTTGCCTAGATTATACTAGCAAGAAAATTGAGAGCAAGAGATAACTAAACTTATTGAAAATAAGTAAAAGTACGATAACAAAACACGACGTGCTTACATGATTTAAGATAAACTGGCTGAAGTTATTGTAAACTTAGCGAAGCGAATCAAGGAAAATTAAGAACATAGAAGGCTAAATACTATGGAAACTAAGTCTAAAATATAATAGAATAATACTTAGGAAATAATCGCGGTCTCGCTACAACTAAATAATACTTCTAAAGATATATAAGTCACGCATACCTTGCAAGTTCTCTCGTCTTCCTCTTGTACATATTTATCCCAAACTCGCGTAGTCAAATAACCATAACCATAACCATAACTGAATACTATAGCTAGCCAAAGGACGCAGATTTATATATTCACGAAACAAACAAGGGAACACGTTCCGACATTCCAGTGGTTCGGGAACATGTTTCTGAAAGCGCCCTTTTCCTGTTGCGGCACAGAAATCTCTATGGTTAGAACATGACTCGGAAATTACTATATCTAATCTAAACAGAAATTAGGGAAAATATTGAAAACTAAAGATCGCCGCCCGAAAGCACGTTTCAACTACAAGGTGTTACAGACGCACTTCCGAAGGTAGCAAATTCCAGAACGCTGACTAACACCAGGAAAATTAAAGTTAGAATTCCTTTACGTAAAAAACAGACTAAAATGCTAAATAAAGTGTCTTTGAACTAAATGTCCAATTTCTCTAAATACTGTCCATTTGACTCTGTCACATTTCACTCCCGCTTTTGCTTGCCACGCCCTCGTGAAAGCTGAGAAAGTCCCTCTTGTGGTACTATAGTAAAATGTTGGTCATACACCCGTAACTTTATGCAATCAATCCGTAGCTGATTGGGGTAGGTGAAACCGGTTGCTATGCTTTCCAGCCGTAATCCTTGTAGAACGTCGTAGCACTGGCTCCTCTTCCTCAGTAGAACTGGGGTCATCCTCCTCACTGTCAGCCACATCAGACACAGTAGGTTCATGGTGAGCTGCTGGTGGTAACTCAATGGTGATTGGGAGCGGCTCGTCCTCGTCGTCAGATGAATCGTACCTTGCCTCCCTTGTAGGTTGCTGTTTGTGCTGCCTGGCCTGACCCATCTGGAACACTGGTTTGGGACAGACTTGCAACTCAGCACGATTCACAATCTTGTCTCCTCCCTGTCCATCAGCTCGCTGTACGACATAGGTGTTGTTCTCACGCTGCTCAACTACCTTGAAAGGCACACACTCCCAGTTGTCCTGTATCTTGTTTCTACCACGCACCTTCCTGTTTCGAAGCAACACCCGCTCACCGACTGGTAGTGGAACTGACATGGGTTTCTTACTGTTATTGTGATGCTCGCTCCTCTGGACAGCTGCTTCCCTGAGGCGTTCACCAGCTGAAGTGTAGGCCTCCCGCAACCTTCGTTGATGGGCGGAGATCCACAACTGGTTATCCTCGTTTGCTGTGTCGCTAGGTAACAGTATGTCCAAAGGGAGCCTGGCATCCCTTGCAAACATTAAGTAGAAAGGAGAGTATCCCGTAGTAGCATGTGGGGTTGCATTGTATGCATAACAGAGTTCCTTGAGGTGGTTGGGCCACCTTCGCTTCTCCTGGGGTGTGAGTGTCCTTAGAAGCCCGTGTAAAGTGCGGTTGAAGTGTTCACACTGTCCATTCCCTTGGGGGTGGTATGGAGTAGTTTTGGTCTTTTTGACACCATAGATCTTACAGAGTTCACGTACAATCTCCGCCTCAAAGCTCCTCCCCTGATCAGAGTGAATACGCTCAGGGACCCCATAAACTAGGAACCATTCCCTTATTAGTGCATTTACCACCGTTGCAGCCTTCTGGTCACGTGTTGGGATCGCCACCGTGTATTTGGTGAATACATCGGTTAAGACCAAAACATTTTAGCGACCATCCGACGCCGGTTCTAACACCGTGAAGTCCATAGCTAGTACCTCGAGAGGCCTTGTAGCTATGATACTTCCAAGGGGGGTTTTTACCTTAGTGTAGGGTCCATTAGCAACCACACATCTCTCACACTCTGAGATCCACCGCTTTACGTCAGCTCCTAGCCCAGGCCACCAGCACCGTTGGCGCAATAACCGTTCTGTTCTCTCAGCTCCTTGGTGTCCACACTGGTTGTGTGCTCCCTTTAGAACTTGGGGCTGCATAACCTTGGGCAGGATGATCAGCTCCAGCTCTATTCCAAGCCCATCCCCGGTCCTCCTGTAAAGCACACCATCACGCTCAGTGACACGCTTCCATTGCTCCAGGAGCCTTTTAACTGGTGTCGACTCCTGGCTCTTTTCACGCTTGGTGGATTGGTGCCCCTTTGCCCGGTGATGGATCAGTCGTGAGATGGTAGGATCTTCCTTCTGCAGTCTTCTTAGCTCCTCCCTTGTTACGGTGGGTAGTGAGGTTGCCGCCTGGTCCTTCCAGCCATGACTGCCGTAGCTGTGACAAGGTGCTCCCTCACCTCCTCTGGTATAGATGTGGTGCCGGAGCTGTATGCCAGTACTGCAGATGTAGTGACCTCTTCCTGCTCATCTCTGTGAATCCGACTGACAGCATCCGCGTTAGTATTGTGGCGTCCAGGTCTGTACTTGATGGTAAAGTCGAAGTTCGCTAACTCCGCTGCCCACCTCTGTTCAACAGCCTACTATCGCAGATTTGTCCCCAAAAAAAGTTTTCCTTTAGACTGAATGTAGGTCAGCGGGTTATTGTCTGTGTAGACAACGAATTTCGACCCCAACAAGTACTCCCTGAACTTCTCACTTACTGCCCACTTAAGGGCTAGCAGTTCCAGCTTACGTGAGGAGTAATTTTCCATGTTCTTCTCTGCACCTCGCAGCCCTCGGCTTGCATACCCCAGTCTGCACTCCCCAGTGCAGACACAACTCGGTGCAGTGGGCCAGCGACCTGTGCGAGGTTGGGGACAAATCTGCGATAGTAGGATGCAAAACCGAGAAATGACCTCAAATCACGCACAGTGCCGGGCACTGGCCACTCACTTACAGCTGCAGTCTTCTCCGGGTCCGTAGCGACACCATCAGCTGACACAACATGTCCAAGGTAGGGTACCTTGTCCCGGAAGAACTGGCACTTGGCTGGTTCGATCTTTAACCCGTGTTTCCTCAGCTTACAGAGTACTATCTCCAACCTCCGGAGGTGCTCCTTGACGGTATCTGAAAAAACAATAATGTCATCCAGGTACACCATCATGGTCTGGAGGAGTTCCTTACGGAACACTCCCTGCATCAGCCGCCTGAAGGTCGCGGGCGCGTTCTGGTTGTAGGCTGATGCGAGGTCGATGGTGGAGAAGTATCGCGCTCCACGGAGCGCATCCAGCGATTCCTCGATTCTCGGCAGGGGGTACGCGTCACGTCGGGTCGTCAGGTTGAGCTTGCGATAATCCACGCACATGCGCAGTGCACCTGACTTCTTTCGTACAAGAACAATTGGGGATGCGTAATCACTGCTGCTTGGGCGTATCACCTCTCGCCTCAGTAGGTCCTGTAGGTGCTGTTTTACCTCTTGGTAGACATTAGGGGGTATCCGCCTGTGCCGCTCCATCACTGGTACGTCGTCCTCGGTATGGATGCGGTGGTAGGTTGTCGAGGTACACCCCATGTCGTCCTTGTCTGCGGCAAACACATCTCGATATTTGTCGAACAGTCGGAGAGCCTCCTCCCTCTGGTGTCCTGTCCCTGGAAAGCGGTCCAAGATGATCTCGGTTGGGAGCTCGCACTTCCCTTGCCTGCGCGCCATGCCCTCAGCTTTCCGTTTGGGTGGCATCTGAGGATCAGCACTAGAGTTGTACGAGACTGTCACCGTGTTGCTCTCCTGAAAGAACTCCAATGGCTCCCCTGGCTGTAACGCATCACCCTCCCTGACAATTCCAAGGCGTGTTCTAAGCTTTAGCCAAATATCTTTTGCGGTCTGGTTTGCAACTTTTACCGCAAAACACGCCCTAGAGGTGTCAACGAGAGTGCCTGCCACAGTCAGATTCCCCACAATTGGAACCGATAAAGGCTCCACAACAGCATCACAGCCCCACTGGGGGCCCGTTACTAATACATCAGTCTCACTAAAGGGAAGGACCCATACTGTATTGGACCCCGCCACCTTAGCAAAACCAGTCCTTTTCTTTGCCCCTTTGGACAAAAGTTCCTTGAACTGGGGTACCTGGGCCAGTATGTTGGTACCGAATATCCCAGGCACCCGCCTTCTCATATCAGCAGCGGCTGAGGTATCCTTGGTTACCAGGATTCCACAGTGTGGAAGTAATACCCCACCCATCTCTACTGTGGCGCTCACGTAGCCGACATAGGGGATCTCCAATCCATTTGCACCCCTAACCTCGAAGGTGCAGTCTCCCTCTTGGAGGTCTCCTAACGTTGGCTGAAGCTGTTCCCGGAAGAAGGACTTGGTGACAAAGGACACCATGGAGCCCGTGTCAATTAAGCCACGGACGGGTACCCCACCGACCTTTGCCACCACTGTGGGAGTTGTCCCGACAAGCTTGATCTCTTCCTCCGGTTCCTGCAAAATAGAGACAGAGCCACTCCTGTTACCCTCCACGGCATGGCTCACTGCCGTGGAGTTTTGGAGTTGAACGCCTCCTTCTCCTCACTCTTTTTTTCCTCCTTCCGCTCGTCTGTTTTCCTTGGAACTGGGCCTGGTGTGGTTTTGTGAGGGCAGCGGTAGCTGATATGCCCGGGCTCTCCACAGATGTAGCAGAGTCGGACACCCCTGTCCTGGACCTTCTGGGTAAGGGTTGCCAATGCTGCCTGGGTCTCGGCTAGGATCTTTTGCTGCTGCTGGAGGCTTTGCGTCAACAGCTTCTGCCCAGCCATCAGGTCCTGCATGGCCTTCGATGGACGACTGGACACCTCCTGACACTCCAGGTTTCAGCATCAACCTCTCGTGCATGGACAGTGTGGGGAAGGGCGCGGTCCTCCTCCAAGGTGTGGATCGCCTCGTCGCGGACAGCCTGGAAGGTTTTTGTTGGGCTCTCCCGCAGTATCCGTCGCAGATCCCTCCGCAGCTGAGTGTCCCTCAGGTTTTCTATGAAGGCATCACGGAGCATGCGGTTCCTGTCAACCACACTACCCGGGTAGGCCTTTTCCAGCTGGTCTAGGAGGGCCATCAGGGCATGCGAGTAGTCCTGGATGGACTCCCTCTCCTTCTGGCGCCTGCCATAGTACCTCTGGAGGAGCTGGTGTTGGTAAGCTTCTCACTAAAGGTGTCTCGCAGCACAGCAAACAGCAACTCCGGTGTGGACCACTCATCAGCATGGCGAAGGCGGATTTCGTCCCTAGCTGCCCCTTCCAGATTATGGTAGAGGTAGTCAGTGGCTTCCGCCCCCGTCAGCTTCTGAGCATGCACCGCCCGTTTTGCATCTTCAATCCAGTCCTCCAGGATCTTGTCATCTCTGCCGCAGAACTGCTGGTGCTGGCAGTTGAGTCCGCAGCTGGCTGGACTGTCAGCTGGTTCAGCTTTGCCTGCAGGTCAGCAACCTGGGCTGGCAGTTCCTCCATGGTTGCCATTATATTCGTCCCCGTTTATTTCCAAATTTATCTTAATTATAAATGCTATTTCAATCTGAACAATCCAACTTCTGACACCAAAATGTAACCGACGGCAAGGGCTTGCACGCAAGTAATCGAACTACAATTGTTCAGTATGATTGAAAACACATTTATTACACGAAAAGCAAGACAAATGCTAATGTTTACAAAAGAGTATAAAAGTATAAATTGTTTTAGGTCTATAAACGGTATTATTAAAACGGTGTTATAAACGCTCTATAAACGGCAACTATAAACTGGAACGAAAATAAGGCATTTCAGTATCTGCAAAAATAGGAATACAATGTATAGTAATAGTAAGTATCACTAAGTATCACTATACTAATCTAGTGCAATGGCAATGTCCATTATAAGCTAGAGAATAACAGAACAGTAAATCTAAGTTCTGGTTCAAAAGAACTAATATTAAACTAATGAATGTCAGGATTTATGACAACCTAGTCAAGAAGAGTAGCTATGAGAGCAACTTGTTGATGACAGAAAATTGTGCCAAAATTGTATAAGAAAAATATACAGAAAAGTACCTAAATTACTAGGAAATATCTAGCAAGAAGAGCGAAATATAATTGAATGTTGCGCACTAAAAGTATTAAAGTTAAGACTTTTATGGACAAAAATGAAATAAGAAAACAGAAAAACACTAGTTTTCTAGGATAAAAATAGTAGCGGAAATGACCTAACGCCTATGCATATTCTAGCTAATTAAGCAAAAAATAACAAACGACGCATCTTGCAAAAGTGACTCGCGTGAATGTACGAAATTATGCTGCTAAAACTATGGGGATTATACAGCAAATCTTTTAATAACGATTGTGGCAAAAATGGAAAAGGATTGTTAACACAAGGACAAAAGGTTAGAGCTATAATTTAAGGCGATAAGTTGTGAGGAAACGATCTAAATTGTGAACAAATAGATTTAACCTGAGGCATGACCTTGTGGTCGCAAAACAAGATGAAACCAAAATAGTAAACAAGCTTGAAATTATCCAAAAGAATGGTTGCGGTTTTCCAAATGAGTTGGAAAACTAGATTACAAGTTATACTAATAAAAGAGAATGAAATTGCTATAAAACAAGACTAGTAACTGTGCGAAAGAATGCCAAGTAATATTGCTAGCATGTCACTCACGTGTAGCGACGGAACGTAAATTAATGAAACAACTATAAGCTTGAGTGCGCTTAGTTTTACTGCGGCAATCCGAGCGAAACGATACGGAAAATACCCAGCAAAAGAATCCAAAAAACATAGTTTTGCCTAGATTATACTAGCAAGAAAATTGAGAGCAAGAGTTAACTAAACTTCTTGAAAATAAGTAGTACGATAACACAAAACGACGTGCTTACATGATTTAAGATAAACTGGCTGAAGTTATTGTAAACTTAGCGAAGCGAATCAAGGAAAATTAAGAACATAGAAGGCTAAATACTATGGAAACTAAGTCTAAAATATAATAGAATAATACTTAGGAAATAATCGCGGTCTCGCTACAACTAAATAATACTTCTAAAGATATATAAGTCACGCATAACCTTGCAAGTTCTCTCGTCTTCCTCTTGTACATATTTATCCCAAACTCGCGTAGTCAAATAACCATAACCATAACCATAACCATAACTGAATACTATAGCTAGCCAAAGGACGCAGATTTATATATTCACGAAACAAACAAGGGAACACGTTCCGACATTCCAGTGGTTCGGGAACATGTTTCTGAAAGCGCCCTTTTCCTGTTGCGGCACAGAAATCTCTATGGTTAGAACATGACTCGGAAATTACTATATCTAATCTAAACAGAAATTAGGGAAAATATTGAAAACTAAAGATCGCCGCCCGAACACGCTTGGCACAAATGCACCCGAAATCAACAGCACGTTTTGTGACGGCTTTTCCCGAAGGACGCGCGCTTAAATGGGGAGACTGGGTCCTAATCAAAAGGATCGATTAACAACTATTTTTAAAACTTCCCAGAAGACCTCTCGAGGCTCACAGAGATTTGCAAAATGGCGGACTCGACAGAGTAAGAAGAGAGGAAGATTTTGATACCAAATATGACTAGCTTTTGCAGCAACCACCAAGTCTTTCGGCAATGTTGAAATGGTGAATATTGTGGAAATCGCATTTAGCTACCCTTACGAAAAAAAAGCAGTTGCCGCAAGCAGTTGCAGCAAGCTTTCTGCTACTGGTTGCAGCAATCAGTTGCTGTAAGGTTGCTGCAAATGTATTGCAGCAAAGTGATTTTTGGAACTCACAGCAACGTTGCTGCAAGCAAACAGAATAACTGGTTGCAGCAAGATAGTGATTGCTGCAATCTTGCTGCAACTTCACATTATATGGATTACAATGCTGTGCCAACAAAAGACGATCGAGTTCCTTCGAATCTTTACATAACATATTTTGACTTTTATTTATGGGCATGGTTTTACAAACGAATAATGCTAATACAGTATCTACCCATTGACCCGTTGTTGTAATGCACACTCAGCTAAAAAACGTATTTGAGAAACATCATCAATATTTGTTTACGTTTATTTTACAATATCTCATTTCAGATAATAATAATGCTGTTCATTGTTCATGTTAATACTTTTTAGTAGGTATAAAGGGGAATCACCAACGTCATATCATAGGTTGTGTGTAAAATCATAGAAATGAACATTTCGAGAAACAAGGAATAATAGCGAACAAAGAACCAAACCTTTACAGGTATTCTTAAGTGTAACCGAACTATATTTGCTAATTGTTATGGCTGAAAAATTGCATTTGGTATATTTTGAAGGCCGTTTATACCTTCACTTGATGGAATTTTGCTAATTGTTGACATTCTATCAAGGCGTAACATCTTTTGGTTTAACGGTGTTGACCGCAAAAGTTAATCCGTGCCAATGCAATAAACAAAGAAACAATTTAACCCAGAGCACGAAAATGTGCCAGGAACGCGATGTTTTCCCGCATATTGATCAGTCTGCCCACACTTTGACGAACGCATCGCAGTCAATAGTCCATGATACTATGATCGCATACACAGTTACCGACCTTATAATGCTCGCATTATTTTCCCTTTTGTTGCTTCACATTCAGTGTAGAAGTTGCGTATCCAATAATCGAATAGTTCCCTATGAGAGACCGCCGTTAACAGGGAAATCGAATAGTGTCTTTACAGCAAAATTTTCCCCTTTCCGCGGCACTAAATGAACATCCACAGACACCCGTGAATTTTGCCAGTATCTGAAATTGACAGAAAAAAGTATTGATTAGGGTCATGGTTTGTCAACAATTATTGCGTCCACAAATCAAAATAGTGTTTTGCTTTTCGTAAAAAATCATTAAATCATCCTGCTAAAAATAATCAAGCCCTGCTAAAACGAAACGCAAGTTATCTCAAATTTTGACCTTATTTGACTGGAAGTAACGCGTAAAAGTTTTTTTTAACAGGGTACAACTACAAGCGTTTCAAATGTCATCTCTTTAATAGAGGTAGTTTACTACAACATTCGCAGATCATACATCACTTGCAATAAAATGTGGCTAAACCTTCATACACGGAAATTGTAAAAGTTACATACACCGAAAATGGACAATGCCAGCAGACACTTTTTTGGCGAAAACAAAATATTTTTATTAAAGTACTTAACGTTTTCTCTCTCGGATAAATTAAATCACCCATATGTTCACTAAGGTTTGATTGACGGAAGCCAAACCGTGGTTGCTGATGTAAAATGATACATGGAAAAACTAAAAGCATTCAGTGGCATTAGGGTCACGACTGGGGACTGAAAGTCCAGTAGCCTCGCTCTCTATCAACGTATTTTGGCGCCAAAACGCAAGATCCCGGTTGTCATTTAATAATGAGAGAAGAAAAATTCATCTAAAGGGTAACAACTTAAAATAATGGCAAAAGAAGTATTTCCTTTTTTCAAAGACCACCTAGTTGCATTCAATCCCAGCAAAAGGTTTGGGCGCCAAAATCCGTTATAAACCTCAGATCACCAATCCTGAATATAAGCAGTATATCTAAGTCAGAACTATGTATCGATATTCGTGATTGTTGATGCAATGTTATAAGCCTCTTTTTTACTTTTCACAAAGCTTTGGCAAAGCGAAGGGAAAGTAATTATGATGCCTTACCTCACATCGCCACTAATTTTCTTTCCCCTTGAGCCCGTCTATCTTCACGAAAACTTCCACGTCGCTTTCCTTGAGTACTTTGGGTTGTCGTTGTATACCAGGTAATTAAATTTCACTTCAGAAAAGCCTTTGTCTTCCCGCTCCATATTGCGAACCATTATGATTCTTTTGGCTTGTTTTTCCAGTGTTTCCATAACTGTATTGCAGACCGACTAGAGTTTATAAGCTTTTACACTGCAATGATCTCTGAGTCACGCGTTCAATTTGTGAAACAGTAGAAATGGAATGCGTAAACGATATCCGGTTATATTTAAGAGGTCACGAAAGGCACAAATGGAATGCAACAATGAGCCCATATGAAAATGAAGAAACTTTATTTCAGTTACAGCTTACATCTTCTGCTTGCCCTTTCCTTTTGTTTTCCTAATAGAATGAATAATTCCATTTTAGCTTTTGGATACAAATTCATTTTCTTTGGTTTTGAAGATTTTAATTGCAGTCCCGGTCCAGTGGTATGTTCGTAATTCTTTGGACATGTTCATTAGTATAGGTAATCATACGACTTCGAGTTCAATTTGGGATTAATTGCACGAGTGAGTTTTTCAAAAAGTATCGAAATTGCACGAGCCCGTTAGGGCGAGTGCAATTTGAGCTTTTTGAAAAACTCACGAGTGTAATTAATCCCAAATTGAACGAGAATAGTCGTATGATTACTTATTAATAATATGGATGCAAAAAATTTCAGAGAAAGACCTTATTTGCAGTGGCCAAATGCACTGAACGCGTGCGAGACAAGCGAGCAAAGTTTACAAACCTAACTTGACATAAGTATTCTTGACACAACAAATTTATTTTATGCTAGAAGCAGGTGGAATTCTGTTTTGACAATCATAAACTTTATTTCAGATTCCAAGGTAAAATAACATAAGAGAGCCTGTATTAATTAATTGGTTGGTTTCTTTCAGTTTGAATTGCTTTTGAAAGCTTAACTTAGTTGCTTGTGCATTTTCGGTCACCAAAAACGGGCAGAATATTGTCCAGAAAGGTGAACATAGCTAGGTAAACTTCCACAGAAGACATACCTGAAGTATTCTCTTGTGTAAACTTTCTTGTAACAGCTAAACAACCAAGATTGACAGGAATTTGATCCGGAAAACTGTCCGTATCGCATGTGTTCTTGTAGACTTCCAGTTCATTTTCATCGCTGGCATTTCCCGCCGCTAGATTCACAGTCAACGAAGATTTCCCTTCATATCCTTCCATAACAAAGAATGAAAGCTAAAACAAGTCTTGCTCCAGTCCATAAGGAAGTCACATTTTGCTTTCCAAGGGTTTCGGAAGATGATTTTCATGAAAAAGAACCGAATTTCTCCCTCCATCCAAAGCCATCTATCGATCTCCCATCTTGTTGACAAGGCTCAAACAGATCGAGTGGCGTGACAGCTAGCGCGCATTTGATTGGCTCGTTCGCAAAATCCATTGTTTATTTAGCCAATCAGCTTCATGAAATACTTGCACTCATTTGAGTGCAATTACTTTTTTGGAGTGCAAATTACTTTTGTAATTGCACTGCTCTCGACCAATCAGAATCGAGAAATTTTTGCATCTATATTATTACATTGATAACAATCAGGCAAGTTTCACGCAAGGCTCATTTGCTCTGCTCAGCCTTTGGAGTGCTGCAGATGGACAGATGGAGAACCAGAAAACGTGCTTAAACTGCAAATCGACCTGACTACTTAAATAACCAATGAGTAGAACAACATCCTCAGCTACGTCAAGCGCTAGAACTTGTGATGTTGTGTTGGTTCGGTAAGCGATCTCATACCGTGTGGAACTAATTAATGTGACGATCGACTGCCGTGGATTTCATGTTTCACCGTTTTATAAACTACTCGAAATGATGTGATTTTATTCCGAGGAATACCTCCATGGCATTGGGTTCATGAATGTCGAGCTTCCCGTATGAAATATTCACAGACACGGACTTGCTATTACACTGATTGCGATAATGCAACTCCGATGTAGTGTTTGTACGGGAATTCCCAAACACTGGGGATGTGACTAAGAAAATTAACAATGTGACAAAGAAAATTAACAGGGGAAAATCCCAGTAACTTTGTATCTTGTATCACTAGTTTTGGGTTTGATTAAAGTTATTATCTTATTTTGTATGGGTACACTGTTAACTTATTGTAACGTTGCTGCAGCCAGTTGCTGTAAAGTAATCCTGCTGAAAGGTTGCAGTAAGGTCGCCAATTTCGACATTTTTTTGCCGCATGGTTGCACTATCTTCCGGCTACTAATTACCGCAACGTATTACCAATTGCCGCTCAGTTGCAGCAACTTTGCGGCAATGACATTTATTTCATACGGGTATTCGGCTTCAAATTCATGCCTATTTTTGGCTTCAAATAACTTTTTTGTTTCACCTGATGGAATGTAAACAGAACGATGAATACAAAGTGCAATGAACTCTCTAAAAGTTGTTCTTTTTAGTTTTTTGAATTCAGCTTCCATGAGAGCACATTTTCATATTTCGTGGACATTGCGTTGCCACTCGTCGCTTCGAAACGTACGCAATATCGTTGCTTTGTTTGGGAAGGAAGCGTGACTCTATACGAGCTCTGGAATCACAACAAAACATAGTTTGGACAAAACAAGGACGATTCTTATGGAGAAATAATAAGGTTTGACGTATAATCTTCATTGCTTTTTTAATATTTCTTCAAATTATAGAGAAGTGCGCATTTTTCAGGTGATATTATTGCTCTGTACGTGCAATCAGCTTTTTTAGAATCAGTCGGCGATTCTCATTCTAATGCATTGCAGCTTATTAACCTTTTTAATGCCAGCAATCTAGAAATCAATGGCAATGAATAGAAAGTCAGAAAGTGGAAAATTGGTGGAAGAATGTAGTAAAACCAGGTCAAGGAAATATCTTAAATATTGATTGCCCAGTAAATCAATGGCAAAATTACTTTTGTTTTGTTTCCAGTCACGTGCTGGGGAAGGTCATCTTCCTGTCCTGTTTTTGTTTTGTTTTCAGAATGGGCTGTTCCATTTTAGATGTGTTACCCCCTATCGAGGAACCTGGAGGGGGGGGGGGGGGGGGGGGGGGGGGGGGGGACTCCCCATATTTTCATACGGGGGTGCTTGTCCTATCCCTTAGTGTATAAAATTGACAGGTCTTGCTATCTCTTAGGGGTGTTTAAATCAGCCCTATCCCTTAGGGGAGTCTCAGACCAATCCTTGCCCAGAAATATATTGCTACTGACACCAGAAACAATATTTACAAAGCTTTTATTTGTTTTGACCTGCCAAATTTGCTATCTTTTAGGGGTAGATTTGCTGTTGGCCACACCCATTTTGCTATCCCTTAGGGTCAAAATCAATTTTCCCGATTAGCACCCCATCTAAAATATTGGGAGTTCCCCCCGCCCTGGGCATAGGGATCTGTGTTTCACCCTGGAATTTCAGCAAGGGTCATTGTTTTTGACCCTTAAATTTCCACAGGGACTTTCTTTTTGCCCGCCTCCAATTTCCACAGGGTATTCCTTTGCAACTTTGGAATTTCCACAGGGGACACAAGAGAATGTGGTATTTACACAAAAGTTGCTTCAAATATCCACAGGGGTTGTGCAGAAGCCTAGAACTTTTACACGGATAGAGCATTTTTCCTCGTTAGGGGGAGACAGAAATCATAAGAACAGCTCATTCTTATTTCCTTAGATACTTAGAAATCACACAAATCTTATAATTTATTTTCATTCTTGTCTTCTTCTTGGAACTAGAAACCTGTTTTCCTTGGGAGGGGCTTCAAATCACAACTGTATGTGCTGCAAAAGTGACCAACATTCTCACTGTTCGACTAAAAATGTCAGTATGTTGGATAAACTTTTGTAGAATGGTATTCAGTTGGTGACTACAATTCCTCTTTTTAATACTTAAGTTTGGACCCTGTTACAGAGTGACACACCCCTTGACTGTCATAGACTTACATGGTGGCAAGTGGTTAGAAAGTAACACTTAACTGCTGATATGTACATTCTGTATTGTAGCATCGGTGATTAATTTTAGAGTTAGCTTGTAACTGTTGACATAGAAGCTTGTAAATTATTCCCACCTCTTATAAGCCAGTTGCCCATGGAGCTCTGCTGATTGATTAATATTTTTGCTATAAAAAATCAACTTTTATTCAATTTCAACTCTCAGCCTAAAAATACCCTATGCAAATTACATGTGGTGACAGATGCTTGTGAATTTTTAAATTTAAATTTTTAAAAACATCCAAATAGCCATCAAGCTCAATTTTTATAAATTTATATCTCAGGAAGGAAACCAAATTTGGACAAACCAAATTTAGACAACATTTAAGGGGAGTGTAACAATGACATCACTGATATCATCATTCTGTACATTATTTACATTTAATGAACACTTAGGTAACCAAAGAAAAAATTGTCACTAAAGCAAATTTTGTCTAAGAAAAAAGCTGATAAAAGATACAAAAAAAACATGAAATTGAACTGAATGATGCTCTACTTTTAAGCAGGCCTCTCAATCCATTTATCTGATTATTTGTACCCTGTGCTCTGTATGGGTTGTCAATTATAAAATGTCTTGACTTTGATTTCTTAAGCTTCATGCCATTTTTTGTGTATATTATTACCCCCCACGTTGTTTAGGAATTAGCCTTCCTCTTGTTTCACTGAAAGCATGTCTAAATTATTCAGCTATCACAATTTAGGCTTGTTTTCACAGTACCACCTTGTGCAACTGACAGGCAGGGGCGTAGCTATCAACACGCAAAGTATGCAGCTGCACACAAAAATTTGTTAAAGTAGTTAAATAAATTTATAATCAAAATAAGTTGCATTTGACATGCATGTCGATGTTTCCTGTATTGCAAATTCTAGAGCAAATACTGACTGGTGGCAGCAGTGTGTTTGTGAAAAACATTTTCTAGTAGCATCTAGACTTTTGTGCAGGCAGTCCTGATACATGCCTACAGAGTTATCCCCTTAGTTCAGAGACTGATATCACAACATGCAGCTATGTTTGAGTTGTTCATAGAGGTAATTTAATCATGTTCCATAAAAATGATACCAGAAACATCTAGTAGTCATTTAGGTTATGTAAAACACTGTACCAATGTTAGTTTTACCAGAAAAAAAACAGAGGTATCATGGTCTTGTCAAATTTGTTATCCAAGTGCTACAGTTCTGTGTGTTCCAGGTTACTCTTTTCCTCTGTTAGTGATAAGTTTTACCAGAAAAAAAAAGAGGTATCATGATCTTTTCCAATTTGTTATCCAAGCGCTACAGTTCTGTGTGTTCCAGGTTACTCTTTCCCCTGTTTAAGTGATTAAAGTTTTACCAGAAAAGCAGAGGGATCATGGTCTTTTCCAATATGTTATCCAAGCTACAGTTCTGTGTGTTCCAGGTCACTCTTTTCCCCCAACAATGATAAGATTCTTTTTTTCATAAAAAGAAAGAGTCTTCACAGAAACCAGAGTACAGAATGTCTTGCTCATTGCGTGAGAGTTAAAACAGCAGTGAACTACTGAAGATTCAATTTCCAATAATTGTTAGCATTCGCAGTCATCTGATAAACTTGCATTTCCATTCTCGCAGAAGTTATAAGTCAGTGCTTGCAATTATTAGTGAATACACAACACACAAGTTCGCCATCCCTTCGTGCGTGTACTTCCTCTGCCATTATTCATTTTCTTTCTCTTTTCACGTATTCTTCGAGAGTATTCTTCATTTTGGAAGTACCAGATATATATTTTTTTCCTTTGGCAAGACCGGAAGATTCCTATTAGGAACGTAAATCCTCTGAAAAGTACATTTCACCTTCTTCTCCGTTTCCGCCATTTTGAATTAGCTGGCTGTTTTGATGCGTGCGACCGCTGGCCAGCTATGACTGTCATGCTTGCCTTATGCTGGCGATATGGGGTGCATTTATGCCAACTGTGGAAAGCACGTTTTAACAACAAAGTGTTACAGACGCACTTCCGAAGGTAGCAAATTCCAGAACGCTGACTAACACTAGGAAAATTAAAGTTAGAATTCCTTTACCTAAAAAAACGACTAAAATGCTAAATAAAGTGTCTTTGAACTAAATGTCCAATTTCTCTAAATACTGTCCATTTGACTCTGTCACATAAATAATTACTCTGGGTGAGCACTTGCTTACTCAGAAACCCAAATTTGAACATTTGATATTTATAACATTTAATTCAAAAAAGCATTTTGGGATTGAATGATGAAATAAATAATGGAATAATGAATTGAATATTCACTCGGGGGCATGCTTCATGTCTTTTGACTGCAATAAAAACTTCACATGTTTGAAGGTAGGTACAAATGTGGCAGTTAGGCAAAGCAAATATTGTCCTATGAAATTTAACTGTGAGTGCTAGGAGTGCATAATAAATCGAGTGCTAGGCTGAAATTATGACCAAATGCTTATAGAAAACTTGAACTGTTGTACTTGTTGGTTTAGTACTAGCCCCTTGCATTAAATAAACATGGCCTGTTTGATCTTCATGGAATACTGAGTCACCTGGTTAATCACTATTCCAGGCAATCAGTTTACATTGTAAATGAAATATAAATGTATTTTACACTTCTATAACACCACACCTGCAAAGCCCACTTGAAGGGTGTATATGTCAATGCATCTAGTAGAATCATCGATCCTGTAGATTATTTTAGCTAGGAACTTTGAATCCACTGTCTTAAATTTGCTTTACTGGATCAATGATAGTCTATACAATGTACATTTATTGGACCTGGCTAACACCATCATGCCATATTGAAATTGCATGAATTCATTTTTCCTGTCAATTTTGGGCATTTGCATGTGTTTACACAAGGGAAGCAGTCAGTTGATTTATACCAACATGTACTAAAATACCCTATAAATCGATAGCAGGACCAGCATTCTTCAGACCTGGTTGTTATGGTGTTCAGTCACAATAGCAGCAAGACTCAAGACATGTTTTATAAGGCTGTCTTTCAATTGTTTTCTTTTTTCATATTTCACTTCACTTCAATATTTCAATTCAGCAAAAGAACCATACATAAATTGTAAAAGTGTTCGGAGCAATTCAAATTCAAATTGTAGCCCCAGGGAATGTGGGGGACTCCCAAAACTTTTGTACGGGAATGCTCAGCCCAGATTCTGGACCCTTACCCTTCTTATACCAATTTTAGAGCAGAAAAGGTACCGGTACCCCTTTCTTATACCAAGCCTGAAAAAGGTACCCCTTAATTAATAACTTTGACTTTGAATCGGCTTTATATTCTGTTACCCCTTTCTTATACCTCCAGCCTGAAAACCTGAGACCTTTCGAGCCGAACACCCCGAACACCCCCCCCCCCCCCCCCACGCACACACAGGAGAACTAGAAATCCCTTGTATGAACTGTAAAAAATTCTATTTTTTCACACATTTATATCCTTTAGTTTTGATATGAATACAACAGAAAACTTACTCTGGTCTGTAGGATATAATTTATTGCAGGCCCTAAAAAGTTATGTGGAAAAATTTAGAAGGGTTTCCACTTTCAGAATTCTTTTACGTCGTCCTCGGTATGGATGCGGTGGTAGGTTGTCGAGGTACACCCCATGTCGTCCTTGTCTGCGGCAAACACATCTCGATATTTGTCGAACAGTCGGAGAGCCTCCTCCCTCTGGTGTCCTGTCCCTGGAAAGCGGTCCAAGATGATCTCGGTTGGGAGCTCGCACTTCCCTTGCCTGCGCGCCATGCCCTCAGCTTCCCGTTTGGGTGGCATCTGAGGATCAGCACTAGAGTTGTACGAGACTGTCACCGTGTTGCTCTCCTGAAAGAACTCCAATGGCTCCCCTGGCTGTAACGCATCACCCTCCCTGACAATTCCAAGGCGTGTTCTAGGCTTTAGCCAAATATCTTTTGCGGTCTGGTTTGCAACTTTTACCGCAAAACACGCCCTAGAGGTGTCAACGAGAGTGCCTGCCACAGTCAGATTCCCCACAATTGGAACCGATAAAGGCTCCACAACAGCATCACAGCCCCACTGGGGGCCCGTTACTAATACATCAGTCTCACTAAAGGGAAGGACCCATACTGTATTGGACCCCGCCACCTTAGCAAAACCAGTCCTTTTCTTTGCCCCTTTGGACAAAAGTTCCTTGAACTGGGGTACCTGGGCCAGTATGTTGGTACCGAATATCCCAGGCACCCGCCTTCTCATATCAGCAGCGGCTGAGGTATCCTTGGTTACCAGGATTCCACAGTGTGGAAGTAATACCCCACCCATCTCTACTGTGGCGCTCACGTAGCCGACATAGGGGATCTCCAATCCATTTGCACCCCTAACCTCGAAGGTGCAGTCTCCCTCTTGGAGGTCTCCTAACGTTGGCTGAAGCTGTTCCGGAAGAAGGACTTGGTGACAAAGGACACCATGGAGCCCGTGTCAATTAAGCCACGGACGGGTACCCCACCGACCTTTGCCACCACTGTGGGAGTTGTCCCGACAAGCTTGATCTCTTCCTCCGGTTCCTGCAAAATAGAGACAGAGCCACTCCTGTTACCCTCCACGGCATGGCTCACTGCCGTGGAGTTTTGGGGTTGAACGCCTCCTTCTCCTCACTCTTTTTTTCCTCCTTCCGCTCGTCTGTTTTCCTTGGAACTGGGCCTGGTGTGGTTTTGTGAGGGCAGCGGTAGCTGATATGCCCGGGCTCTCCACAGATGTAGCAGAGTCGGACACCCCTGTCCTGGACCTTCTGGGTAAGGGTTGCCAATGCTGCCTGGGTCTCGGCTAGGATCTTTTGCTGCTGCTGGAGGCTTTGCGTCAACAGCTTCTGCCCAGCCATCAGGTCCTGCATGGCCTTCGATGGACGACTGGACACCTCCTGACACTCCAGGGTTTCAGCATCAACCTCTCGTGCATGGACAGTGTGGGGAAGGGCGCGGTCCTCCTCCAAGGTGTGGATCGCCTCGTCGCGGACAGCCTGGAAGGTTTTTGTTGGGCTCTCCCGCAGTATCCGTCGCAGATCCCTCCGCAGCTGAGTGTCCCTCAGGTTTTCTATGAAGGCATCACGGAGCATGCGGTTCCTGTCAACCACACTACCCGGGTAGGCCTTTTCCAGCTGGTCTAGGAGGGCCATCAGGGCATGCGAGTAGTCCTGGATGGACTCCCTCTCCTTCTGGCGCCTGCCATAGTACCTCTGGAGGAGCTGGTGTTGGTAAGCTTCTCACTAAAGGTGTCTCGCAGCACAGCAAACAGCAACTCCGGTGTGGACCACTCATCAGCATGGCGAAGGCGGATTTCGTCCCTAGCTGCCCCTTCCAGATTATGGTAGAGGAAGTCAGTGGCTTCCGCCCCCGTCAGCTTCTGAGCATGCACCGCCCGTTTTGCATCTTCAATCCAGTCCTCCAGGATCTTGTCATCTCTGCCGCCCCCATACTTCCGGAGCTTCCTCTCCCGAGGTACCTTCACCTGGATTACTGGAAGAGCCGCAGAACTGCTGGTGCTGGCAGTTGAGTCCGCAGCTGGCTGGACTATCAGCTGGTTCAGCTTTGCCTGCAGGTCAGCAACCTGGGCTGCCAGTTCCTCCATGGTTGCCATTATATTCGTCCCCGTTTATTTCCAAAATTTATCTTAATTATAAATGCTATTTCAATCTGAACAATCCAACTTCTGACACCAAAATGTAACCGACGGCTAGGGCTTGCACGCAAGTAATCGAACTACAATTGTTCAGTATGATTGAAAACACATTTATTACACGAAAAGCAAGACAAATGTTAATGTTTACAAAAGAGTATAAAAGTATAAATTGTTTTAGGTCTATAAACGGTATTATTAAAACGGTGTTATAAACGCTCTATAAACGGCAACTATAAACGGGAACGAAAATAAGGCATTTCAGTATCTGCAAAAATAGGAATACAATGTATAGTAATAGTAAGTATCACTAAGTATCACTATACTAATCTAGTGCAATGGCAATGTCCATTATAAGCTAGAGAATAACAGAACAGTAAATCTAAGTTCTGGTTCAAAAGAACTAATATTAAACTAATGAATGTCAGGATTTATGACAACCTAGTCAAGAAGAGTAGCTATGAGAGCAACTTGTTGATGACAGAAAATTGTGCCAAAATTGTATAAGAAAAATACACAGAAAAGTACCTAAATTACTAGGAAATATCTAGCAAGAAGAGCGAAATATAATTGAATGTTGCGCACTAAAAGTATTAAAGTTAAGACTTTTATGGACAAAAATGAAATAAGAAAACAGAAAAACACTAGTTTTCTAGGATAAAAATAGTAGCGGAAATGACCTAACGCCTATGCATATTCTAGCTAATTAAGCAAAAAAATAACAAACGACGCATCTTGCAAAAGTGACTCGCGTGAATGTACGAAATTATGCTGCTAAAACTATGGGGAATTATACAGCAAATCTTTTAATAACGATTGTGGCAAAAATGGAAAAGGATTGTTAACACAAGGACAAAAGGTTAGAGCTATAATTTAAGGCGATAAGTTGTGAGGAAACGATCTAAATTGTGAACAAATAGATTTAACCTGAGGCATGACCTTGTGGTCGCAAAACAAGATGAAACCAAAATAGTAAACAAGCTTGAAATTATCCAAAAGAATGGTTGCGGTTTTCCAAATGAGTTGGAAAACTAGATTACAAGTTATACTAATAAAAGAGAATGAAATTGCTATAAAACAAGACTAGTAACTGTGCGAAAGAATGCCAAGTAATATTGCTAGCATGCATGTCACTCACGTGTAGCGACGGAACGTAAATTAATTCCCCATCAATTAAGGCAGAAAAAACAGACAATACTTGCTTGTGTGTTTGGCCCAGAGAGAAGTTTATTATCAGATGAGATACAAGTAGACAAATATCTGACAAATGAATCTTCTCTGCCACACCCGGGTGGGTGGGTGGGAAAGTAAATTATGCTAAAATTATACGAATAATACAAGATCTGTACTAACTGTGCTAGGCGAACGATAAAGGCAACTAATCATACTACTCATATTTCTAATCTTATATTACAAGCACACCCCTTGTGAAGGCGGAGCTAGTGTCAATCAGCCGTCATGGCTGGGCAATTAAACCCTTTGATCCTGTGGTCTCAAAGGGGGAAAAATTCCCCATCAATTAAGGCAGAAAAAACAGACAATACTTGCTTGTGTGTTTGGCCCAGAGAGAAGTTTATTATCAGATGAGATACAAGTAGACAAATATCTGACAAATGAATCTTCTCTGCCACCAAACCTCCACGGCCAAACAAACAAGCAAATAAGGCTGACTAAGCTGACACGGAAGAGAGAGCATTGCGCACGGTAGAAGCAAAATTCAATTTAGAGGAAAGCGAAATATCTAAGTACAACTTATAAGAATCGCTAACCCAACCACCATATAACTGGATAATTTCCCCTGGTATCCCTAATTGAAATTCCCAAGACGTAGACCCGCGGCGAAATGAGTGACCGCGGAACGCCGCTGCGTTGGGAATACCAGCAGAATGTAAACATGAACGAAATTGTGAAACCAAAACCCGCTTAGTTAGAGGATAGGTCGTGCCGCTGCTGCCCTGCGATAGAAGGAATAACGGGCGGCGTGGTGACGCGGGAACAAGAGAAAGCATGCGATTGTATGCCGAAACCGGGCATAATGGCGAGCCAGGAATGGCCAACAAAGGAATTTGCAAAGGGCGATCCCCGAACTGAGTGGTTTTGGTTTGCTTAAACGTGACTACTAAACCGGTAGTATTGATTACAACATCCGCGCGTGTAAGATCTCGGCGAGCACTAAATTGTACACCAGAAGTAGGAACGATATTAGCAAGACGCGCCATCAAGAAAAACGCGAACAAAAAGGCGCAATGAAATGTGGAATCGAGCGGATCAGATTGAAAATTTAGCGTACGAGCTATTCGCGCGAGAATGGCCGGAGTAACCGGTGGTGCGCGTTGCGGACAATGAAAGGCGCGGCGCTGAATCCCGCGAAGAGTTAAACTAAAAATAAATGACTTACTGAACGTAGAAAAATATGGAGTAATTTGACGCCAGAAAGGTAATTACGTATACTGCTAGGGGTCATAGAGCGGCTCAAAAACTGTGCATATAGACAAACAGTGTCAACACTAGCCGGCAACGGCGTGAGGTTATAATAAATGCAAAATAGCAAATAAGAACGGAATTGAGTCCTTAAGTTACTGTAAGTTCCAGCGGCATAAGCTGAGCGCTGTGTGTGCCGGAGTTCCTTGCGAAGAACACGCAAAGACCGTAGAGGCTCCCCTGTAAAATTAAAGGTACTCGTCAAGTTCAAAGTGTGACGGAAAAACTCTAATTTCACGAGAATCCGCCGTAACGAACTCCGCCGTGAATTTTCGCGGCGCTGAAGCATCCGTGGACCATCGGCTCAAGAGATCACAAGCACGGTTCGCTACCCCAGGCAAATGAGCTCCACGAAGCTCGAACTCGTAAACCGCCGACAAATAGCACAATTCGCGAAGACAGACATTAAGGAACGCATCCTTGCATCGTCCTGAGTTTAGCACTGTAACGGCTGTTAAGTTATCGCATCGTACTAAAATGCGTAAACCTCGCCATCGTGAACCCCACAATTTCACTGCAAGCACAATCGTCAAGAGTTCAAGAGCATTTATGTCCCGGGCACGGGCTAAAATGGAGTCTGGAAAATCGGCATGAAAGTACTCGGAACCGCACACACCTCCACAGCCACGTAAACATGCGTCAGTAGCGAATATTGTCCCCGGTTCACTCCAAAGTGCAGTATTTATCATACTAACTCCATTGTATGCGTGAATAAAACGTAACCACCACTGAATATCCTTACGAAACTCAGCTGTCAAATTTATATGATGGTGATTGCGACGAGCTTTGCGTAATAACTCCAACATACGAGCAATGAAGATCCGACTTTGCCGAACGCATTTGGACACAAACACCAGTTTACCGATGAGCGACTGTAATTTCGCCTTCGTGGTTGTCCGTTTTGAGACCCAATGTACTAATAAATGTTCGATTTCGTGCAAACGCTCAGTTGAAACAGAGAGGGTGAAATCGTTGGTGTTAAAAGCCACCCCAAGACAAACCAATTCCTCTGCCGGAGCGCACGCTTTGGCAAGAGATTCTTCAAGCCCTAGAGCCGCTAGGGTTGACTGTAAGGCGGCAAAAGCCGTATGGGCATGTTCAGGAGCGGCGACCCCGATAAAATCGTCGAGATAATTAAATACACAAAATCCTTGTTGTTGTAGGATCCAGGAAACAGCGCTTGTGGTTCGCTGACAGGCCATAGCGGCAGTCCTAAGACCCATTGTTAACACAGCGTCAAAGTAATACTGGCCCTGCCAAGCGTATCCTAACAGATGGTAATCGCCAGGGCAAACTGGGAGCTGGCGAAAGGCCTTACGAAGATCACATTTGAACAATAAACAACCGCGTCCGAGAGAAACTACCGCCTCTGCAATATCATCCACCGTGGGATAGGATAAACGAGTTGGCTCACCAAGATACGTGTGCTGAGGTATCCCATCGTTAACAGAGGCACCATGCGGCCAACTTAAGTCAACTATAACCCGCCGTTCCTGAGAATCCTTTTTTGAAACGGTATTAAGTGGCGAGAGAACAAGAGTATCCAACGAAAAAGGGGAGTGTGTAAACGGGCCAACCAGGCGACCCAGCTGAAGTTCTTTGGAAATATAATCCGTGACGTCCACCGGGTACGTCAGCGCCCCCTGATGCGTGCGAATGTCAAACACAGGAAGTGAAACTGAGGCAAAGCCAATCGGCCAACCGAACTCGAGAAAATCGCACAGAATCGAATCAGGGTAGTCGCGTAAAAGGTAACGCCAAGTAGAAATGTTAAGATTGGAGGGAACCGGTAAACGCTCGTAGCGATAATTCGGTTCACCAGAGGAGGAAACACGATCATGAGCGGAGATAAAATCAAACTCTCCCGTTAATGTCGCAGACGGAGTGGCGCCAGGAGGCAATCCAGCGGGCTCCTCGGATCCGACGAAATCCTGTAACTCATGAAATTCATTCGGGAGTAATAAATCCTGCACGTAAAGCAAATTAAACTCAGTGTCCTGTGTTAAAGTCTGAAAAACTTCATCAGAATCTTCAATTAAGGGCATATCCTGTGTGTACTCTAGTACACTAAAGTCTCGATCCTGTATGATATTTGGTACACTAAAGTCTCGATCCTGTATGATATTTGGTACACTAAAGTCTCGATCCTGTATGATATTTGGTGCACTAAAGTCTCGATCCTGTATGATATTCTGGAAACTAAAGTCTCGATCTTGTGTGGGAGTTAGTACGCAAAGGTCGCGATCCTGTGGAAACACCGTAGATAAACAATCGAGGCATTCACATTCCAAGTCCGAAATAGTTAGTCAAGCCGAGCCAGAACGGGCTTGCGAGTGAGAATCGTTCTCATTCGCCACGATCGGCGTTGGGCAGGCAGGGGTGCGTTCCCGATGACGCTCCTGCTTGCGGCTAACGGTCCAGCACGCAGCACAAATGTGCCTAACCCAGCGTTGGACGCCCTTAACGGAACCCATGTGGTCCCCTTGAAAGGAGCACTGTCCTTTCTGGTAATCGCGGCAAAACAGCACCGCGTTAGAGACCGAACGCGGAGCAGACTTGATATGTCCGTAGAGCGTGCGACTCTCCAAGTGCGCGAATGACTCACCCCATTTTAACAGGCCACGCTCAATTTCCAGCAAGACGGCTTCGTGAAATCGCAGCACGGCTGCCCACTGATATTGCATTGAATGGTACATTAGGTCGAGGAGGTGTCGTTGGCGACCTTGACGCTCGACGTCTGGCAGCTCAGGACGCAAGGAAATCTGCGTGAAACCGGCGACAAACTCCTCCAATGTCAAATCCTCGTATTTAACCTCGCGACTGTTGCGGGAGAAGCTCAAATGACTATGAGGCCAATGCTGGGGGTAGCGAATTGAGCTTGTAAGCTTGGCCTCCTTGCCCGATTTACACTTACCCTTGGTGGATCGCGGCTGAGAAGGCGCGTCACTATCTGAATCTGAGTCCGATTCGAGCTGCAAAGCGGCCAACTGGCGGTCAGCGCGCTGAACCAAACCATCCATGCTACGTAGATCGGCGAGAGTTGCGCTCGAAGACTGAGTGTTGGAAATGGGGGCGGTGCCGGCTTTGACTACAGAACGACGCAAACTTTCCTGGTCCGCTTGCAGCTGCTTAACAGAATCAGAAAGACTGGTGACGACCGCAAGAATATCCCCAAGCGACGTGGCGTCGGTAGAAGGCGGCGACGCAGCCGCAACAACTGGAGTTAAAGGAGACGAAGACTGTTCCAAGCTCGACCTCACCGTCGATCGGGACATCCAACTCCGGTTTTCCTTGACAATTGGGTCCAGGGAGACCAAAGGCATGCTGACTGAGGGCGGTTTTACACCCGCTACACTTGCGGGAACGTTTCTTAGCACCGTTTTTAGGCATGATAATAGTAAATTATGCTAAAATTATACGAACAATACAAAATCTGTACTAACTGTGCTAGGCGAACGATAAAGGCAACTAATCATACTACTCATATTTCTAATCTTATATTACAAGCACACCCCTTGTGAAGGCGGAGCTAGTGTCAATCAGCCGTCATGGCTGGGCAATTAAACCCTTTGATCCTGTGGTCTCAAAGGGGGAAAAATGAAACAACTATAAGCTTGAGTGCGCTTAGTTTTACTGCGGCAATCCGAGCGAAACGATACGGAAAATACCCAGCAAAAGAATCCAAAAAACATAGTTTTGCCTAGATTATACTAGCAAGAAAATTGAGAGCAAGAGTTAACTAAACTTCTTGAAAATAAGTAGTACGATAACACAACACGACGTGCTTACATGATTTAAGATAAACTGGCTGAAGTTATTGTAAACTTAGCGAAGCGAATCAAGGAAAATTAAGAACATAGAAGGCTAAATACTATGGAAACTAAGTCTAAAATATAATAGAATAATACTTAGGAAATAATCGCGGTCTCGCTACAACTAAATAATACTTCTAAAGATATATAAGTCACGCATACCTTGCAAGTTCTCTCGTCTTCCTCTTGTACATATTTATCCCAAACTCGCGTAGTCAAATAACCATAACCATAACCATAACCATAACTGAATACTATAGCTAGCCAAAGGACGCAGATTTATATATTCACGAAACAAACAAGGGAACACGTTCCGACATTCCAGTGGTTCGGGAACATGTTTCTGAAAGCGCCCTTTTCCTGTTGCGGCACAGAAATCTCTATGGTTAGAACATGACTCGGAAATTACTATATCTAATCTAAACAGAAATTAGGGAAAATATTGAAAACTAAAGATCGCCGCCCGAAAGCACGTTTTAACAACAAAGTGTTACAGACGCACTTCCGAAGGTAGCAAATTCCAGAACGCTGACTAACACTAGGAAAATTAAAGTTAGAATTCCTTTACCTAAAAAACAGACTAAAATGCTAAATAACGTGTCTTTCAACTAAATGTCCAATTTCTCTAAATACTGTCCATTTGACTCTGTCACAAAAATAATTACTCTGGGTGAGCACTTGCTTACTCAGAAACCCAAATTTGAACATTTGATATTTATAACATTTAATTCAAAAAAGCATTTTGGGATTGAATGATGAAATAAATAATGGAATAATGAATTGAATATTCACTCGGGGGCATGCTTCATGTCTTTTGACTGCAATAAAAACTTCACATGTTTGAAGGTAGGTACAAATGTGGCAGTTAGGCAAAGCAAATATTGTCCTATGAAATTTAACTGTGAGTGCTAGGAGTGCACAATCAATCGAGTGCTAGGCTGAAATTATGACCAAATGCTTATAGAAAACTTGAACTGTTGTACTTGTTGGTTTAGTACTAGCCCCTTGCATTAAATAAACATGGCCTGTTTGATCTTCATGGAATACTGAGTCACCTGGTTAATCACTATTCCAGGCAATCAGTTTACATTGTAAATGAAATATAAATGTATTTTACACTTCTATAACACCACACCTGCAAAGCCCACTTGAAGGGTGTATATGTCAATGCATCTAGTAGAATCATCGATCCTGTAGATTATTTTAGCTAGGAACTTTGAATCCACTGTCTTAAATTTGCTTTACTGGATCAATGATAGTCTATACACTGTACATTTATTGGACCTGGCTAACACCATCATGCCATATTGAAATTGCATGAATTCATTTTTCCTGTCAATTTGGGCATTTGCATGTGCTTACACAAGGGAAGCAGTCAGTTGATTTATACCAACATGTACTAAAATACCCTATAAATCGATAGCAGGACCAGCATTCTTCAGACCTGGTTGTTATGGTGTTCAGTCACAATAGCAGCAAGACTCAAGACATGTTTTATAAGGCTGTCTTTCAATTGTTTTCTTTTTCATATTTCACTTCACTTCAATATTTCAATTCAGCAAAAGAACCATACATAAATTGTAAAAGTGTTCGGAGCAATTCAAATTCAAATTGTAGCCCCAGGGAATGTGGGGGACTCCCAAAACTTTTGTACGGGAATGCTCAGCCCAGATTCTGGACCCTTACCCTTCTTATACCAATTTTAGAGCAGAAAAGGTACCGGTACCCCTTTCTTATACCAAGCCTGAAAAAGGTACCCCTTAATTAATAACTTTGTCTTTGAATCGGCTTTGTATTCTGTTACCCCTTTCTTATACCTCCAGCCTGAAAACCTGAGACCTTTCGAGCCGAACACCCCGAACACCCCCCCCCCCCCCCCCCCCCATGAGGAGCTTTATGCTGAGACCCCCGACTGTATTGGTGCTCTCAGAGCACCAAACTACAGGATACCAAATGCATCAAGACAAAGAAACTGTTGAAGGATAGTATAAAGGGGATTAAAGGATAGCTGTCGAGAGTGTTAACTGATATATCGCCATACTTCGCAGCGCAAAAGCCGTATCAACCTAATGTACATCTTGTTTTCAAGTTATTACTTTGGTATGTCAGCGCAAAAGTTTGACCAAAATAAAGCATCTAAAATTGGCATACAGGCAAGCTAATGCCCCAGTATGAAGCGACACTATAATTGCATTTTTGCATAAACTTTTAAAGCATTTCTTTGATATTCACTGTTAGCGCAAAAGTCGTGACCAAAATATAGCATCTGAAATAAGCATACAGGCAAGTTAATGCCCCAGTATGAAGCGACACTATAATTACATTTTTCGCATAAACTTTTAAAGCATTACTTTGATATTCGCTGTTAGCGCAAAAGTCGTGACCAAAATATAGCATCTGAAATAAGCATACAAGCAAGTTAATGCCCCAGTATGAAGCGACACTATAATTGCATTTTTGCATAAACTTTTAAAGCATTTCTTTGATATTCACTGTTAGCGCAAAAGTCGTGACCAAAATATAGCATCTGAAATAAGCATACAGGCAAGTTAATGCCCCAGTATGAAGCGACACTATAGTTGCATTTTTCGCATAAACTTTTAAAGCATTACTTTGATATTCGCTGTTAGCGCAAAAGTCGTGACCAAAATATAGCATCTGAAATAAGCATACAGGCAAGTTAATGCCCCAGTATGAAGCGACACTATAATTACATTTTTTGCATAAACGTTTAACTAGCATTACTTTTATATGTTAGCGCAACAGTCTTGGCCAAAATATAGCATCTGAAATAGGCATACAGGCAAGTTAATGCCCCAGTATGAAGCGACACTATAGTTGCATTTTCGCATAAACTTCTAAAGCATTACTTTGATATGTTAGCGCAAAAGTCGCGACCAAAATATAGCATCTGAAATTGGCATACAGGCAAGTTAATGCCCCAGTATGAAGCGACACTATAATTACATTTTTTGCATAAACGTTTAACTAGCATTACTTTTATATGTTAGCGCAACAGTCTTGGCCAAAATATAGCATCTGAAATAGGCATACAGGCAAGTTAATGCCCCAGTATGAAGCGACACTATAGTTGCATTTTCGCATATACTTCTAAAGCATTACTTTGATATGTTAGCGCAAAAGTCGCGACCAAAATATAGCATCTGAAATTGGCATACAGGCAAGTTAATGCCCCAGTATGAAGCGACACTATAGTTGCATTTTCGCATAAACTTCTAAAGCATTACTTTGATATGTTAGCGCAAAAGTCGCGACCAAAATATAGCATCTGAAATTGGCATACAGGCAAGTTAATGCCCCAGTATGAAGCGACACTATAATTACATTTTTTGCATAAACGTTTAACTAGCATTACTTTTATATGTTAGCGCAACAGTCTTGGCCAAAATATAGCATCTGAAATAGGCATACAGGCAAGTTAATGCCCCAGTATGAAGCGACACTATAGTTGCATTTTCGCATAAACTTCTAAAGCATTCATTACTACCCTTCGCCACCGCGCGATAAAGCGCAAAGAAAACAACACCGATATGAGTGTGACTCGTGCTGGGTGCCTGCGGACAATGGTACCACGCTTTATTTATTTATTCTACACATAGGTCTACTAATACAGTAAATCAGGTGATATTATGAGCTCTTATGACAAATGCATAAGCCTAATAGCTAATACTAAATACAATGTACATTCAAAAACTTAAGTGCAAGTGCAGTTACAAGAATTCCAAAAATTTCTTATGTATACCTAAAAAAAAAAAAAATACAATTCAAACATCAGCGCCCGATACGAAAACCCGGGATAAAACCCGTAAGGCAAAAAACCCGGGAACGTACTCCTCGATCGAGTGCGCTGATTTTAGTCTCGAGGATTAAGACTTTGACTAAACATCTCATGAAGTTTGGTAACAAAATACTCTACGGCGTCCAACAGGCGAGATGAAAAATTATCATAATTCTGTCGTATTTATACGAAAATTTCTAAAACCTTATGCTAAACGTAGTTATGTAATCTTACATCATAAAACAATTGTTTTGTCGCGAAGAACAAACAATTATATAATTGTGATTCCATATGCTCAGAACCGTAATGAAAACGCTTTCCAACTGCACGATGTTACGTTGGAAAGCATTTATTAGTTTGATATGTTAGCGCAAAAGTCGCGACCAAAATATAGCATCTGAAATTGGCATACAGGCAAGTTAATGCCCCAGTATGAAGCGACAGTATAATTACATTTTTTGCATAAACGTTTAACTAGCATTACTTTTATATGTTAGCGCAACAGTCTTGGCCAAAATATAGCATCTGAAATAGGCATACAGGCAAGTTAATGCCCCAGTATGAAGCGACACTATAGTTGCATTTTCGCATAAACTTCTAAAGCATTACTTTGATATACCGTTTCCGGGATACGTTGTCACCCAAAAAGCCTATAAGCTTGGTGCGCTAGGGAGTATGGGTAAAGATTTATTTAAATTTAGTGTAAAATATTAGAAACAAACATGCTTGGAAATGTACTGAAATTTAATCATTTCACCTGTGTTTGCGATAACTGTCTGAATTCAGATCAAACAGTAGCAGTTTAAATGCCCCCATCATCCTTTGCGCTTCAAGCTTATAGGCTTTTTGGGTGACAACGTTTCCCGGAAACGGTATATGTTAGCGCAAAAGTCGCGACCAAAATATAGCATCTGAAATTGGTATACAGGCAAGTTAATGCCCCAGTATGAAGCGACACTATTGCATTCTTTGTCATACATTTCAGTAAATCATTTCCTTTGATAGGCTTCGATAAGCGCTAAAGTCAGGCAAGTTAATGCCCCAGTTTGAAGCGACACCATTGCATATTTACTTTTGATATCTCAGTGCGAAAAGTCGTAACAATTTCCAGGTTCTAGGTTAGATACAGAAGTACTTCGCAGGTGAAGGTGAAGTCGAAAGAAAAGCGAAAACTGACAAGGATTCATCATTTCTCTCATGTCAAAGATACGTCCTTAGCTTTCCCGCCACTATGCTCTGCCTGTCTGTTATGGTAGGAAGGCAGTTTTGAGTCACTGGAATACTTACTTGGGAATAGCAACCTTACCGTACCACACATTGTTACAATGAAATGTTTTGTACACGAGCTAATACCGCCTGTTGTACGTAGTATCGGTAGTAACATTGGAGTGAACCTCGTGGACTAGAGAACTGCCGCCACTATCCCGCCATTTATTTACTGATCGAAATATGCAAATTCATAGATTCTGCAATCCTATCCCGGCTTTTGCTGACAGATGCGGGGTAGTAAGCAACACCTCTGCTGATTCGTACTTCCCGCTTAGTGTGTTGTTGACAGATCTCAATGAAAGATATGCTCATTAAATGTGACGTCATGCGAGCGACCTAAAGCTCCTCATGCCCCCCCCCCCCCCCCCCACGCACATACAGGAGAACTAGAAATCCCTTGTATGAACTGTAAAAAATTCTATTTTTTCACACATTTATATCCTTTAGTTTTGATATGAATACAACAGAAAACTTACTCTGGTCTGTAGGATATAATTTAGTGCAGGCCCTAAAAAGTTATGTGGAAAAATTTAGAAGGGTTTCCACTTTCAGAATTCTTTAATCAAATTCAACCATCCCACAAAGGTTAGACTGAGTCAGCAAGGTTTTCTTTTATGATCTTATGATATGAAATATATCATCAATGGCCAGATTTCCTGCCAACAATTAATGTGAGATCCTGGAAATTCCCAAATAAAAGCATTTCCTTTTATTTCCACATTTACCACACACATAACATGGAATTTGTTCATGCTCATGGGTGCTCATAATGTGTGTTTCCAGAAATTATCCATACCCCCCCCCCCCTACGGAAGGGATTGGAAATTCCGGAGGGGTGGGGTGGGGGGTCAATTTACCTGATCTTTTCCATACAAATACTGTATTTTTCTTCGGAAATTCCAGAGGGGTGAGGGGGGGGGGGTCACTTTTCAACACCCTTCCGTCGGGGGGGTATGGATATTTTTGGAACCACACAATACAAAACAGCTGTCCATTTAAAAACATATGACAGCACACTTCTACTTTCAGCATATCTGTTTCAAGAATCAACATGCACTCTTTGCTAAGCCAGCTTACAATTGTACCAAGGAGGTTTTATAATTATACCTACCATTTATTATGGATTTTGTGGAAAATTCAATCACAGGCAGCCCAAACTGACAACATGTGTAAGAAAATATGTAAATATGTGGGAACTGTAAGAATGAACTTTATATCGTTTATCTGAGAAAATAAAGATATTTAAATCACATACCTTCATTTGAGTCTTTCTTCCTTCCCTTTAGGCCACTTTGGGTTGAAATAGTGACATTTTCACATTTGCTCCCGGTGTCTATAAAGATTTGGAAGGCTGGCAACTCAAGACGCCATTTTGAAAAAATACCACGCTACAAACACGCTACCAGCTGTATTCGAAGCCCCGAATTCCACTCAATTTTCAATTATTTGGCATTTGACATCGGAAACATTAAAGTAAGAAGATGTATCTTTCCTACCAACCAAGCTACAACTTTCGAATCTGCCTTTTTCACGTTCTATTTTAGACTTTTTTAAAAATTAAACCGGTAAAAGCGATGTTCAGTACGATCTGCTGGACCATTTGCGAGTCACGCCACTCTTTTCGGCGTGGTGTGACGGCTCAGGAGATGGGACGACGTTCGCAAAATAAAATATGTTCTCGCCCAGACCTCTTGAGCAGGGGACCTTTATGTGACGCATGCGCAGATGCACGGCCTAATTTGTCTTCAGCTCAATCTCGTTCCCAGAGCCCTGCATTTTCTGCGCATGCGTCGCCAAATTATGGGCTCTGGGAAACTCCACATCGGCTGCTGCCAAAATCTGGCAGCACTGGTTTTAGAGCGCATGCTCGGAAAAAACATTCGATCAGCCACCGATCACCACCGAAAATTAGTATAAGCTACACAAATCAGAAGGACACACTCGTAGACACGACAGCGGAAAAACAGACAAGCATACATTGGGCAGTCGCAAAAAAAATCCGCACCCCCCTGTTGAGGACCCGAGTCACACTACCCACCCTGGATTTTTTAAATTTGAACCACCCACGCTGGAATTCCAGTGATTTTCTCATGACCACCCTGGAAATTGCGCTTACCCACCCTGGAATTTCGTATTTTAAGGGTGCCCACCCTGGAATTCCAAGCTCTACTTTGACCACCCACCCTGAAATTCCGAGATCCATTTTGACCACCCACCCCGGAAATCCAGAGGTCCTCAACAGGGGGGGTGCGAATATTTTTTGCGACTGCCCATTATTACCAAGACCTAGACAACGAATCATACGAACATGAGAATATCGGGAAAGCCATGTTTGAAAAAGCGTATTGAGTTTGGCGGGAAAAAGACAACTACTTACTTATTTTGGCGATGCAAAGCACACCATGCGAAAAAGATGGTTAGTTTGTGGTTGACTGTTGGATTTTTATGTTAACCGAAGTATAGATCAAGGGAAAAATTTCCTCAGGTCATTTACAAAGACAAAGAGACTACTGCTTCATTCATGGTCAGGAGAAAACGGACGAGAACAACGGATTTGGCAGTTACTTCGAGGCTGAAACCACTAAATGTCGAAAATTGAAAGGGCACGGAAAACTCCACGACACAACCACACTGCGAAATGCTCAAGTAAAATTTTAAAAACTGTTCCTCGGAGAAGTTGTGGTCTCTTGTTTCATTTTGTATCATCCTTTGAAGAATCCAGGCTAGTTACTTTCTTTAAAAACAATGGTTTGCAAAGGATTTTGAGAGCCTGCGCTGCAAGCTGTGTTCATGTTGGAAACGTGCGAACTGAATTTGCCGAGGATTGAAAATAATTGAAAACTCGAGCAGCCAAAAAAACTACAAATCAATAGAACACATGTCTACGACAGGTCAATGGATTCAAGGTCTTCACAGCGGATGGGAAAGTCGAAAAGCCCGGGGTGGGACTCCCTATATTCGAATGCTAGGGGTGACCGTCGTTTTAGGGGTTGAAATCGGCGATCTGGTATTTTTTAGGGGTTCGAAAATAATAAACGGTATAGTAAGAAAAATAGGTATTTTTAGGGGGTTCTCACGCAAATAAGGTAGTGTTTTTGAAAGTCGAGAGGATACATTTGATGTATATTAATAAACGGCCAGAAAAAAATTTAACTGTCAAAATTGTTGGTATTTTTTAGCGGAGCTCCTTAGCGGCCGAAGGCCGCAGAGCGGAGCACCATACCTAAGAAAAGAGCGTCCCAACGATGGCTAATGTAGCGCATGTATGATATCCACAGGGTACCCAAAGTATCACAGGCGGGAATGGGCGCAAAGGGATACGACTGAATTTTGAACGTCGAGCGCGCGTGTGTGCTTCCTGAAGCCTGACGTCACAGGCCTGATATCCACAGGGTACCCAAAGTATCACAGGCGGGAACGGGCGCAAAGGGATACGACTGAATTTTGAACGTCGAGCGCGCGTGTGTGCTTCCTGAAGCCTGACGTCACAGGCCTGATATTATCCACAGGGTACCCAAAGTATCACAGGCGGGAACGGGCGCAAAGGGATACGACTGAATTTTGAACGTCGAGCGCGCGTGTGTGCTTCCTGAAGCCTGACGTCACAGGCCTGATATCCACAGGGTACCCAAAGTATCACAGGCGGGAACGGGCGCAAAGGGATACGACTGAATTTTGAACGTCGAGCGAGCGTGTGTGCTTCCTGAAGCCTGACGTCACAGGCGTGACGTCACAACATGCGCCGCCGGTCGAGTGACGTTGTTTTTCTTTAGACGGGGGGAGGGGTGATTTGTCGGGGTGGCGCCGCCGGTCGAGTGACGGGGGAGGGAGGGGTGAGTTGTCGTGGCCGGGGGGGATAGGAGGTTGCTCAATATTGGTGAATTATTCTCGAGCAATCTGCTTGAAAATATATCAAGAGTCTTTTGATCGAAAGACATTCTTCCAAGCGACTGCAGAACTGTTCCACTGGAAAGTATGTTTACAAAAAACCAGGGACTACAAGTGCCTGAAGAAATCTCCTGTTATCTGACAAGAAGGCTTATAATATTCCAGCGCCATTCCTGCTAATGAAATGGCGGCAGAGATTGCTACCTGGCCATTTCTTCGCCCTTTCTTTCACAAAACAGGGGCATTTATAACGGGACAGAATTTTGTCGAAAGATAACTAACTGTGAGAAGCTACATTTGTACATTACGGCAGTAGCGTGAATCAAGAAGGTTGTTATTTTGAGAAATAATTTGTTTGGAGAGTCTATAAGCTTATGCCTATGGCGGCAAGTTATGCGCTTCGTGGATCAAAGTCACTGGATATAAAGAGCACTGTTTATAAGGAGATGGCAGGACATTCACAAGTTCCGAACAGATTTACATTCAGGTTGTTCCTACACGGGGGAAAGCTAAGGATGGAGGTAAAATTCGCTGTTTCTTTTTCGAGCATGTTGACTTTTGAATCTGAGTTAGAGGTCGCGAGCCTATGCGTCCCTAAACTAAAGATCTCTAGATCCTATTATTAGTCCTTTAAGAACGACTTAGTCGTGTTTTCTAACAATGAAGACTAGAGATATAAAACATTCCCAAACGTAAGCTTAATATTTCGATTGACAGGAGGAAAATCTCAGGCCAAATGTCGAAATGTGCTGCTGCTATAACCGGAAACTGGCTGATGGTGTCAGATGTTAGTACCTTGGACTTCCATGCGGCAAGATATTGAATTATGGTACTGAAAAGTTATTTTCCTGTACACAGCAAAAAAAATATTGCATTACAGTACTTTATTCTATTGAATTGGCTCCAAAACACTTGACTTTCAACATGCATGGACTGTGTAATTTATGCACTAGTCATTTGCTTCCACCGACCCCCCACCCCCCGCGACATGCGGGGATTTTGTCAGGCAATACTGGGGGAAATATCAGTGGTTTGTCTTGTATTCTTGCCCCGATCCCCAGGGAGTTTACTTCAAATTTGCTATGGCTCATATAACCGGCCGGGGGAATGGTGGGGGAAACATACAAAACACCTGTCTTTTTCACTTCGGCAAAGACACTCTACTGGTTTTGACAGTATTAGGGAAGTTTCTTGTATCCATCTTGTGGAGGGTGGAATTTGTCCCTTGGATGTCGGAGGGGGGCCTAGGGGTTTGCGGTGATGCGGTATTGGCTGTGTTTTTTGCGCAGTTTTGCGGATAAAAAGCTTAAAAGTTACGGTTATGTGGTATTTTCAAAGTCTTTGGTGTGCGAAAATTGGTGAAATAGTCAGCGATCGATCACACGGTAATTTGTGTACAAAAATGCGGTATTGCCGTGTTTGCGAGTCCTACGGTTAACGGTATTTAGCGTCCCGAGACTCTCGAATTGCAGTAAAACACAAGTTACACATTGGCGGATGGTTGTAGGGCTCAAGACAATCTTCCGCTCACGTTTTGCTTGAATAGAAGGTCTGATTGCCATTGGATACCACGGAATCGTTAGCGGAAACGGCATTTGATTGACTTCGCGTGTGATTTCGGCGCCATTTAAGATATAAAAGAAAAACGTTTTTGCGGTGAGCGGTATTCCCGAAAAATCTGTGCGGAAAGGCGGTATTTTTGAATTTTTGTGCGGTTTTGAGAACCCCCCTAGGCCCCCCTCGTGTAGGAAATGTTTCCCCAGGGTGTAGGGAATTTGCCAAGGCGTTCTCCCCTGGTAGGCGGTGGAATTATTTCAAATTTGACAACATCTGTTTCATATTCCCCTGCTATGTCGCGGGGGTTGGGGGTCGGTGGAAACAAATGACTAGTGCATTACTACCAAATGGCAGTAGTAACAATAGGAAAACAAATGAATTCATGTATTTAGTGTATAGGGAGCATACTTCTACGAATCACAATGACTTTGTAAAATAGTGAATGCATATAGGTTATGGAATTCTAGCAAACAACTTAGGGAGCGTTCATTATTTAGAGGCAGGGAGAGGGTGGATGATTTTAAGGAGGGGTAATTGATTTTGGTAGGCTCCCAAGGAGGGGTTATGAAATATCCAGACTGAAAAAAGGAGGGGTCATGGAAAATAAAGATGATTCTTTATTTTTTTCCTAGAGGGCACGGTAACAAATTCTGCATTCTGATTGGTTCTTAGAGTGCGCGCAGGGAGGCAATATTTTCCTATAATATATGTCTGACCTAGGTCACGGTAACCATTTGCGCGCACTTGTTTCCATCCAAAAAATCAAATTTTAGAGTTGGAATAAATAAATAAGTTATTTACCGGCTTTAGGTCGGTCCAGAAACTTAGTTGAAACATGTAACGGCGAACCATGTTGTGGATTATTCGAGATGAATTTATAACCATATTTGGTCAATAATGAACTCTCGACTGCCAACCCAAGTAGGTTTTCTCTTCATAATATTTCATTTTTCGCTCATATAAAGTAGAACAACAGTGGTAAGTGATAATATACTAACATTTAAAATCTTGAAGTCTTGCAACAACATTATTTTCAAAATCTGTTCAATTGTTTATTCTGCGAATATTCCGCAGCTTGGCACTAAAGTAATGTATGTTTGTTACACGTTTCAACTCACTTATATGTTTCTGGTCGGTCCGTATAGGCAAAAACTGTGACCTCGGCCTGGAAAATGTTGACCTCGGCCTCCAGCCTCGGTCAACATTTTCCAGCCCTCGGTCACAGTTTTTCCCTATATGGACCTCCCAGCCGGTAAATAACATATATTTATTTGACTAAATGAAGATTTTCTTTATTAAAGTCAAAGAGAATTTGGTTTAGACACTCTCTAGAGTGAAAATCGGCTCCGCCGTGTCGTACCCAGGCGACCAGATGCTCAATTTAAAGTGCTCAATTTAAAGTGCTCTTAGATACTCTTGAACTTGCATATTTTATTTCAGTTTGCCTTGACAATGGAGGTAAGATGTCGCCGAAACGTCGGACTCTTATATTGTTAGTTTTCACATGTATATGTTATTTTAAAGGAGGGGTTATCAGATTTTTGTGCAACAGTAGAGGAGGGGTCACAGAAAGCTATCACCTGGAGAAGAGGGGGTTATGCACAAATGCTGTTTGAAGCTACAAAATCATCCACCCCCTCCCTGCCTCTAAATAATGAACGCTCCCTAAGTTGTTTGTTAGAATTCCATAGCCTTTATGCATTCACTATTTTACAAAGTCATTATGATTAGTAGAAGTATGCTCATTTCCCTGTGGAAAATTGTGATTGAAAATACCAATTGGTCATTGAGACAACAAAATTTAACACCAAATTATTCCATATGGCATACTTTGTCTAAAATTTAGCCATTGGGCAATTCCAGAAAATATATGTACCCCAGGGACAGGCAGCATTTTGAGATTCTGAATGGGAGGGGGGTTTTCAAGCATGGGTTTTTTAAGCTGGAAGCTAGGTTAAGACAGGGCCTCAAATGTTTTTACTGCAGCTCAAGGGGGGGGGGGGTCAATAAAATGTTTACAAAGGATATTTAGTGAGAGAAGTTGATAATTGTACTTGGAACTAGCTTCCCCAGGAGGCAGTGTATTCTGGCACCCTGCTTCAATTTCAGCAGTCCGCTCTCTGCCTTGTGGTTAGATCAGTTAGGGTATCTAGTCACCTTCGCAGGCTTTATACAATCCTGTCCGGATCCTCCCGCCATTAGAGGAGTCTAACCCAGGCAGTACTTATTTCTATATTCTAAGCAACACTATATGCCATTCTTAATTTCAAATGCATGACTGATTGGCTCACCTGCTTGTGACTTCAGGAAACATAAAAGTGACATGATACATTCTGTCTCATTATAATATCCTATCTATCCTTTGGTTATTCATACATCAAAAATTCTTTATTTAACTTTCTCCTTCAAAGGCATGAAAGATTTAGCTCACAGTGCTTTGATATCTGTTGGTGGTGAATTCTTGTTCAGAAGTTCGACTTTAAGATCAGAATTTGGCCCTTTTCTTCGTCCATTTTTTTGTAGATCTGTCGACTTCTGTCGATGTGTCAGGCATACTTTGCAGTTTGCCAAAGTTCTTTGGATTGGGATCAGACACACTGGAGCCACGAGTCCATTAGCAAGTAACACCGGCCCTCATCACAAGAACTTGTTCAACTGAACGAGTTGAAAAAAGATTAATAACCACTTTTATTATTAGCTCGTGTTTATTCGATCAAAGCACGCGCTCTGATTGGTTCTATCATGGTCATGGTCACGTGGCGGGCTACAAATTCAATGTAGCCCGCGTGGGCTACAATTAAAATATTGTTGCCCGTGCGGGCGACATCGCTAGAGCGAGAAATTTCGGCAGACTATTTTTACTGTATTTTCTTTTTGCTATATAATAAAACACTTAATGACTGCACCCTCGGGAAACAGTGAGTTTTGTTTTCCCTCGAATATCGATGTTTCCCTCAACTTCGTCTCGGGAAACATCAAGATTCTCGGGAAAACAAAACTCGCTGTTTCCCTCGGAAGCAGTCATTAAGTGTACAATGTTGACCAGTAGGAGTGCCAGGGATAGCTTTTATGAAAAACACACGCCTAAATCGAGGAATGCTCACTGGCACTTAGAATTTTTTTCTAAACAAGCGCTCGCCTACAGAAGTGAAAAAAGAATTATGAAAATCATCAGGTTCGAACCTGTAACTTTCCAGTTACTATACCCAAACCCTAACCACTACCCTACCAGTGAATTCGCTGGTTCGGACAGCTCGTTTTATTGATTACGGACCTTAATAGTATTAATCTTTAATAGAACGAGGCATATACTATAAAAATATACTAAAACGATGTATTAATCCTTATCCTGACTAGTAGTCTTGATAGTTCAGATATATTGAATGTTTTTAGGTCAATTTGAAGTAATATTTTCAAAAATATCGTTAAATTATTCATGGTGAGCATTCCTCCATTTAGGAATGACGTATGAAAACGTGGGTGACATGCGCACCAAACAGGAAGTAAAGTACAATTTATTCTGCTTACTGTGTTACTTTTACTGTGTTACTTTTTCTCAACCACCAAGACAATAATAATTATTATCAGCCTAAAAAAATCATAAAAAGATTTTCCTTGGATCCTAATTCTCATTGGTGATCCAGGGCAAAGAAATAAATAAATCAAACCAATCAAGCAATCAATTTTATTAAATAATATAAGTGTAATAATTACAGTTGTGTTTTGTGCATGTTTTATGCACAACACTGTAAACATTTCCTTCAAATTAAGGTTAAACCAGGAGTACATATTGAGAGTGTATTGTCAAACCAATCAAGCAATCAATTTTATTAAAGAACATAAATGTAATAATTGCATTTGTGTTTTCTGCATGTTTCACAAACACTATTACCTTCAAAATAAGGTTAAACCTACATATTAAGTACAAAATATAGGTAGGTACAAATATAGGTAGGTACAAGTATAGGTAGTACAAATATATATAAATTAATCATAAATGCTATATAATGGACCAAGTTCGCTAACAGTTTTTACATCTTGTTGCTATACAATAAGCAATATTCATATTCAAATGGTCAGACTGGGACAAACACTCAAGTGAGGCTCATGCGGGTAATTCGTTTGTTACGCTACTTCCAGCTCAGTGAACTAGGAAAATGCGATACAAAAGAATCTCCTGCATGAACCTCACTTGAGTGTTCAGCCAAGCCTCACCGTTTGAATAGGAATATTGCCTATTCCGATAATGTGATAATTATCCTTGCCTAATTTTTGTCACTCAATTATGTCTAGAATTAACACAAGTATCTACCCAGAGGAATCAACACAAAAATGCTGATTGCATTTTTAAACTGCACTGGTGGGGTCGAGGACCCACGAAAATGGAGATAAGGTGTATTGGACTCTGGAAATTGCATGGGACAGGGTGTGTCTAACTGTCTGGAGACTGGAAATTCAAAGGGGCGGGGTAAAAAAGGGTGACTTTTCAGGTACATGTTATCAAAAAAATAGATTTTCCGGAGGTATTTTGCCAGAAAATATGGATGTTCCAGTGGAGAAGGTCCTTTATGAGGTTGGAAATTCCAGGGAGATCATCAACCCCCCTGGTGTGGTTTAAAAATGCAATCAGCTGATCTGAATTGCGTGACAACAAGATGTATTTTATACAGTTAGCACATTTTGTCCATTGTATGGTTCCAGAAAACATCCCCCCCTCCTTCCCCTCACACACACACACACCACACACTCAGAATGGATTGGAGGGGTCTCGGGGGGGGGGGGGGTGAATATGTTCTGGGACCACACAAAATTAGTCATTTATGTTTAATTTATGTATATTTGTACTTTTGTTCCTTGCTTTGTCCTTTGGGTTGCTGAAAGATGAGAAATATACATTAATTATGACAGTGAGAGGAAAGTTGACTATAATATTAAATCCATGGGATGAAACTAATAAATATATGTGGACTGACTTATGTTTCCTTCTCTTATTGGTACGGGCAGAAGAGCGGCCCTGGTAGGTGTCTTTGGGGGAGGGGCACTCTGATTTGTAGTGCCCCTGACCACCACAGTTGTAACATGTTACACTTGTTGACCCTGCAAGTTACATTTTTTTAAACAATTAGTTCAACATGTCAGCAGAACAACCCTATTCATGTTGTACTGGCAATTAACTTTGATAATATGGTTATGATGGACTACGATTTGTTTTGGCAGGCTTCAAATTAACAAGATTTGCGTTCAGTGTAGTCCAATACAACTTCATAATAAACGCCAGGTTATTTTGATTATACCATGCTTTTTACTGTTAAAGCACAACATTATTAAAGTACAGAGTAGGTATTTTACTTACCATCGCTTGGACAATTATGTTTGTAGTGCCCACGGCCCCCACAGGCAAAGCATTTCCCTGTCAGAGAAGCAGTTATTGCATCAGTCATCCCAGTTGTATCAGTCGACCATGAAACAATGGAAATTGATTTTGAATTTTTCTATTGATTCACGGTTGACTGATATGACTGGAGAGGCTGATGCAATCTTATGGAAACAAGCCTTTAGAGATCTCTAAACTTTGTCTATACTTATACAACATGCCCATAATGCAATATGTACTGGAAACAAAGAAGGATAAAACAAAATTGCACAAGGCCTAAGATTAATTAGTACGAGTAAATGTTGATTTAGCAATCTCCAGTTTCTTTGTTATTAATTAATATAAGCCTGAAGAAGTGGACAGCCATTAAATTATCATCTGTAGGGGAGTTAAGAAATTGAGGGTTGGCCTTCAATTGAAGAGTTATCGCTAAGCTTTTAGTAGCTTTATTGAGCTATACATACATGATTGAGAGCATAGCATGCACTGCTGCAGTGGGTATGTAACACATTTGATATATTGACTTACCCTGCATGCTTCTCCTTGAGTCTGCAATAAATGAGTACATTTACAACATTACTTCAATTTAACTTACTATTGAATTACACATGTGACGTCTTGTGCAAAATGTAAACATTTCAATGTTCAATAAGTAATAGGTCTTTCATTTTTGTTTTAGATCCCCCCAAATTAACCTCTCATTGTGTGGTTCCAGAAATTATCCATACCCCCCTATGGAACGGACTGGAAATTCCGGAAGGGTAGGGGGTCAAGTTTCCATGCAAACTGCAAATACTGTATTTTTTTCTTTGGAAATTCCAGATGGAATCTCCCGCCCCCTGCCGTACACCATTTTTCTATTATAATTGCATAGGTTTACATGTCATTTCTTTGCCACTGTGACTGCAGGTTTTGGTACTTGGTGTCAAGCAGTTTCCTTCGTTCCTTATAAATAATAATATCATCACACTGTACTAACCTGGTCTGTCATAATATGGTTTCCATCGAGGATTCCTCCTCCCTCTATCCTCTCTCCTCTCCTCATCTCTCCATCCTCGTCTCCCTGTATTAAACAATATAAGCTTTCTTGTTATTTATATTGTTCTATGATTGAGCAGAAAATGTGTAATACTCTGTACATACCTCCCCCCTCTCTCTGTTCCTCATCCCCACTTCCATCTGATTGGCTCTCGTCATAGTCTTGGTCTGACATCTGACAAAAAACATGTAATATCTTGAACTACAACACATTTCATTCTACTCTTTTTACAAGTCCTATTCTTTATCTTTAAGCTGTGTTAGCTCTTCTGGTCACAATTTTTGTCTGTACGTTTCACCGCTTTGTTGCTGTCTATGGAACTTGAATACTTTAATTTTTTGTGTTTCTGTTTCCTCTATGTTGAAGATAACAAAAATTACTCCTTGTCTGTTTAGAACAAAAAAGTTGATTGGCCGTTTGCTTTTTTCTGCTTTGCGGAGTCGTTCTGGAAAAAAATGGCGGCTGCGTGACAAAGGGCGAATACTCACCTTCCGATAAAGCTTTCTTCTGTCTTGCTGTCATTCACATGTGAAAGAATAGAAAAGCATTCAATTATTTAAGAATAAGAAATTAACTCAAAATGTGTGGTTCCAGAAATTATCATTATCCATCCCCCTCTTGAATTTCCAAGGAGTCTGTATGGGAAAAATCCCATCCATTGCCATTGGGTCGAAGGGTGGAATATTTTGGCGAAAGTTTTTGAAAGCCTTTGAATGGTGCCATAGTTTAACTATGATGGTGCCAAGGGTTTTTATGTCAGTATTTTAATGCACTTTTCTACTACTGAAATTCCAACTCAACAAATTAAGCTTTATAAAGTCCTTCATAGTGTAGTCCTTCACGTCCAATTTTCTTTATAAGACAAGAGCTTACGTTTGTGTGAAAATCGTCGTGACATTAGCGACGTAAACGTATTTTAAGCGGAGACATCAGAAAAAGGAAACGTTATTCTGTTCTGCTTCCTTCTGCACGTTATAAACGTCTTCGTCTCCTTTCTTTGGCTTTATTATACGAACGCAAGCTTTCTTAGGACTACGTCTCCGTCTCCGTTTACTTCACTAGTGAAAAGTCGGCTTTAAATTTTTCACATGCATCACAATCTACTGTTTTTCAACCAAAGTGCATTATTCCATTATTATGAAACTTTTCTCTGAAGCTTTAAAGTTAAATTTTTGGATAGCAGAAACGCATTAGTCTTTATTTCTGTGAGGACACGCAGTTATTTAAGACTTAACTTAACTTTAATACGTTAAAACATGGATTTAAACCAAATTAACGTCACAAATAGAACACTTTGAGAAGTTCTAAATGTTATCAGGACATTCAAATTCCCTTTTTGAATTCAAGTAAACAACATACAATAGTTAAACAGAGGGAAACTAAGCTTATACCTAATAAACAAATTTCACAAACTTACCTTGCGTACTCCAGCAACACGGTGCAAAGCGAGGAGTGAGCTTTGCGTGAAAAATCTATCTTTCCTGTGATTGGTCAAAAATACGGAGCGCGAAAGTTTTTGGCGGGAAGCATGGAAGGGAATACCATTTCGCGTGAATATGTGTCTAAGCATGGCCGAAAGGGATAGAAATGGCTATACTTTAGACGAATACGAGTATATGTGTTTATTGTTCTCGAGGCAGCCTGACGACATTTGGATTTGGACGCATTTAAACTGCTTGGATGATTCCATTAGTGATCTTGTTCGGGAAGGATTCTTTGTACTTGAAAATGGTCAAATGGATGTGATTATGTGGAGAGTGGAGTTTATTGGACGGAACTACTCATCTTACTTCCCCAGCGGGTACATGATTAACGAGGAACGAGGCGGAGTACCAGACAATTACTACTCTTTACGACGGTACTGCCTCGAGCACTTTCATACGAATGAGGAGGAAATGTGGACTATCTATTACATATGAATCTTAAAAGTGTAAGTAGACGACAAAATATTTGTTTATTTTATTTAATTTATTTTTTTGCATGGAGATCCAGAGCATCCATTGTACATGCATTAGTGCATACTATCGCAACTGGTGGTGTTATTTGCATAGATATATTTAAAAATAGACTTCTACATTCTAGCTAAAGTGAACATCTTGTGACGAAACGGCTGCCGGGAACGGCTGTTTGTGTCGACTTTTATAAAGCCGGCTGTGACAGTGGTTAGACGTTTTTGGTAAAAAAAAACGAGGACACACTGGGAACACTAAATTATTTTATTTTCATTAGAGATGATGTGAGGTTCAATATTTTATTTAACTGTGTGTTGGCAGTGATTACATGTATGAGACCAGTATGAACTCACTGATCATCGCCTTAGTCCACAGGCTACCCGGTAGTTTGGCTAATTTCGGCGGGAAAACTGAGCGCGCGCGTGTCGTCTCCAAATTTCAAGTGGACTATTATTATTCAACTTTTTTTTATGCAGAACTGTTAGGCTATTAGCCTAAACATCTGTATTCAATTATTTATACCTTGTATTCAGAACTGTCAATGCCATTTTTAGAAATGCAGAACGGAGAAGTGACAAATGCAGTTTTGAGAGAACGAGAGACAGAACGGTTTATTGTGCCGCTTTTTCTCCGAGAAGCCGAGCGAAATGAAGGCGAAGGAAACGAAGAGAAGGAAAGTGAAGATGAATTTTTTACACCATTGAACTCCGAAAGCCAAAGGATACAAGCGTTGGTTGAAAAAAATAACGCTGACAAAGAAAAAAGAAGAAGGGAGAATAGGCGACAGCAGCAAAAGAAAAGGAGAAACAATGCAAAGAAGAACAAGTCCGAAGAAGTAATTAAAGGGAGTCGCGAAGCTGTGCGAGAGCATGACAGGTTGCGAAAGAATACAGCCTTTCGGAATATGACAGAAGAGCAAAGGAATAACTACCGTGAAAGGAATAAAGAGCGAATGAAAAAATCCAGGAAGGAAAATGATATGTCTGATGAACAACGGAGAAAGAAGAACCAGAAAGAGAGGGAACGTAGACGTAGTTTTACGGACGGTGACTGTAGTCGAAAAAGGAGAGCACAAACATCGGACACCGAACAAAGCACTGTCAACGTACAACCAAAAAGAAAGAAGCAATGTCACACTACTGGTAAGTACGCCTCTCATTTTTCTTCTTTTATCGATTTTCCTACTATTCCCCCAAGACTGTAATATAAACCTTTATTACATAAATAATCCGTGAAATACCACGTGAATGCATCTCTCGCGCTAAATTATAAAAATGACATCTTCACACTTTGCAGATATTATTTTTCATTTCGCTCTTCGCAGTGAAGACAACACACATAACATAGCTTTCTAGTTTTCAGATTTCGTAAAATGAATGTCGATTTGGTATTTCAGGACCATTCCATTTGTGTTTACACCCTCCAGAGGATGAATTTCGAGGGATTTTTCGCCTTTCAAAAAAAAAAACATCAAAAAAGGTTCCGACAGCATTTTGGGTTTTACCCCCTCAAAAATCGCGACATAATCAAAGGATTTTAGCCAATTTACCCCTCGGAAGCAGGACTTTTTTACCCCTTCAAAAATATCCTCTCCCATCCTCGATGGGAGTGTGTCGATAAAAAATGGAATGGCCTTCACTGATGTTGATGAAATAAAAGAATACTTCATGGTCGCTTGTAGATACAAATTATAAGATACCAGTCTAAAACTTTGCAAACTATGAGGATATAGTTCTCTTTCAGAATATTGGCTCTTTTTTTTTTCAAAATAACTCGCTAGAAATCAAATGTCTCCGGAGTTGAACACCAAGAATAGAAATATACTCTCTGCATATTTAACAATTATTCCTCGAGCCCGAGTGGGCTCTGAGTCAATAGCCCATGAGGCCGAAGACCGAATGGGCTATTGACTCAGAGGCCATGAGGGCGAGAGGAATAATTGTTTTAGTCAAATCACACTAGCAGGTCAATTTGTATATTAGCCAAAAACGTTTTTTTGTCTGGTCATTTGCCATTTTCTGGCTTTCAAATCCGATACTTTTCGCTACTAGTAGGCTATAACTTATAGCCTACTAGTAGCTCAACCAATCTGAATGCAGCATTGACAATATCCCGCTAGTGTGATTTGACTAAATATAATATGCATGGCTCGCTTGCCTCACCCTGCCATTTTATAATATTTTGAAGGGTGACAGAAGATCAAGGCTCTGTTACAGCAGTACATGCCCGTACGAAAACGTCAGGCCTTTCGTAGATCTTACGCGGGTCTTCATTATGTCTACACAGTCGAGGTGCAGGCCAAATGGGGTAAAATTTCAAGTCTGCAAGAATGCCGTCTGCCTCCAGAAGACATCACAGGAAATTTGTATTTCGATATCCGCTCATTGACTACAGGTTTACCTGCCGCACGTCCAGAAAAGGTCTTTTTTTGAAGACATTTCTCAGTTTCACGACACAACTATGATGGCATACTTCATCACCTTTAGATTTGAAGCTAATTGAAACTGCAACAAACCTTTTCTTGAAGACATTGGACTGGCTTGTTATGTTTGACTGCAATTGGTGTTTCGGTTGACCTTAAAATAATCTTCTGCAGTTCTGTTTTGAAAGTCGTTGCGCCAGCCCGACGCAGTTACGATTCGACAAGGTCGCGCAAAAATGATCTACGCACATGATGAAGAGTCCAGCGCTTTCATTGTTTTTCTTCGCCCCATGTTCTCCCTTTCTGGATCGTATCACGCCCGCCGTATACTCAGCAACATAAGGTGTCTTGGGTCTACATTTTCTACGTCTGACAGACTTCAGTGAATGAGGTATTAGCTCATTTAACTAGTCGCTAATTTTTAGATCGCGTAAATAAAACGTAGCGTTGATAGCTGATATGTACAACTCGTTTTGAGAGGCATGCTCCTAGATTGATGGCGTGACTAAAACTATGCAAACTGATATTTGAACGCAATCGATTGGTTGTCTCGGTATACTGAAATCCAATCTTGATTTTGAGTTTTGGCGCTCCCTTTACTCGTTAGTTGAAAAGATTACAACATGCCTATGCCAAGGAAGCATTTGTCTCTTATCGGATTTCTCTAAGCGATGCCTTGGAAACTCGCCCTCTACAAGCAGAGACAAACAAGTTAAAGTGAAGGAGATTCACTGCTCTTCAGGATAGGAACTAAACACTTTGATAGAGGTACCTTTGACGCGTGTGCCAAAAGAAGAGAGTGGGGATCTGCAGTATAAAAATCGGAGGTGAGATTATCTAGTTTGTTTGGTAGTTCTGAAGCTCTATAGGTGACTTTGTGCTGTCTCTAACAATATTTGGGCTCATTACATTTCTATTAAAGAACGAAACACATTCCGCAGCACAGGATTATTCTCTGTTTATCATTGCGTGTTCAGGCCAGGTTGTAATTAAATCAGTTCGTAGTTGATATAAGAAGATGGGTAATCTTTGAAATTTCGAATGCGCTTCCTAGCCAAACGGAAACTATATGTGGATATGAGAGGCAAAAATGAAGTAATAATTTTAAAGCCGTTTTTAGTCATGCCAAAAGTAGTCGTTTATCCTTGCGTGTTTAGGTCACGTTGTAATTGGCAATTTTGAGGTCTTATCTCAAAATTAATTTTCCCGGGCGCCTTTAGTCTTTGAAATAGAACGGTTTGAGTGACAGCTTGAGGAGTCTTGAGTTTCGTGTTTTATTAACATAGGTTAAATAATTCGCACTTGTGTCAAGAAGCCGGTTTGTTCATTTTGCAAAATTTCAATTTGTTTATGCACCAGTCAATTGACAGCCCCGCACCCCCCCCCCCCCCCCCCCCCCCCCATTCGCGCATTAGCGGGGTACTAGCGGGCTTTCGTACAGAATTCACACTACATTACTGCCCCGTTGGTCGGGAGATGCGCTTTCTTTCACGGCTTCCACACAGAACATCGAGCGGGGAGTCACTCTCTTCCCCGGGACACAACACAACAGAAACCAGCCCGCTTTCCGGGCTGTCTCACTTACATATGAACAGCCCCTTACTTCACGAAAGACACGACAAATACAGATTTTTATTACTTGAATTACACGTATTAAATTTTAATCTACACTAGCGAAAGTACATGCAAGTAGAAAAATATGGTTTTATTGCGCTTTGCGATCGGCTGCGGCTGCATTGAACTGGGCACCATTGACATGACTCTTTTCAGTGAGTAAAAATCCTTTGTGTTATTTTTCTAAATTCGTTGGGCAAGGAGCGCATTCACTCTTAATTGTTACCCTGGGGACGGTGCATTCACCTCTCAGATTGTCCCCGCAAACCGAGGCGCTCACTGCCTTTCACTTGCCAAAAGGTGAATGCCCCGCTAATGCGCGAATGGGGGGGGTGCGGGGTTGTCAATTGACTGGTGCATTAATGTCACTAAATTTTGTAGAGACACGATTTGGTGCGCGTGTTCGCGCACTGCAGCCGACAATTATCCGTAACGTAACGCCAATCAATGTGAATTTTGAGCTGGTGTTTACAACTTTGCATGACTGGATCAATCTACAACCCAAAGTTTCCACGAAATATGTTTTGCGTTTTTCTTCTCTTTCTTCTTCTTTTGACACGCTAACATTATTGTTATCTTCGGCTAGAAATGGTTAAAATTCACCCGTGTTTGTACTCGATTGATGTATCACAGCAAAGACTTGTGATCCGTAATAATTGTGTGCTGGGAACCGCCTCTTCGGAAATAATATTTTCAGATAAAGAAGTACGAGGTATGTACTGCTTGAGAGAACTTGAGTAGAACTTTCTTTGACCTCTGTGGGTCTCGCTCGTCAAATTTGACAACTGCGAATGATGTATTTTAGCTAGCTGTCAGAGTAAAAAGGATTTTTGCAGCTCAATAAAACTGGGGGCTCTACGAAATTTGTAATTGGCTTCTTTGAACTTTGGTAGAACGCCAAAATATTTGACAAAATTTGGTAATGGCGTTCGCACTTGTATCAGGCTCCTGATCACAGATTTGTTTGAAAAACAATTACCAAATTCGCGCAGTGCGAACGGTAGCGCGTGTAACTAATTTAGAGTTCACATTAGTTTTCATCTACCGGGTGGTCACTTGTTGATTTGATCAAGTCTTGTATAGTCAGTTTTTCTTATAACTATGGTGTTGCCAAAGTATTCGAAGGGAAACAGTGGGGAAAAGTCGACAAATTCGGCGAGTGAGAAATCCGAATAAGGGCCAGAGTCACTGGGCCAGCAAAAAATCCTTTAGATTAATCCGACCTACTGGTAGTTGATGATAAGATAGATGAGGATTAATCTCTTGACATAATGCCGTTACTATAACCAAACGAAACCCAAAATTTGGACAATAGGCAGAAAATCAAGTAAACTATTTTTAGCCGTTTTTTTAGTCGTGCCAAAAGTAACTTAATATGTATTGACAGCAATTTTTTGTAGATTAATAAGTCTTTTGCATGCCTGTAAGAAATCTGCATCCATCAATCAAGATAAAATCTTATCTGCAATAAATATCCCCAAAACATCTGCAGCAGATATGCAGAAAGATAAGCCATATCGTTTACACACTAGATTCCTTGATAACCCGCTAAGCGCACGTTCAAACATTTTGGTCTGTAATGTCTGGATTTCGGCTAATTTATCCAGGCGACCAGCAGGCATTCTGCAGGTCCGCAGCTATGGACAATACAATGAGAAGTTAAGCTCAACTGCATGTATGTTTAAACTAAAATGAAGGCCTGTGAAAAGTATGCGGTTTTCGTACGGGTGAAACTGAGATGGACACATTAAATGCTGCAAGGGATGATGTTGAAGGTAAATATTTAAACAAACACACACACCCTTTAGTATCTCATTGCCTGCTAACTGTCCTTTACACTCCTGTTCTCTATGAAGATTTCTGGCAAGCTCAATTAACTCAAATCATTTCAGATAATATTTAAACAAGTCCTGCATCCCCCAAGGGATTAAGTCTGCCTTCATTTGCTCCAAATGATGTGTAAACTGCTCTTAAAGAAATAAATTATTATCTGCAATCTACAATACAATAGTAATTATTTTCAACACCAATGTATAATTTTTCGTTTTTTACAAGGTGCCAATAACAAAATGTCTATATCTATGCATCTTTTACCTCTAACAAATAAAATTATTGTACATGTTAGAATGATGACAGATTTTCACCTCTGGTTCAATTTCACTTAGCAGAAAGATATTTACAATTAGATTACTAGTTCAAGTTTTCTATGAGTCAATAGTTAGATTCCTTGAGACTCACGATAGCTTGTAAATGTAAGAGTGTTTGAATAAATTTCTAAGAGTATCAGAACTTTGTTGGACACCTTAACAGTTTAAAACTGCCATCTGGGGTGTGGAGCAAATATCCTGCAGTGGAGCATTCGCCTTCTATAAACTGACTGCAGCATTTGTGTCAATTTCTGTTTCGACTCCTCAGGAGAGCCTTTGCTCTTCCACCAATCCTTCAAAATTAGTTCAAAAGACGTAAACATAAAATTAGACAGTCACGCTATTATGGCACTACAATGGTTGTGTGACAGCACAGTGAATGAACCCCACTCCCTGCATAGACTGCAATACCCGTAGCCTTCATATGGCATGCTTTCCTGTTGTTTTTTTGAAAGCAAAAGAAACCTAGCAAAATAGAGGAAATTAAGGCTCAGTTAATTTTGGTCACATGTCATTTTTCTCAGTGCTTTCTCTGGATTTCTTTATCTTGAAAACACATGCCTGCAGACTAATTTTGTCCTTCACACAAATCATTTTTTGTGTGTGCATGGTGGCTGACTTGCCCAAATTTCAACCCCCAAAAACTTATGTGGTCAGAAATTCTACCCTAAAAACATTCTACTCTGCCCTAAGATACCTTTTTCAGTGCACCGTTTTACATGGTTTTAGTGCATAGAACTCCCCATATACCTAATTTTCTTCGGCGTGCAGTTTTTCGTTTAAAGAGCCGATTTTAACCCCTAAAATAAATTATAGGACGGCAGGGCAGATTAGATAGGGCGTGATACTAGATATGGCAATGTGTCACATCAAATTTGTTTATCAATCTATTTTTAGAAACTGCATCCCGCGAGATCCCGCAGCAATCAGCCAATGAGCGCCCGAGAACAACTAGCCAATGAGAATGCAGCACTTTCTCCGCCCTTCGTGCCTTTTCAAAGTTTGCAAAGGGAGATGTAAAACTCTATTTTTCCTTTACAGCAACCACAAAACAGTTATTAGGAAAACAACAGATTTTCTCATATTTCCGCTAGACATGGTTATCCTTTGGAGAATTTCTACGACAAAATATTGAGCTAACCATTTGTTGTTGTTTTTCCTCTCATTTTCTGACAGAAAAAAAATAGATTTCCGCCTGTTACTCAAGCTATAAAATTCGCATTTCGAATTCTTAAAACCGTGCGACGCGGGTATCCTGTGGAATACACTGTCGCCCAAATCACCTATTTGAATGCTTTTATGCACACGTTTTCAACGTAATCATGCCTTAAAGGCTATTTCGTGACCAGCTGCACAATATGTTGAGTTTTGAATGGAATACAAGCAATTTATTTGTATTTTTCGCTATCCCCGACGCGGGTACCCTGTGGTTTTGAAGCCCAAATGTAAATGCACCGTAACTCCTAAACGCGTCCACTTCAAAAGTGCGAACAACCGGTTTTGGACTACCCTTGACCTAAGCTTTCGAATGATATATGTGAGCAAAAATCCCCGAGGGGGGGGAGGGTTTCGACTCCTGGCCCACGGAGGAAATATGTAAGGCTGCTGACTCCTCACCCAGCTGTATTCTGATTTCAACTTTTGAAGGATTGGTGGAACAGCAGTGCTCTGCGATAGCAGTCGACACAGAGATTTACACATCTAATGCTGCCAGGAATGTAGAAGGTAAAATATTAAATTGAAGGACCCCCACCCCCTGTTTAACTGTTTGCCTGCAGCATCCCATCATTTTCTATATAATATGTAAGGCTGCTGACTCCTCGCCCAGCTGTATTCTGATTTCAAACTTTTGAAGGATTGGTGGAACAGCAGTGCTCTGCGATAGCAGTCGACACAGAGATTTACACATCTAATGCTGCCAGGAATGTAGAAGGTAAATATTAAATGGAGGTCCCCTTCCCCCTTGCCTGCAGCATCTTAATTCCCCATCTATGTATGTATGGCTGACTCCTCACCCTACTTTTCTTCTGATTTCAAACTTTTGAAGGGTTGGTGGAACAGCAGTGCTCTGAGATAGCAGTCGACACAGAGATTCACACTAATGTTGCCAGGAATGCAGTAGAAGGTAATATTAAATTAAGAACCCCCTCCCCCTAACATATGTCTGCAGCATCTTCCCTATCTCACAAATTGTGTATATATATGGCTGACTCCTCACCCTGCTGTTTTTCTGACTTCAAACTTTTGAAGGGTTGGTGGAACAGCAATGCTCTGAGATAGCAGTCGATACAGAGATTCAAACTATTGTTCCTCAGAATGTAGAAGGTAATTATTTAAAAATTGAATAACCTCCCGCCCCCTTCCTAACTGTTTGCCTGCAGGATCTACATAATATGTTTACTGTATTTGTTCATATTAAGCGCCTCAGCGCTTATTAAATTCTTCAGGTCTCTAATGTGGCGCTTTTCAATGGCGGCATTTATTAGTTTTTGTATTAGAAAGTGACAATTGTTGCTTACTCTTTTAATTTTCTGACTATGTTTTCACAACAGTTAATGTACTATAAGAATTTTCTTTTGATTTTAGCTAGGAACAATTGTCATGATTAAATTTTTCGTTTCTTCACTTTTTTATGGTTGTTGCCAAAAATGAGCACACCCAAACTGCAGCACTTATTCGAGGCGGCGTTTATTGCTTTTTTGCTCAAAATGTGGCGCTTATTCAAGGGCACCGCTTATATTTGAGGGTGGCGTTTAATGGAACAAATACGGTAGCGACTCCTCACCCTGCTGTTTTTCTATTTCAAACTTTTGAAGGATTGCTGGAACAGCAATGCTCTGAGATAGCAGTCAACGCAGAGATTCACACTAATGCTGCCAGGAATGTAGAAGGTAAATATTAAATTGAAGGACCCCCTCCCCCTGTTTAATTTTTTGCCTGCAGCATCTTCCTTACCTCACATTTTTTTTATGTATGGCTGACTCCTTACTCTACTGTTTTTATGATTTCAACATTTTGAAGGATTGGTGGAACAGCAATGCTCTGAGATAGCAGTCGACACAGAGATTTGCACGTCCAATGCTGCCAGGAATGTAGAAGGTAAATATTAAATGGAAGACCTCTTGCCTGCAGCATCTTAATTCCCCATCTGTGTATGTATGGCTCACTCCCACCCTACTTTTTTTTTCTGATTTCAAACTTTTGAAGGGTTGGTGGAACAGCAGTGCTCTGAGATAGCAGTCGACACAGAGATCGATACCACTGCTGCCAGGAATGTAGAAGGTAATATTAAATTGAAGAACCCCCTCCTCCTATGTCTGCAGCATCTTCCCTATCTCACAAAATGGCTGACTCCTCACCCTGCTGTTTTTCTGATTTCAAACTTTTGAAGGATTAGTGGAAAGCAGTAAATATTAAATAAGGACCCCCTCCCCCTGTTTAACTGTTTGCAGTGCAGCACTTTCCCCATCTCACACATTTTTTTTATGTATGACTGACTCCTCACCCTGCTGTTTTTCTGATTTCAAACTTTTGAAGGATTAGTGAAAAGCAGTAAATATTAAATAAGGACCCCCTCCCCTTGTTTAACTGTTTTCAGTGCAGCACTTTCCCCATCTCACACATTTTTTTATGTATGACTGACTCCTCACAGTGCTGTTTTTCTGATTTCAAACTTTTGAAGGATTAGTGGAAAGCAGTAAAACATATAAGGACCCCCTCCCCCTGTTTAACTGTTTGTAGTGCAGCACTTTCCCCATCTCACACATTTTTTTATGTATGACTGACTCACCCTGCTGTTTTTATGATTTCAAACTTTTGAAGGGTTGGTGGAACAGCAATGCTCTGAGATAGCAGTCGATACAGAGATTCAAACTATTGTTCCTCAGAATGTAGAAGGTAATTATTAAAAAATTGAATAACCTCCCGCCCCCCTTCCTAACTGTTTGCCTGTAGCATCTACATAATATGTTTACTGTATTTGTTCATATTAGCGCCTCAGCGCTTATTAAATTCTTCAGGTCTCTAATGCGGCGCTTTTCAATGGCGGCATTTATTAGCTTTTGAATTAGAAAGTGAAAATTGTTGCTTACTCTTTTATTTTCTGACGATGTTTTCACAACAGCTAATGTACTATAAGAATTTTGTTTTCATTTTACCTAGGAACAATTCGTCATTGATTGAAATTTTCGTTTCTTCGCTTTTTTATGGTTGTCACCAAAAATGGGCACACACAAACTGCAGCACTTTTTTGAGGCGGCGCTTATTACTTTTTTTGCTCAAAATGTGGCGCTTATTCGAGGGTGCCGCTAATATTTGAGGGTGGCGTTTAATCGAATTAATACGGTAGCTGACTCCACCCTGCTGTTTTTCTATTTCAAACTTTTGAAGGATTGGTGGAACAGCAATGCTCTGAGATAGCAGTCAACGCAGAGATTCACACTAATGCTGCCAGGAATGTAGAAGGTAAAAATATTAAATTCGAGGCCCCCCTGCTTAACTGACTGCTTGGTGCATCTTCATCATCTCACATATATTCTAATAAACAGTACTCGATAAGTATCGAGGGATGGTGAATTAGGTGGTGGGTACCCACCCCCCTAAACTGGATACTTATGAAGTACCATTGTTTTGACCTCTTCCCTTAAATGAGACAGAAAGGTTGCCAGTGTACATAGATGGCCTGTCTCCGTCATACCACGTGACTAAGCACTTACACCCCCCCTTGCCTTGATAATTTCACCCAAGTTTGGTTGCCTTAGGTTCGTCCCTTCCAAAGATATAAACTTTTCTCGTTTTATGATGGATGTCATCAAACCACGTGACCACGCAGTTGCACCGGCCTTGCCACTTAGGCAACTTCACCCAAGTTTGGTTGTCTTAGGTTGCATTCCTTTTAACCAAACCGGTTTAGGATTTGGGTATCCTCGATTGTTAAGATTTTTAGTTTAAAAGGAACGCAAAATGAAAATTATTGTTGGAGAGACACTGTAAAGGGTTTAGTGCCTGGGAGGGGGGGGGAGTACTCCCTATATTGGACTATACGGGGATGCTCGGCCCGAAAGGGGTAGGGTTTTCAAGCTGGAGGTATAAGAAAGGGGTAGGGTTTTCAGGCTGGACTGGGTATAAAAACAGTAGGGAAAATTGTAATTTTGGTATAGAAAAGGGTCTGTATTTCACCGGTTTTTCACCCGCAACGCGAGAGCAAAACCGTTTCTTTTTTAACAGAGCACAAAGCCGATTTTTCAGGCTTGGTATAAGAAAGGGATACCTTTTTCGGCTTTGGTATAAGAAAGGGGTACCTTTTTTGCTCTGAAATTGGTATAAAGAAGGGTAAGGGTCCAGAATCTGGGCCGAGCATCCCGTATAAACGTTTTGAGAATACCCCCCCCCCCCCCCCCCCCCCCCCCCGGTTTAGTGCGGTACTTCGTTCAGCGGTTTGCTGACAACCACGTGCGAATCAATCCTGGTATTTTATACATGGAACAAATAATCCAAAATAAGATTGTTCTGATTGATCCGGACAATCCAGCTTGAGGGTTGGATCGTTCAGATTGCAATCTTAGATTGGTTTGGGGTAAAGAAATGCAAAACCTGATTTCAGATTGAAAAATCCAGATTGAGATTTGGCTAAAAGGACTGCTACCTTAAGCGTCTCTTCCTGACATATGATTAAAAAACTGAGAAGGGTCTTGGTTTATCTCAGGTGGGGCGCGCAGACACGCACGGACGCGCCCGCGATACCAATAATATGGGAATACCGCTAAACCATGAAAAATGAAGTCCATCGTATATACATGAGCTATTGTATTTTTCCTGTGATACCTATGGTGCTCTGCTCTGCCTACGGCCGCTAAGGAGCTCCGTTATAATGTATGGCTGACTAATGCCTCACCCTGCTGTTTGTCTGATTGTACCTTTTTGAAGGATTTGTTATAGAGCAAGGCTTTGAAACAGCAATCGAAACAGAGATTCACACTATTGCTGACTTTCAGCCTTGAGGGGCACTTCACATTGAAGACTCCCCCTGTATAAAATTACCTGCTTGTATATTATTTTTACCAACATTTTTTCCAATAATGCTCCGAAAATGGCACAGAAATGGTCTACAGCTTCATTCTCTCTAGCCTAAAGCTGAAGGAATCAGCCACGTATTTTGTTACTGCGGGGCTTTACCACTAGAAGGGCTGATGACCTGGTAAAACATATTCTGTGGGGAGAGGCTATTGGTATGAGCTTGAAAAAACCTTTGCCCCACTTTGTCATATGCCTCACATTAACTATGTCATCAACTAATGAGTAAAATCGTTCCCAATGAGCACCACCCCCCCCCCCCCCCCCCCCTACTAAACAAATCCTCTACTCACAAATCGTGTATAGTATGGCTGCTTGCCTCACCCCGATGTGATTTTTAACCTTTTCAAGGATTGGTTGAAGAGCAAGGCTGTGACATAGTTGTCGACACAGAGATGGACACAAATGCTGCCAGAGATGTTCATGGTAAAGGTTAAAATAGTTAGTGCGACCGTCGGAAGCCCAAATTTCCACCCTGTCAGAAACAATTTCAAACCTCAAACCTAAAAAAAAACTGCTACCTAGAATGCCTTATTTGGCGTACCGTTTTAGTTCAAAGAACCCCTTAAAAAATGAAGTATTTACATCGTTTAGAAAGCCATATTCTTCCATGTTATGATGTTAGTAGTTACAACGTTCTCGCGTCTCCCGGCATCTGACGTTGGCATCTGATTTGTTATAGAGCAAGGCTTTGAAACAGCAATCGAAACAGAGATTCACACTTTTGCTGACTTTCAGCCTTGAGGGGCACTTTACAATGAAGACTCCCCCTGTATAAAATTACCTGCTTGTATATTATTTTTACCAACATTTTTTCCAATAATGCTCCGAAAATGGCACAGAAATGGTCTACAGCTTCATTCTCTCTAGCCTAAAGCTGAAGGAATCAGCCACGTATTTTGTTACTGCGGGGCTTTACCACTAGAAGGGCTGATGACCTGGTAAAACATATTCTGTGGGGAGAGGCTATTGGTATGAGCTTGAAAAAACCTTTGCCCCACTTTGTCATATGCCTCACATTAACTATGTCATCAACTAATGAGTAAAATCGTTCCCAATGAGCACCCCCCCCCCCCCTACTAAACAAATCCTCTACTCACAAATCGTGTATAGTATGGCTGCTTGCCTCACCCCGATGTGATTTTTAACCTTTTCAAGGATTGGTTGAAGAGCAAAGCTGTGACATAGTTGTCGACACAGAGATGGACACAAATGCTGCCAGAGATGTTCATGGTAAAGGTTAAAATAGTTAGTGCGACCGTCGGAAGCCCAAATTTCCACCCTGTCAGAAACAATTTCAAACCTCAAACCTAAAAAAAACTGCTACCTAGAATGCCTTATTTGGCGTACCGTTTTAGTTCAAAGAACCCCTTAAAAAATGAAGTATTTACATCGTTTAGAAAGCCATATTCTTCCATGTTATGATGTTAGTAGTTACAACGTTCTCGCGTCTCCCGGCATCTGACGTAGTACAAAGAAAGCCTTGAAAATGCAGTATAAACATTTCTTCCATGTTGTGATGTTAGGATTTACAACGCTCTCGCGTCTCCCGCATCACGTATGCTCTATTGCATAAAAAATAGTATACATATATATTTAATTCTACTATAATGTATTGTTTGCCCATTTGTCACGTCTTTAAAAGGGGCTAATTATAGAAAAAAACCTTTGGAGTACCAACAAAAAGTGTACTTTGGGTACCGGGACAGCCTGACAAAAAAAAAAAAAATTACTTTATTCTAGATCGGGGTGACGTTCAATATCCTAATGAAAATGATACACAGGAGAGACAAGCTCAGGACGATGAAGCAGATGACCAGCTGGAAGATCGTAACCTTATTGCACGTGCAAGGGCTGTTGGTGTAAAGTACGAATATGCACCAGCTGGTAACCAAGAATCAGATGCTGACTATCGTAGGCGTCGCCGTCGAAACTGTACCAAAATAGTTAAAGAGGAAGGAAAGTTGATTGAAGCTATTGGCGACCTTCCACAGCCCCCGCCGTTCGGAACATCACAGCAGGAAGAAGCAGCCTATCAAGCAATTCGTTCTTTTGAGGTAGAACAGATGACATATAGCTTTGGGCTGTGCGATAATGTAAGGAAAGAAGGTTGCAGTTGAAAAACAACGTCTGCAAAAGATGTAAGAGTGACAAACACCAGCCAAAGTTGTGGTCACACGAGAACAACATGGACCCTGCGCAAGTTCCCGATGAGTTAAATGGTCTGAGTGATGCTGAACAGATGCTGATAGCAAGGATTGCTCCAGCTATACGTGTGCACTTGCTAAAACACGGGGGTATAGCAGCCAAAGGACATTGCATAGCATTTCCACAGGCCGTGCAAGAACCCGCTAGTATTTTACCACGCTTACCAACGGAGGTGGAAATAATCCGAGTGAGAAGGCAAGGAAAGGATGACACCCACAAGGATTTTAGAGTAAGAAGGCATAAAGTAGAGTGTGCAATCCGATGGCTTAAGGACAATAATCCCGCTTACAGGGACATAACTATAGATGATGGCCGCATTCAGCGCCTACCGGTCGATGGTGAGCTACCAGATCTGAGGACAGTTGAGTTCACTGAGACGCACCATGGAGATGATCAAGGGCCTGCACCAGCACAGCTAGATACGGGGAATGTAGACAACGAGGACGATGAGACAGTGTCAGGGATTCTCCTTCCCGAGCCTGGTGAGTCATTCATATTGTAACACAACAAAATTTACGTCGATAAATTGGAGCAGAATTTATAATTTTGAAAGATTAAGAGTATTCTTTATTCAGCACTTTACATTTCGCGTTTGCACACCCCTACTCCTAAACGTGAAGTTATACACCTAACGTTATACACGAGTTGTACACCTAAATTGTAGTAATGTTTTTTGGGGGGCTTTTTCTCGTTACAAGCGTCGGATTAAAACAATTTGCCGCCTATGAAACGTTTCGAACGTCAAGCAAAAGAAGCAGCATTTTTTATTAAATTTGATGTATGTGAGCGTCTTCGAAGGAGGCATCATGAAGGAATAAAACAAAATCCAGACGCTTGACTGGTAAAGTTATCTCATGGTGATATAGAACTAACAATCTAATAGTCCTCTATATATTATCCTACAAGCGGGTGGGCTTCCTATGGTTGCGTCAATAGCGCCTGGGACTAACATAATCCTCTACCATACAGAGATGCTCATCCTTTAAGGCCTCTAGTATCCTTTAGAGTGTTAATTTAAAAAAGGAAATCTAGAAAAAATGTTTATTTATTTATAGCTGTAAATGTGCAAGAACAGATTGAGGCGGCCGTTAACCGGATTGTTACAGAGGAGAGGCCAGCAGAAAATCACGCCGAGGAAGTCAATGCAAGGCGAAGGCAGATACCAGTGATTCAGTGGCCGACCACAGATGCGACGCCAGCATCGGAGTTTACTACTCCTTATTTTTTCTCGATGGCGTTTCCTTGTTTGTTTCCCACTGGAGAGGGTGACTTTCATGTTAATCGACAGAGAACATGTGCATCTCTCCACGAATGGGCCGAGCACTTGTTGTGGTATCAGGATGGAAGATTCTCGAAACATAAAGTTTGGAAGTTCGTGGTTCACAATATGATACTAAGAAAAAGGGCTCTTGAGCAGAGTAGATACTTTGTTGATCAACAGTTAGGAGATCCCCATATTACTGTTGCAGATTTGCAAGAGCGTTTGGCAAGAGGTTGTCGAGTTTCAGGGTTCGGTTATTCTACTATAGAGAATAGTATACGCAGAGCTCTGATCATACGTAAGAACTTTATTCAACTCAAGTAAACTAAGAATACATACATTGATATAATACAAGAATCACGTGGTTACATACGTCATACATATATAGATATTTATAGATACAGCTATCAAATAACAGAATACTTATTAAAACACTACATTCCCCCACACTTATTTTAAAGTGGATATTAATAATCATTCATCAAATCCTAATCTACTGGGTGGTTTGCGCTCACGAGTTGGATAGCGCGGTTGAGGCTCGGCCGTGCTAGTTTGTTCAGCTATAGCAGTGCTAGTTTCATTGCGTGCGGCGTTCTCCGTTATTTCAACATTTTCGCTAGTTATTTCTGCGCGCGCTTGCGTGCTCTCTGTTTCTGAGTCTACTAGTGGTGCGCGTGCATCGGCAATAGGTGTTTGATCGCTAGCTGGATTATCGGCTAGAGTCGTTTGTTCTGGTGGAATTGCATCGTTTGGTCGTTTATGAATTTGATCAGCATGGCGTTTCCAGATTTCCTCTCCCACCAGAGCTTTGTAAGAAACAGGTCCTGTTCGCTCAACGATTGTAGCTTTGAGCCATTTCGGTTCTCCCCGAAAGTTTTGGACTAGAACAGGCTCACCAATTAAAAACTCTCTTTCCTTCGAATGTCGGTCGTGCTTGATCTTTTGATCAGCCTGCTTACTTAATGTTTTACTCGCGAGATCTGGTCGCAACAAATCTAACCGGGTGCGCGGTCGTCGCTTAAGCATTAATTCTGCTGGAGTCTGTCCTGTTGTACTATTTGGTGTATTCCGATAAGAAAATAAAAATTGCGCTAATTTCTGCTTGATTGAACCAGGTCCCTCTGCCTTAAAATATTGCTTAAAAGTTTGAACAAATCGTTCCGCTTGTCCGTTTGATCTCGGATGATACGGTGCTACTCGTATATGCTTAATGCCGTTACGCTTCATGAATTCAAGAAATTCGTGAGAAATGAATTGCGGTCCATTGTCACTCACTAATTGTTTTGGTAACCCGAAACGAGCAAACATGTCACGAAGTCTATCTATAGTAGCTTCACTTACAGTGCTAGACATGATCTCAACCTCAACCCATTTAGAGTGGCTATCGACTACAATGAAAAACATTTTGCCCATGAACGGTCCGGCAAAATCTACGTGAATTCTCTGCCAAGGATTGCAAGGCCAATCCCACGGATGCAATGGTGCCTGTGCCGGTCGGTTGCGTGACAATTGACATTTTGAACAACTGTGCACAACCCGAGAAATATCGTCATCTAAACCTGGCCACCAAACATGAAGTCTCGCGAGGGACTTCATCCGAACTATGCCTGGATGTCCTTCGTGCAACTCACCCAAAACTTGGTTTCTCAAAACTTTAGGTACTATCACACGAATTCCCCATAATAAACATCCATCTTCCGTGGTTATCTCGTGTCGCTTATTAAAATATGGCCTAATCGCTTCCGTTGAGGTCATATCCGGCCATCCCGATAGTGTATACTCTAAAACTCGTGAAAGAACCGGATCGACTCGCGTAGCACTTCGAATGTGATCGACTCCTAGTGCTACCTCGATTTGCAATTTGTTTATCATTTTCGCATCGTCGACTTCTGTGCTACGATCAGTAAATTCAAGTGGTAATCTCGATAAACAGTCGGCGTTCGCGTGCTTATCGGTAGAGCGATAAATGATATCATACTGATAGGCGGATAGTAAGAGTGCCCACCGCTGCATTCTTGCGGCTGCGAGGGTTGGAATTCCGGTTTTCGGACCCAAAAGACTTATCAACGGCTTGTGATCGGTGACTAACAAAAACTTCCTGCCGTACAAATACTGATGGAATTTCTTAATCCCAAAAACAATACTAAGAGCTTCTTTCTCGATCTGGGCATAGTTTTGCTCACTGCGATTCAAAGTTCTCGACGCAAAAGCAATTGGTCTCTCTTCGCCGTTCGGTAAAACATGAGAAATCACTGCGCCTACTCCGTAGTTCGAAGCATCAGTGTCTAACTTAAGCGGTAATTCCTCATTGTAGTGCATCAAAACTGGTGCGCTAGAAAACTTATCCTTCAATTCTCGAAAAGCTTTTTCCTGGGTGTTGCCCCATTTCCATTTAACTCCGTTCTGCAAAAGTTCATTTAGCGGATGTGTAGTGGTCGAATAGTTTACTCACGAACTTTGAATAATAATTAACCATACCTAAAAATGATCGAAGTTGTTGTTGGTTAGTTGGCGCTGGCGCATTTCTAATGGCCTCGACTTTCTTTTCAATCGCATGCAGACCACTAGCATCCACGCGATATCCTAAATATTCCACAGAAGGTTGCATGAACTTACATTTAGCGAGTTTTAGCCTTAAACCTGCGTTTTCTAGACGCGTCAGAACCTCAGCCAAATTGCGCAAGTGTTCCTGGTCAGTTTTGCCAGAAACCAAAATATCATCTACTCTACATATTACCATAGGTATCCCCTGCAATACTTGCTCTATCTTAGACTGGAATATGGCACTGGCGGAGGCGACGCCGTAGGGGAGTCTCCTCGGCCGGTACAGTCCTCTGTGGGTGTTGATAGTAACAAATTCTCTGGACTCTTCGTCCAACAAAATCTGCTGATAAGCTCTGGAAAGATCTAGCTTTGAAAATTTCTTCCCGCCACTAAGGGTAACAAATAAATCTTCAGGATTAGGGAGGGGGTGCTGGTCAACTTCAAGAGCTGAGTTAACCGTAACTTTGTAATCCCCACATAGCCTTATGCTATTATCTGGCTTTACGATCGCTACAATGGGTGCGGCCCATTCCGAATACCTTACTTTTTCTAATGCTCCCATGCTCTCTAAACGGTCAAGTTCCTTTTCGATTGCTCCCTTAAGTGCGTGCGGAACTGAGCGGGGCTTGAAAAACCTAGGGGTGGTCCCAGCCTTAACGTGTAATTTAGCTTTAACATCGCGCATCGTTCCTAATTCGTCCTTAAATACTACCTTGTGCTTTGTCAGCACGTCATCAAGATCTTCCGTTACACGCCTGATAGATCCCCAATTCAAGCGAATACCTCTTAACCAGTTACGTCCTAGTAACGCTGGTCCATTTCCTTTGATAACTTGAATAGGAAGGTCACACTCCTGTTCTTCATAATTCACTTTGACCTCAGTTTGTCCCAAAATCTCTAATTCCTCTCCGGTGTAGGTTTTCAGGCGCACGTTAGAATCCTCTAACTCCACATCTCCCATTTTCTCCTTCCATAACTCTTCAGAAATCACGCTTAGAGAAGCTCCAGTGTCTAGCTCAAAATCCATATTAGTTCCATTGATTTTCACAGGAATCATTATTGAAGGTTCCGAGCCGTTCACTCCAATCTTAAATAAATCTCCAAGCATCCCTTCATTTTGGCCATCATCATCATCTCCTTCGTCTAAATATCGGAAGTTAGAATTCCGCGGTTGTTGTTTTATGTCACGCTTCTTGGCATCCTCCACCTTCGGCTTCTTACACACTTTACTAATATGTCCCGTATTTTTACAATTGTGGCATTCTACATTCTTGAACCTGCATTCTTGTGGGTTATGTTGCTCTCCACAACGGAAACAAGGTTTTCCGGATTCCTTTTTCTTAAAGTTCCTTTGTCCTCCCTGCTGCCCTCGGGGACGTGACGATAGGGCGTTCACTCCCGCTGGAAGGTTTCCAAACTTGTTCGCTTGCTTTTCCGCAGATTCCATGGCTTGGGCAGTTTCAACAGCCTTGTTCCACGTCAAATCTTTTTCGGCCAGCAGTTTCTTCTGTATGTTTCTGCTCTTGAGGCCACATACAAATCTGTCGCGCAGAGCCTCGTCCAGGAACGCTTTAAACTCGCAACGCTCCGAAGCTTTCTTTAACGCGGCACAATAATCCGCAACGCTTTCACTCTCTTGCTGTTCTCTCTTGTGGAAGTGAAATCGCTCAGCTATGACCAGTGGCTTCGGGTCATAATGCTTTCCTAGGACCTCTATAAGTTCCTTGTACTTTTTGTCTGACGGCTTCGCCGGAGCCAACAGATCGCGTAACAAATTGTAGGTCTTGCTTCCCACAATCGTTAAAAACGTGGCGACTATCTTCTTTTCGCCCTCCACGTCGTTTGCGAGGATAAACTGGTCGAACCTCTCTGTATACGCACTCCAATCCCCCTTTGAAGCTTCGAAAGGTTCCAGTGTTCCAAGAGTTGAAGTCGCCATCCTCGTCGCCAATTGTCGAGTTTCAGGGTTCGGTTATTCTACTATAGAGAATAGTATACGCAGAGCTCTGATCATACGTAAGAACTTTATTCAACTCAAGTAAACTAAGAATACATACATTGATATAATACAAGAATCACGTGGTTACATACGTCATACATATATAGATATTTATAGATACAGCTATCAAATAACAGAATACTTATTAAAACACTACAGAGGTGACACCAGCATTGCTAACAAACTTCTTTACTTTGGAGCAAGTCTCCGTGGCACTAGTCAGTATTGGCATCAGCGACGCAGAGAGCTGCAGGCGTTAGTTGAGTTCATGGTGAATGAGAAACGTGGTTTACCTTCCTTTTTCATGACGGGCAGCTGTGCAGAGTTCTACTTCCCGCCGCTAAGAAGACTTTTGGAAATGTACACTTTACAAACGACTGGTGAGAGAGTCGATCTCGCAGTAGATAGTAATGCGCGGTTCAAAGCGGTGCAGGAGAACACGCACATCGTCGTAGCGTATTTTGACATGCGTACGCAGAGCTATCACCAGAAGGTTCTAAAGCCCGTGTTTGGAATTAGTGACTATTGGTATCGCTACGAATTCGCCAAGTCTAGAGGTCAAATTCATTGGCATCAGCTGAGTTGGAGAGAGGACCGTGAGCCACACCAGCTACTGCAAAATGCTCGCGAAGACGGATGCAATGATGATGTCTACGTTAGACGACTAAGTGATTGGGTGGAGGAGAATCTTGCAATGACAGCCTCTCATCCAGCTGGTAAAGACGACAACGGTGATCCTAGAAAAGAACTTTGGCCACCACCAGAAGGTACTGCAGAGGCTGTGACACGGGGCCAAGATCCACTCGTGAAAATGCTGATGGACGTAGCTGCAACTGAAGAAGCGATATTAGAAGATCATTTACACCTCGTTAATAGAGTGGCCTTGCACTGTTGTTCAGATTACTGCTTGAGAACTCCTCGTCACCCTGAGCCTGGTCTGCAGCCAAACGAGAGGGTATGTCGAATGGAGTTCGGATCAGAATTTCACCGAGGAAAAGAGGCACGTGATGTACCAGAAATCGTACAAGACCACAATGGAGCTGATCGTATAGAGCTGCCGCGTGACCACCCTCGTCTGGTTCAGCATTCCCGTTTTCAGTTACAATCTTGGCGAGCTAATGGGGATCTCAGCTTGATATTGTCGAACTCACCCCCAGATGATCCAAGTGCTAACGAGATTATGGCTGTTATAGACTACGTATGTGGATACGCCTGTAAGGACAACGAACCTACCGGAGCCACCATTGATCTATTTAAAGACATGGTGAATACGACAGAGGAAGGCGACGAGGTGTCTGGAAGATCCATTTGCGCAAAGCTACTCATGAAAACAGTGGGACGACGCGATGTTAGCGGGCCAGAGGCTTCGTTTGAACTGAGTGGTTTGAAACTGTGGCAAAGCAGTAGAAACTTCAGATACTTATCTCTCACAGGTTCAAGACGCCTGGAGCGGAATGGTAACACTGCTACTAGTAACACTCCACTGGACAAGTACCTAGCAAGAAGACGCGATGATAGATGCTCTTGGTATGAGTTTGCGTCTAGAGACGGAAAAGTCCCAGTAGTAAGTGGGGGGTCGACTTACGCTACCTGGCCACTGAACGAAGACTTTTGTCGCACCATGTTATTGTTGCACTGGTCTAACTGGTTCGCATTGGAAGAGATCAAGAGCGATGACCACTCCTGGAAGTATCACTTTGAGGCCTTTCTCTTGACAAATGAGTGCCCTACATTTGTAAAGGCCAAGGTGTGGAAGGCTCGGCAACTGGCTGAGCATCCGAGAGAGGAACTCTTTGAAGAAGGCGATAGTGAAGATGATGCTGAAGAGGAAGACCAACCAGACTGGGTCGGTGTGTATGCAGGTCAGCATCAACGACTCCAAGAAGATAGGGAGTTTCAGTTTGATGATGGAGGCGAAGACTATGATTGGAGCAGAACCAGATTGGAAATACCAGCAAACCAAGATCCGAAGAAATGGCTGCAAGATTGCATCGAAGAGAATGGTGAAGACAGCATACGGGACGTAACACTTGAACTCCCTGACGTAGATCCCCTAACACTTAATGAAGAGCAGAGCTCGGTCGTAGCTTTAGTGCTACACACGCTGCGTACTTCCATAGAGAGGCCTACTGATTACCAACCACTTCGACTCGTCGTATCTGGCACAGGTGGTACAGGGAAATCATACGTAATCAAGTGTTTACAGCGGTTAGTAAGACAAGTCTGTGGTGGTAACGATGCTATTCAAGTAATCACGCCCACTGGAAATTCTGCGTACTTGGTAGAAGGGAGTACAGCGCACAGGTTCTTGTCGATACCAACGGGAGGAAGATCCTGTCACGAGCTAACCATCCCATCAGGAACTGTTTTAGAGAAACTTCAGAAACGATGTGAGAACCTTAAGGTGCTGATTGGAGATGAACGCTCTATGTTCGGTCGCACGACCATGGGCTGGATGGAACAGCACGCACGATATGCCATGAACAAAGGAGAACTGCAGAGCAACCCTGGGGAGGAATTCCAGTAGTGGCAATGATGGGAGATGACGTCCAGTTGCCCCCGGTTTTGGACACACCTGTTTATGTAGCGGAATCACGGAACGCTCCGTCTAACCATGGTAGACTAGTGTGGACAGCCTTTGACACAGCCGTAGAGCTGATCCAGATTGTCAGACAGTCCGAGGCAGAAGTACAGCTGCGAGACGTACTGACGTGTATGCGCGATTATACCACTACAATGGAGCATGTTCGGTGGCTTCAGAAATTCCAGTGGCACGATCTCCTCAGGACGCATGGCGAAGAGTTGTTACAGAGAATGGATGAGCAGGGTCTCTTTGTGTTCCCAACTCACCGACTTGAATGGGAGCGAAATAAGAGCAAGTTGCTGGAATGCAATCAACGTCAAGATCACCCAGTAGCGAAGATAAAAGCTGTAAACAATGGAAGACACGCGCTGAAGGCTGACAGCAACAAGGCGGGTGGACTTCTTAGAGTCGTTTACCTGTGCCGGGACAGCAAAGTGATGCTTGTGGCAAACCTAAAGGCAGAATGGGGTCTATACAATGGAGCGGTCGGCAACGTTGTAGATATTGTTTATCTTGATGGACGCAGACCGACGGACGACCCACCGCCACAACCGGATTATGTGTTAGTGCGCTTTACTGGCTACAAGGGACCAGCTTTCATCGCTACCGATCCAACTGTTGTACCAATTGTACCGATAAGCAGGGCAACAGACTGCGTATGTTGCAGACGTGTGCAGGTTCCGCTGCGATTGGCTTGGGGAATGACGATCCATAAATGCCAAGGGATGACTGTAGGCGAAAGAGAGCCATTTAGATATGTCGTGATTCATCCAGGTAGTCATGCGTTTGAAGCAAAGAGCCCAGGAGCGTTCTTTGTGGCATTGTCTAGAGCGAAGTCTGCAGGGGGAGATGGAAGAGATCCAGACTTTGCATTTCACCAGGACGTACTCATCAACATGGACAGATTTCGTGCAGTTAATACGCCGACGGTACAATCTCGACAAAGAGAAATCGAAAGGCTACGTGCTTTGACTGCAGAATGTCGTGAACGACAACCTCTACGCAGAGTATACGAGGGGGAGACTTTCCGAGAGCTAGTGCATTGGGCAGAGTCTCGAGACTGAGAAGGTCATCGCGAATCAATATGAATGATCGTGTGGAGCAGTTGGAAGAGCATCCGACTCGTGTGACCAGGTATCGCGACTAGTGGTTATGCTGGAATCAGTCTGTCAGAAGAGACTGAGGGCCTTGCGTGGCCATGCATAACAGGGAGACTAGTGGTTATGCTGGAATCAGTCTGTTAGAAGAGACTGAGGGCCTTACGTGGCCATGCATAACTGGTTATGCTGGAATCAGTCTGTCAGAAGAGACTGAGGGCCTTGTGTGGCTATGCATAACCCGCGATTAATGATTATGCTGCAATCAGTCTGTCAGAAGAGACTGAGGGCCTTGCGTGGCCATGCATAATTGGTTGTGATGGAATCAGTCTGTCATTCGAGACTGAGGGCCTTGCATGGCCATGCATAACTAAACCTTACTGTGAGACGTCTTTTAAAACTGTTATGGTAAGTTCAATTATTGAATGGGATTAATTTGAAGCGTCAAATAGCCATCACGAATGATTGATGTTCTTGTGTTTGTTTTTGCGTTCTTTATTTAGACCTGAAGTGTCTCACTGAAACACGTCGTGGAGCTCTGGAAGTTGACACACAATATAACGTGGGCTTATTTGAAGAACGTCTACTGGTCCAACAGCAGGGGCTCTCAAGTTATCGAATGATACTAGAAACGTCAAAGGTATTACAATCAGTACTTGACAATCAAATAGTGCTGTCGGTAACGAATAAGGCAGTTGGATGTTGAAAACAAAAATTAGCCTAGCATGGCCATCGGGATCGGGCACGGGGTCCTATTCCCTTGGCTTTTTGCTATTACTCTCGTCACTGATTTGTGTATCTTTCTTTCCGGTATCAATGAGCGTCACAACTTGGCCCCATTGAACGGTGCGTAATCAAATGTATGCTTATTCCCAAGCTCTCCTGGATAGGTATGTTTGCCTGTGTAATATCGCACCTTACAATATTATGTATTCTGTGAGTTCGTTTCTCATATGCATATTCCTTATTTTCATGATGCTTTATGCTGTGTAGGACATCAAATAATTGTCTATCACTGAGACAACTTGAGGTTACGTTTGTTTTAATAAGTGGTGGCGAAGTTCACCAGTACCAAAAAATAAAGCTGTAAACCATAAAAGACATGCACTGAAGGCCGGCAGCAACAAGGCTGGCACCTGAAACTCACGGCTTGAAGTATACGAGTTAATAATGTAGTTTATTCCAACCTTATTGCAGTCTTGCTGAATTACAGGGAGATAACAAAAGTACAAGGATGGTTGCGCTGATCCATAGCTTTGTTATAAGGCAAGCTAGGCCATATAATGGCCATTGCCCACCTCTGTACAGACTCTAAGGCGTTTGACAGACGGTGGAACCCCGCATCTTCTTAGTTGACGATAGCAAACATACGTCTGTTTTTCCCTCTTCAGTAGATAATCACAGTGCACTCCCCAGGAGAGGTCGCTGGACAAGTGAACTCTGAGCAGCTTGAATGAACTAACCTCTTCGATAACGCTACCACCCGATGTGAGAGGGGGTGCATTGTAACGAAGTCAACCATTGACCAAATTGTCTGATAGAACTGATAGAGCTAGCAGTAAAATAACTACGATATCCTGGAATCAATACACATTAGCTATCGCTCGTGCCTAGTTTAGGAAGCTGTTTGGCCTCTGCTAACAGTTTTGGATTGTTCGTTAAGCACCTCGTATCGCACCCTACAGCACATTTCAATGGTATTTGTTATATTGTTATAAAGCAAAAGTACCATTACAGTGTTGCTTTTTTCTTGAAAAAAGTGGCACAACATCCTCTATCTTACTGTTCCTGTTATATTTTTTTATTTACGTCTGCCGAGTGACACACATCCTTGAGTTCTGGACGCGGAAAAAACAATATAACGTGGCCCGCGTGGTCCGTGAGAAACCCGCACGTGCATCGACTTGAAGGCATCGACTTGAACTTAGAAGTTATCAATGATGCTAGAAACAAGGTATTGCACATAAAGGTTTGCTTATGCAAAAATTCCATATTATAATGCCTTTGCGTTCAAAATCACATGGCCATCGGGCACTGGACCATTAACGGGCGAAATCGGGGTTCATTGGCTTTGTTCTTTGGCTCTTGTTACTTTGGCTTATGTTTATCTTACTTTATTTTGGCATCAATGAGCAGAACAACGTGACAAGCGAAAACTACCTAATTATGCCCAGCTTTTACAGCAGTTAATCAGTGGACTTAGATTAGGCTGCATTCATTATGTATACTACAGGGGGGGGGGGGGGGGGGCAGAGGATTTTGAGGGGGGATCTCAAAATTTAGCAACTGGAAAAGGGGGGATGTCAAGTTTTTTTCATAACATTAAGGGGGGATGCATATTTTTGTTGAGGTATTATATATATTTTAAACACCGAGTTTGAACCTCCTGAAGAAATATCACTTGCACTACTATTCTCGTGTATTTACCCTCTTTCAACTGATATGTTGAAAATAGCTGCACGCTTCGCGCGCCTGAAGACTTATAAACTTAAAAAAGTGTAATAGGCCTTCTTGTTTTACCACAATTCCTTGAGGTCCTCTTGAGTGACTTTTGTCTGCCAGACAAAAACGACTTTGGACTTTTGATTAATAGTCTTGAAAACAAACCAAACAATCAAATACAAAATAAATGATACTCAGTCTATGTAGTAAGGTTCCAATCAAGGAGCGCACCAGATAACTTGGTAGAAAGTCACTACACACAAAAGAGTACAGCCACCTAGGATTTTTATTTGCATTTTTACGCTTTGTATTTTTTATCAAATGGCCTTCTTATTTTACCACAATTCCTCGAGGTCCTCTTCAGTGACTTTTGTCTGCCAGACAAAAACGACTTTGGACTTTTGATTAATAGTCTTGTAGCTTTATGTCAAAATTGCTGCGCGCTTCGCGCGCACAACGGAAATCAAACCAAACAATCAAATACAAAATAAATGATACTCAGCCTATGTAGTAAGGTTCCAATGAAGGAGCGCACCAGATCACTTGGTAGAAAGTCACTACACACAAAAGAGTACAGCCACCTAGGATTTTTATTTGCATTTTTACGCTTTGTATTTTTTTATCATTGAGCCTTGTTCTGCATCTTTTGAAAAAATGTTATTGACGCGACCCTACCTCGACATATAAATTGACAAAATGTCGGGGGGGGGGGGCATGTTTTTTCCTTTTGACAAAGAGGGGGGATTCGTAAAAAATATGTTGTGCCTTGGGGGGATCTGAAAATTTTGCATTGTCAAAAAAAATCCTCTGCCCCCCCCCCCCCCCTGTAGTATACATAATGAATGCAGCCTTATTGTGATTGCTTGACGTTATGCTTGTTTGACGTGGTGGCGACATCATGCTTACAGGTAAACAAATCTGCAATGACGGTATGGCCTAGGATCTAAGCCGGCTAAAGATGCCACAAGTTGAAACGAAAAATTTGACGATATGGCCTAGGATCTAAGCCGGCTAAGAGTTGCCACAAGGCGAATACCAAACAAGAAAAATTTAAAGAGCCTGTGTCAGCCACTCCTTTGTTGTTGTTTTCGTTCGATAGCAGAAGACGAATTACGAGCAGAAATCTCTCGATATCCATCTAAAAACAAAGTTTCACATTTGATTTACCAAATTCAATCGAGAAAATTGCTCTACAGTCTCTAAATCAGCCGATGGAAGTGGATGCTTTCTCCGACTTGGTATGTTGCTATGCTGTCAAAATGGCGGCTGACACAGGCTCTTTAAGGGACTTTGAAAAAGTCTAAAAGCATTCCTATTAGCCTTTCCTAATGCAAATGAAGAAAGTGCGTTGTCTAAGTTAATTTGAATTAGGAACGGCTCATGATTAGACCGGCGTATGTGTAAACTTATTTCAGTACTAATGATACTTTTTATTTGTTATAGAAGCATCGAAAGTTTTCTTCATAAACCGACCCGAGCAAAATAGCATTATTCTCATTTCTTACGGGGACTCTCAAGAACTCAGTCAAGACAGTTGTCAGACTCTAAAGGACATTTACGGCACACCATATAATTGTAGAATTAGAATAGCACTTACAAAATAAAAAAACGCGAATAAAATGAAACGTAATCCTGTAAACTACAGAAAGTGACTTTGATAGAATATCTATCTCCAATATCAGAGAGTGCCACTAAACGTTTTCCACTAGTTTTGTCGCGTCCTTTACAACGTATGTAGTGCGCCAGTCATCTTTCTCAAGTTCGCAAATGTGATTAGAGTGACTAAGATACTGCCCTGTTTCAAAATCTACTTCTCTATCATGTATACGTTGCTGCCGAAAGTATAACAGTGAATCTCGAGCCAAGATTCTAGGAAGATGCCAAACCAACTTTTTATTAGCAATTCAAAAAGGAATTCGATGTTGATGAAATGTGAAATTTTAGTATCAAATTGAGGTTCTAATAAAACTATCCCGTAACATTCATATGTGTGATAATTTTATGGATTATGCATCAGGAGCTCCGCTTTTAGGCAGTGCCTAAATCTATATATTTAGTTCCTTTCTAGATACCCTTTACCCTTCCCCGTAGTGAGTCGATACTTAACAATTATTCGCCGAAGGCGAAGTGAATAGTGGCGAATAGTTCCCGAGACCGGAGGTCGAGGGGACTATTCGCCACTATTCACTGAGCCTGAGGAGAATAATTGTTTTAGTATATACTACACGGGAACACTCCAAAAAATATCCGAACGACACTATGTGGCATTTGCCGACATTTTGTAGCCTCTTTCTGTATGCGTGACGTTTGTCACGCACGCGACATTACGTCAGACTTCTCTACAAGCATTCGGCTACTGAACACATGGTGGAAACTTGCTGCTGTTTTAGAGAAGCAAAAACGCTAGAAAACACTTGTTTTAAAACCTTAATATCGACTACGATAAACGATTTAAGTTTTTAGAAGGTTGCAAGGATGGATTCAAGGGATAAATTCGCATTTTGTGCCTTGGATTATGGATTGTGAAACTGCAGAGTTGCTTCGCTGAAAACACTTTGCCTTTGGTCGCCATTTCACCACCGATGGATGACTATATTTTTCAACCTGGTGGCAGAGAAATTCAAGATTCGTTTGGAATATTAACAGAAATTTGGGAAATTAACCTCTTCAAACCCTGGGACAACGAGGAAGACCTTGTTCATAAAAAGAGAGACCACTTTAAATACGTTTGATGTCGGATGGCTCGTGATCAAGCGAATCAACAAGTCGACGGTAAGCTTAACTGAAATTCTCTCTTAAACTGCACTCAATGACTGGCTTCTACGATTTACTGTCCTTTCTAACCTACAGGTACATGTAAATGTTCGGCAAAGTAGATATGTTTTCGACAAAATTGGCTTAATTAATATGTTGTTGTGAATGTAATTCGTCTCTCAAAAGTGCCGTGAACGAATCATCGATCTCTGTGATTCCGAAGAACTGAAAAACAAGAACAGCACATTTTCGAAGTTCAAGAAATACATTCTCTCTCTGATTCATCTTGAAAAACTAAAGAGACCACATAAGTTAATTGAGAAGGATTTTTCCGTTGCATTTCGAATCAGATAGTTCCTTTAGAAAGTAAAAATATCCGAACCACTTGCACTCGGGCTTCTCAATCTCGGAATAATGCTTTCGATCTCGGAATATTGTGGCATTATCCCGAGATAGCGAACCAATCAAAACGCGCGATCTATGGAGGTTCCCGTGTAGTATATACTAATCGATATTATCCAATAGAATCCCATACCTCTATTCTATCGCATGTCGGGTACCTTAGCGGAATGATCGTGACACGGCGGACAAAAGTGCCAAAATTTGTATACGTGTTGGTTTGGGCTAGTTAATCAATCCTAGGATGGGTGCCCAGTTGGCACCCCCCTGCTTCTCATTTTACTAGAGATCAAAATCTGAGTGAAAAATTCGTGTGATGGGTTGCCTGTGGCGGATATCATAATTATCATATTTTTGCTTTAAAAGCCAAGACAAAGATGAATAAATACTTGTGAAGCTGTATTATGCATTCAGAAATATTTATCGTCCATAGAAAGAGCATTTCGAAAAAGCTTAAGCGTGTTTGAAAAGGTTTAGTGTATTCCTCGTGCCCAGACTCCCTCGCCCATTCAGACCTTTCCAAAATGGCGGCCGCCATGAACAACTACTGAGCCTGTAAGTATTTTGGCGCAAAAATAACCCTTTTTGAACAATTTAGTTGTAAATACATGGAAAATAATACGGCCAAGAAGTTTCTTTTCCTTTTTCGGATGTTTAGTTTGAATAATTTTAATTTTCAAAACGAAAATAAAACGAGAAATTGGTACGATGATTCGAATGTAAATTCACAAAACGCCAAATCATTGCAAATATGAAATAGCTATGGTCATCAACGACAGATTCTTGCATTTCAACCTTGAGTTTCGGCTTTATAAAATTAAAGATCTGTAAAATAAGGTGCCTGATATTAGTGGATTTCACATGACACATTGCGTTTACTCCTATACGTTTTGTTCACAGAATGTGACGGTGTATTTACTTTGCGCTTTGTTTACCACAGTCATTTGAAGTCGGCTCTAAAACGCAATAAGTGAGAATGTGCCGACGTGTGTATAGTTAGTGTTCATTCTCACTTATTCTAAAACGCAGCTCGATTTTTCATATGCGTTTATTCTGCAATGTGAACGACATATATCTTGGAGTACGAGATACGACGCGAAACCATAAAAACAAACCCGCGCTCACAAGTTTGGCTGAAAATAGAGGATGGTTCCCTGCTTGAAGTGGCCTCTGCACACAAATGTCACAACCTCGTCCAGGATCGTGGACGTACTTGACTGGCTTGGCTGTTTTACAAGAATGGCGTCAGTGTTTTCGTTTCGAAAACATCGCGCGCTTTCACGAGTGATTTCTTGTTCAATGACCAACGCACAACATTTTGATCAAATTTCTGTAGAAAATAAAACGATCTCCAGCGAATTCTCAAAAACAGTAAACATGAGTATCAGAGCAGCGTTTAAGAGCCCTCAAATTGAGTGAACGACACTAAGGTGCAGGATTGCGGTTTCTCAAAATATCATGATTGTATATCATCAAATTGATAAATGATATCATGAAATTTGAGTGATATTTTGGTGATAATCTCAAATTTCAACGATTTGCACTTTGCATATGAAAATATCATTATCAATGATATTATCATGATTACTGTTGTATATTTCTTTTATTGCAGATCTCAAATTATCCAATATCATATCACTGTCATATTCTGATAATCTCATGATATGTCACTATCATTATTTAACAAATGATTTGGAAAATCTCAACTAAGCATTATCAAAATATCATTATCATAAAGTGATTGTTTTTCCCCATGTCTCAAATTATCATTATCAAAAAATAATAGCAAATTATCATTATCAAATCTCAGTCAAGTGATGAAACAGCAAAGACGTGTTGAAGCCAGAGTGATATTGTGATATATCATGAGATTATCAAACTGCCCTATATTATGTAAATATCTCCATTTTAGTTCTGAGAATATCATGATTTATCAGATAATCACGAACTTGTGTGATATATCACGATAATATCAAATAACCGCATTCTGAATTTTCAGTCCTCTCAGTTAGTATTTTATTATCATAAAGTTATCATAGCCAGGCACGTTCTTGACAAGTCCTATAAAAGTCCAGCAGGCCTAGGGTTTGCAACCATTTGGCAAAAAGGTGCAATAAAATAATCAAAGAAACAGATGAGCTTCGGCTCACTATTTCTTTCTGGTTTACAAGTGAACATGTTCCACACAAATGCCTCTAGTTCATTCTTAAGGTCAGAGTTGAAACAGTCATTCACAAAACTCGTTCTACAAATGCGCAGGAAAGAACTCAGCTCACTATACCATACTCTTGTTGTACAAATGCGCTTTAAAGAACTAGCTCACTATACACATAGCCTCGTTCTACAAATGCGCTGGAAAGAACTTAAGTTCACTATACACATAGCCTGGGGGGGGGGGGGACTCCCATAGTTTTGGGTCGGGGATGATCGTTCTCTATACACGTATCCTCATTCTACAAATGCGCCAAAAAGAAATAGTTCATACACATAGCCTCGTTCTACAAATACACAGGAAAGACCTAGTTCTTTACACACATAGCCTCATTCTACAAATGCGCAGGAAAGAACTAGTTCTCTATACACATAACCTCGTTCTACAAATGCGCAGGAAAGAACTAGCTCACTATACACATAGCCTCGTTCTATAAATGCGCTTGAAAGAACTAGTTCTCTATACACATAGTGTCGTTCTACAAATGCGCAGGCAAGAACTAGTTCTCTATAGACATAGCCTCGTTCTATAAATGCGCTTGAAAAAACTAGTTCTCTATACACATAGCCTCGTTCTACAAATGCGCAGGCAAGAACTAGTTCTCTACACACATACCCGCATTCTACAAATGCGCAGGAAAGAACTACTTCTCTATACACATAGCCTCGTTCTACAAATACGCAGGCAAGAACTAGTTCTCTACACACATACCCGCATTCTACAAATGCGCAGGAAAGAACTAGTTCTCTATACACATAGCCTCGTTCTACAAATACGCAGACAAGAACTATTTCCTTATACACATATCCTCGTTCTATAAATGCGCTTGACAAAACTAGTTCTCTATACACATAGCCTCGTTCTATAAATGCGCTTGAAAGAACTACTTCCATATACACATAGCCTCGTTCTATTAATGCGCTTGAAAGAACTGGTTCTCTATACACATAGTCTCGTTCTACAAATGCGCAGGAAAGAACTAGTTCACTATACACATAGCCTCGTTCTATAAATGCGCTTGACAGAACTAGTTCTCTATACACATAGTCTCGTTCTACAAATGCGCAGGAAAGAACTAGTTCACTATACACATAGCCTTGTTCTATAAATGCGCTTGAAAGAACTAGTTCTCTATATACATAGTCTCGTTCTACAAAATGCGCAGGCAAGAACTAGTTCTCTATACACATAGCCTCGTTCTATAAATGCGCTTGAAAAAACTAGTTCTCTATACACATAGCCTCGTTCTACAAATGCACAGGCAAGAACTAGTTCTCTACACACATACCCGCATTCTACAAATGCGCAGGAAAGAACTAGTTCTCTATACACATAGCCTCGTTCTACAAATACGCAGGCAAGAACTAGTTCTCTACACACATACCCGCATTCTACAAATGCGCAGGAAAGAACTAGTTCTCTATACACATAGCCTCGTTCTACAAATCTGCAGGCAAGAACTAGTTCTCTATACACATATCCTCGTTCTATAAATGCGCTTGACAAAACTAGTTCTCTATACACATAGCCTCGTTCTATAAATGCGCTTGAAAGAACTAGTTCCATATATACATACCCGCACTCTACAAATGCGCAGGAAAGAACTAGTTCACTATACACATAGCCTCGTTCTATAAATGCGCTTGACAGAACTAGTTCTCTATACACATTGCCTCGTTCTACAAATGCGCAGGAAAGAACTAGTTCTCTATACACATAGTCTCGTTCTACAAATGCGCAGGAAAGAACTAGTTCTCTATACAGATAGCCTCGTTCTACAAATGCGCTTGACAAAACTAGTTCTCTATACACATAGCCTCGTTCTATAAATGCGCTTGAAAGAACTAGTTCCATATACACATACCCGCATTCTACAAATGCACAGGAAAGAACTAGTTCACTATACACATAGCCTCGTTCTATAAATGCGCTTGACAGAACTAGTTCTCTATACACATTGCCTCGTTCTACAAATGCGCAGGAAAGAACTAGTTCTCTATACACATAGTCTCGTTCTACAAATGCGCAGGAAAGAACTAGTTCTCTATACACATAGCCTCGTTCTACAAATACGCAGGCAAGAACTAGTTCTCTATACACATATCCTCGTTCTACAAATATGCAGGCAAGAACTAGTTCTCTATACACATAGCCTCGTTCTATAAATGCGCTTGACAGAACTAGTTCTCTATACACATTGCCTCGTTCTACAAATGAGCAGGAAAGAACTAGTTCTCTATACACATAAATAAAGTAAAATAAAGTGAAGAGAGAACTAGTTCACTGTATTCATAGCTTCGTTCTACAAATACACACATAGCCTTATTCGAAAAGTATGTGCTCGAGTTACTATGCACATGGCCTCCTTTTAAAAATGGGAAAGTTAGTTCACTATTTTGTGTTAGTACTACATGGCAGAAGAAATTCAATGAAATGCAATCATGATTTATCACTATATCATGGCCTAAGTAGAAATTCTGAGTGAATTGAATATTATGATAATATCATGATTTATCACTATATCATGGACATAGAAGAAATCCTTAGCTAATTAAATATTCTGATAATATCATGATATATCACTCTCTCAGGCTCCTAGGAACAAAATTGACCTCATTAAATATTCTGATAATATCATGATATATCACTCTCTCAAGGCCCTAGGAAGAAAATTGACCTCATTAAATATTCTGATAATATCATGATATATCACTCTCTCAAGGCCTTAGGAAGAAAATTGACCTCATTAAATATTCTGATAATATCATGATATATCACTCTCTCGGGCTCCTAGGAAGAAAATTGACCTCATTAAATATTCTGATAATATCATGATATATCACTCTCTCAAGGCCCTAGGAAGAAAATTGACCTCATTAAATATTCTGATAATATCATGATATATCACTCTCTCAAGGCCCTAGGAAGAAAATTGACCTCATTAAATATTCTGATAATATCATGATATATCACTCTCTCAAGGCCCTAGAAAGAAAATTGACCTCATTAAATATTCTGATAATATCATGATATATCACTCTCTCAAGGCCCTAGAAAGAAAATTGACCTCATTAAATATTCTGATAATATCATGATATATCACTCTCAAGGCCCTAGGAAGAAAATTGACCTCATTAAATATTCTGATAATATCATGATAATATAATGCTAATATGATATAAAACCACTGTAGAATATCAAAATATCAACCCCCCATAAGAAGGTTGATATATCATGATATTATGACCTCTAAATACAAGAAATATATGGGAAAATCGCATGATATTTGAGATTTGATAACTAGGCTGATAAATTGATAATACGCAATCCTGCACCTTTCTCGTGAACGAGCAGTGATTTTGTGTAAGTTGTAGAGCAGATAAATTGATGTTTTCTTGCTCTTGAACACAAACTTGATCGACCAGTTTTTCCAAGCTCACGCCATTTTCTCACACATGCGCGACAGAGAAATGACATAAGTGTGCAGAGGCTACTTTTACGTAGTTGAACAACACAAGAAAACATTAAAAGTAAAAGAAAATGCAGGGAGATAAAAAGTAGCCTCTGCTCGTAGGGAAAGAGGATGGCTCGAACTTGTCAAGTGCTCTTGTAATTTAATTCAATTTATTTTAATTTTGACTCGCATAAGTCAGGTGCGACCTTACAAGAGAGCCAAATAGTGTCTTCTGGATGCCTTTTGGGTAGTACCCGCGAAAGAAGCCGAACATCTTTTCATCTTTTCTTAACTAGTAGGTCACCAATCCAGAGTGTAGTCCCCAAAGTTTTCACATTTGGTTGGCTAAACGAGAGCTCGTTGATCTGTCTGCAGTTTCTGAACGCCGTTTGGGGCATTTATGGCTCAAAAGCACTTGGTGTCGTCAGCAAAAATGGCAATATGTGAGAAACTACAGTTTCTCACACATTCATGAGAGACATCTCAATCTTGGACGTCATTATCATATAAAGATCGAACAGCATCGGGCATCAAGTACGGTGCGTTTGGGTACCTATGAGCCCCAGGGGGGGGGGGGGGGGGGTTTACTCCCTCACAAGACGGGTATGTGCCGCCAAACGGGGTCCCGATTTCTTCCTCCAGCCGATAGAACGGGGTATCGTTTAAATAGGAACCGTCCTCTAGAACGGGGTATGATAATGAAGACCACCCAGACATCTTCAAGGAAGCGGTCACGTATTGTTTTATAAAATGTAAAAGAATTCAACAAGCTTTGACATTCTATTACAGATAAAACCGTAACAATGTAAACAACGACAATTTTTATTTACAGGAAGGACATTAGAAAAACGTTTCGAAAAAGATTAACCACTATCAACGTAATTTCAGTTTAGAACGGGGTCTCATTTTGGGGGTCTCGTTTTGATCGGGGTAGCTTTTTTGAAAAAAATCGTTTTAGAACGGGGTCCGCATTTGAAATTTGCAGCGGCAAATACCCACCCTACATCAAGCCAAGTACCCCCCCGGCTATGAGCGGACCACCTCCAAGTGGCTGACCAAACAATTCACCGACATTCAATTCAACCTGACTTATGTAGGCTTCCCCTGAGGCTTCCTAAGATCCTTGATTAGCGAGCTTTTAATTGGAGAAGGTGAGCGTGGCAAACCGTGTCCAACGCACTGGTGATTTGTTTTGTTGAGACCCCCCTCCCCCTGGAATGCCCGAGTTTATGAGATAACTCAAAGCCAACCAATTCACACATTTTGCTATGCCCAACACCTGCGTTAAATAGGACATATATGTAGGATAGAAAATACATCACTCCACAAACGGGTGCTTTTCGACACAAGAAGAACCTTATATCGAGTGTTTGCTATGTTTAATGTGAGAAAAAGAAGGAATAAATCTCAAAATTCTACCCAAAATCAAGACTGTGTTTTCCGACCTCCTTCACGCTTATGTTTTCCTGTTCAAGCTTCTGGTTGATGAATTATTAACGAGTTTGAAAAAATAAAAACGAAAAATGAATGAATAGCTGACATATATTTTTCTCAACATGGGCATATTGCGCAATCTTTGAGGTCACGTGACCAGCTGAAACTACAACGGAAACATCCCTATCACATATTTCTGGAATCTACCGGTGATAAGCTTTAATTTGATATATGATAACCTTTGTCCCTTCGAGTAGAACCAGTCCTCCATTTTTGGCAGTCTGGCCAATGGACTATGGAATGCGAGGATGAGCTTAGTAACCAGGCAATCTGATAAAGCCGTCACGTGTTCGAAGAAATATATCAACAAACTAAATGACGACTGTTTGCATTTAATTGTCTCGATTCGTTCTCTATTTACCCACTTTTAACAGACCCAATGCTAAAATAGTAAAAAAGCCTGGTTACCAAGCACATCATTGAAGTGCAAAAAAGTATTTCTCATTTTATTCCGCAACGTGAAATTTTTTTCTTGGGCACCCATCCCAGATTTGTTACTTATATCCCAAAGAAACTCTATAGAAAGTTTGGCGCTTTTGTCCGCCGTGTCACGATCCAGCCCAAATTTTGCGTTAAGGTACCCGACTGATTGGCTAAGAAGGAGAGGTATTTTTTGTGGAATACCCCAATTACACAGGGCCCCCGTCATTTAAATTAAAAAAATCGACGGGTTTTTTAGTTAGTACAGCATTCCCGGACTATTATCAGATAGCACATACAAAAATCAAATTTGTTTTATAGTTTTTGATAGAAGGTAGTTACGATAAAAGCAGGGGAAATGTATTTATCTCCATTTTTGGTATCACAGTTTTTCGCGCGCTTTGTGAAACGTGGGCACACGCGCCTCCACAAAACACAAAACGCTCAAACTCTCGTGTGGTCAACACAACAAGTTTTGGAAACAAAATCTCTCTGGTTCCTCCAAAGTTTCGGGTATTTCTACCCTATGCAAGGCAATGTCCAGATATTTACTTTACTTTTAAGATAATTTCAACGAGAAGCTGTTGGCTCGTTCGATGAAAGTTATGTTATCGATGAAAAGTTGTGTCAAATGTTAGAGGTGGAAAACACATGCAAAACGAAAACGAAAAACACTACAGGAGCTGCGGTATTTACCAAGAATAAAGGAGATAGAAAGCCGTAAGGGAACAAGAAATCAAACAAGTAAGCTTTAAAAGTTAAAACATTTTCGATCAGTAAGATAAATTTACTAATTCAAATCATTTGAAACTTTTGTAGACTCGATCGCTATCTTTCAAATTGGCTTCAGTCACTTCAGTGTGTCGACAATCTTAAAACTATACCTAAGCTTATTTTAGACTTGTAACACTGAATTGAATGAATTTTCTCTCATCTAAACATTTATATATTGTAATTTCTTGTTTTAAAGATTCGCTATTGCAGCAAAGCCTAATTTCAAGGAACTTTCGTTTTGAGAATCAGAAAATTCCATCGCTTTCGCATTAGTGCGGCTTTCAAGCGCACGAAATCCACTATCAATTCTCTAAAATTTAGACTTAATTTTCTAAAAATGTCCGGTATGGGATTCAAAGAAAATCCATTACCTGACTCGGGAATTCCACGCTAAATTTCACTTGAAAAACCGATATCGCTCTCGTCGCTGCGCGACTCGAGCGATATCGGTTTTTCGCGTGAAATTTAGCGTGGAATTCCCTCGTCAGGCAATGGATTTACCTATAATATTGCATAGTATCTAGTTAGACATCTAATTAGTTCCTTTCTAGATACCCTTTACCCTTCCCCGTAGTGAGTCGATACTCGATATTATCCGATAATATTGCATAGTATCTAGTTAGATATCTAATTAGTTCCTTTCTAGATACCCTTTTCCTTTCCTTGGTGTGAGTCGATATTTGATATTATCCGATAATATTGCATAAGATCTAGTTAGACATCTAATTAGTTTCTTTCTACGTGTATAGCAGCGAACTTGTTCTCGCCAGCGCATTTCAGTAGTTCAACGATATTATGTTATATTAAATTATATTATGTTATAATGTTATATTATGTTATATTAGTTAGTTCTCTCCTGTGCATTTGTAGAACAAGGCTATGTGCATAGTGAGCTAGTCTCTCCTGCGCATTTGTAGAACCAGGCAAAGGTGTCTTAGTGAACAAGTTCTCTGCTGCGCATTTGTAGAACGAGGCTATGTGTATAGTGGCATTTGTAGAACACGGCTATGTGTATGGTGAACGAGTTCTCTTTGTCGGATTTGTAGAACAAGGCTATGTGTAAAGTGAACTAGTTCTCTCCCACGCATTTGTAGAACGAAACTATGTGCATAGTGAACTAGTTCTTTCTAGCGCATTGTAGAACGAGACTATGTGTATAGTGAACTAGTTCTCTCAGCGCATTTGCAGAACGAGGATGTGTACAGTCAACTAATAGGGTCAACTAGTTCTCTCCAGTGCAGTAGAAACCTAGAACAAGGCTATGTGTATGGTGAACAAGTTCTCTCCTGCGCATTTGTAGAACGAGGCTATGTGTATAGTGAACTAGTTCTCTCCCGCGCATTTGTAGAACGCGACTATGTGCATAGTGATCTAGTTTTCTCCTGCGCATTTGTAGCACGAGGCTATCTTTATAGTGAACTAGTTCCTCCAAGCGCATATGTAGAACGGGACTTAATGTGTCTAGCAAACTAGTTCTCTCCAGCGCATTTTGTAGATCAAGGCTATGCGTATACTGAACTAGTTCTTTCCAGCGCATTTGAAGAACAAGGCTATGTGTATAAAGCGGTTTTCATCCGGCTGTGAAACAAAAACTATTAGTCAGTGTTTAATAGTGCCTACTAGTCATACTTAATAAGGAGAAGACAATAAAAGTGACTTTCATAGTGTATAGTAGTGCGTATTTGGTTAGTAACTATTTCACTGTCTGATGAAAACCACTCTAGTGAAGTAGTTTTCTCCTGAGCATTTGTAGAACGAGGCAATGTGTCTAGTGAACTAGTTCTCTCCAGTGCATTTGCAGAACGAGGCTATGTGTCTGGTGAACTAGTTCTCTCCAGCGCATTTGTAGACTATCAAGGCTATGCGTATTGTGAAAAGTTCTCTCCAGTGCATTTGTAGAACAAGACTAGTATGTGCATAGTCAACTAGTGCTTTCAAGCGCATTGTAGAATGAGGCTATGTGAATAGTGAACTGAAGTTCTCTCCTGCGCATTTGTAGAACAAGGCAATGTGTCTAGTGAACTAGTTCTTTCCAGCGCATCTGTAGAACGAGATTATGTGCATAGTGAACTAGTTCTGCCAGCGCATTAGTAGAACGAAGCTATGTGTATAGTGAAGTAGTTCTCTCCAGCGCATTTGTAGAACGAGACTATGTGCATAGTGAACTAGTTCTTTCCAGCGCATTTGTAGAACGAAGCTATGTGTATAGTGAACTAGTTCTTTCCAGTGCATTTGTAGAACGAAACTATGTGTATAGTGAACTAGTTCATTCCCGCGCATTTGTAGAACCAGGCAAAGGTGTCTAGTGAACTAGTTCTTTCCAGCGCATTTGTAGAACGAGATTATGTGCATAGTGAACTAGTTCTGCCAGCGCATTAGTAGAACGAAGCTATGTGTATAGTGAAGTAGTTCTCTCCAGCGCATTTGTAGAACGAGACTATGTGCATAGTGAACTAGTTCTTTCCAGCGCATTTGTAGAACGAAGCTATGTGTATAGTGAACTAGTTCTTTCCAGTGCATTTGTAGAACGAAGCTATGTGTATAGTGAACTAGTTCTTTCCAGCACATTAGTAGAACGAAACTGTGTATAGTGAACTGGGTCTCTCCAGCGCATTTGTAGAACAAGTCTATGTGCATAGTAAACTAGTTCTTTCCAGCGCATTTGAAGAACAAGGCTAGTGTAGAGTGAACTGTAGTTCTCTCCTTCTCATTTGTAGAACAAGGCAATGTGTCTAATGAACTAGTTCTTTCGAGCGCACAAGCATATGTGCATAGTGAACTAGTTCTTTCCGGCGCATTAGAAGGACGAAGCTATGTGTATAGTGAACTAGTTCTCTCCGACGCATTTGTAGAACGATGATGTGTATGATGAACAAGTTCTCTGCTGCGAATTTGTAGAACGAGGCTATGTGTATAGTGAACAAGTTCTCTCCAGTGCATTTGTAGGCGAGACTATGTGCATAGGGAACTAGTTTATTCCAGCGCATTAGTAGAACCAAGCTATGTGCATAGTGAACTAGTTCTTTCCAACACATTAGTTGAACGAAGCTATGTGTATAGTGAAGTAGTTCTCTCCAGCGCATTTGTATAACAAGGCTATGTGTATGGTTAACTAGTTCCCTCAGCGCATTTTGAAGAACGAGGCTATGTATATATTGAACTAGTTCTCTCAGCGCATCTGTAGAACGATAATGTATATAGTCTACTAGTTCTCTCAAGTACATTTATATAACAACACTATGTGTATGGTGAACTTGTTCTCTCAGCGCATCTGCAGAACGAGGATGTGTATAGTGAACTAGTTCTCTCCAGTGCATTTGTATAACAAGGCTATGTGTATGATGAACTAGTTCCCTCAGCGCATTTTGTAGAACGAGGCTATGTATATATTGAACTAGTTCTCTCAGTGCATCTGTAGAACGATATATATAGTCAACTAGTTCTCTCCAGTACATTTGTATAACAAGACTATGTGTACGGTGAACTAGTTCTCTCAGCGCATCTGTAGAACGAGGATGTATATAGCCAACTAGTTCTCTCCAGTACATTTGTATAACAAGACTGTGTATGGTGAACTAGTTCTCTCAGCGCATCTGTAGAACGAGGATGTATATAGTCAACTAGTTCTCTCCAGTACATTTGTATAACAAGTGCATGGTGAACTAGTTCTTTCCAGCGCATTTGTAGAACGAAGGTATGTGTATAGTGAACAAGTTCTTTCCAGCGCATTTGTAGAACCAAGCTATGTGTATAGTGAACTAGTTCTCTCCCGCGCATTTGTAAAACGAGGCTATGTGTATAGTGAACTAGTTCTCTCCTGCGCATTTGAAGAACGAGGCTACGTATATATTGAACTAGTTCTCTCAGCGCATTTGTAGAACGAGGATGTGTATAGTCAACTAGTTCTCTTCAGTGCATTTGTATAACAAGACTATTTGTATAATGAACTAGTTCTTTCCAGCGCATTTGTAGAACGAGGATGTGTATAGTGAACTAGTTCTTTCTAGTGCATTTGTCGCATTTGTAGAACTAGGATGTGTATAGTGAACTAGTTCTTTCTAGTGCATTTGTAGAACGAAGCTATGTGTATAGTGAACATGTTCTTTCCAGCGCATTTGTAGAACGAAGCTATGTGTATAGTGAACTAGTTCTCTCCAGCACATTTGTAGAACGAGGCTATGTGTATAGTGAACTAGTTCTCTCCTGCGCATTTGTAGAACGAGGCTATGTATATATTGAACTATTTCTCTCAGCGCATTTGTAGAACAAGGCTAAGTGTATAGTCAACTAGTTCTCTTCAGTGCATTTGTATAACAAGACTATGTGTATGGTGAAATAGTTCTTTCCAGTGCATTTGAAGAACAAGGCTATGTGTATAGTGAAATAGTTTTCCCCTGAGCTTTTGTAGAACAAGGCTATGTGTCTAGTGAACTAGTTCACTCCAGCGCATTTGTAGATCAAGGCTAAGCGTATTGTGAACAGTTCTCTCCAGTGCATTTGTAAACCAAGACTATGTGCATAGTCAACTAGTGCTTTCAAGCGCATTGTAGAATGAGGCGTGTATAGTGAACTAGTTCTCTCCCGCGCTTTTGTAGAACTAGACTATGTGCATGGTGAACAAGTTATTTCCCAGCGCATTGCAGAACGAGCCTGTGTGTATAGTGAACTAGTTCTCTCCACTGCATTATTACATCAAGGCTATGCGTTTAGTGAACTAGTTCTCTCCAGAGCGTTTGTAGATCGAGGCTATGTGTATATTGAACTGTTTTCTCAGCAGCGCATTTGTAGAACGAGGCTATTTGTATAGTGAACTAGTTTTCCCCTGCGAATTTGTAGAAAGAGGCTATGTGTAAAAGTGAACTAGTTGTTTCAAGTACATTTGTAGAACGAGTTCTCTCGGCGCATTTGTAGAACGAGACTATGTGTATAGTGAACTAGCTCTTTCTAGCGCATTGTAGAACGAGGCTATGTGTATAGTGAACTAGTTCTTTCCAGCGCATTTGTTCTACGCTTCGTTCTACATGTACAAATGCACTGGAAAGAACTAGTTCACTATACACATAGCTTCGTTCTACAAATGCACTGGAAAGAACTAGTTCACTATACACGTAGTCTTGTTCTACAAATGCGCTGAGAGAACTTGTTTACTGCACGTAAAACCTCGTTCTACGAATGCGCTGAAGAGAAACTAGTTCTTTCCAGCGCACTGTGGAACGAGGCTTTGTGTAAAGTGTTCTAGTTCTCGCCTGCGCATTTGTAGAACGAGGATATGTGTATAGTGAAATAGTACTTTCCAGTGCATTTGTAGAACGAAGATATGTGTATAGTGAACGAGCTCCTTCAGCGCATTTGTAGAACGAGGATATGTGTATAGTGAACTATAATTTCCAGCGCATCTGTAACGAAGGTATGTGTATAGTGAACAAGTTTCCTCAGCCAATTTTTTAGAACAAGGCCATGCGTATAGTGAACTAGTTCTTTCCAGCGCATTTGTAGAACGAGGATATGTGTATAGTGAACTAGTTCTTTCCAGTGCATTTGTAGAACGAAGCTATGTGTATAGTAAACTAGTTCTTTCCAGCGCATTTGTAAAACGAAGATATGTGTATAGTGAACTAGTTCTTTCCAGCGCATTTGTAGAACGAATATATGTGTATAGTGAACTAGTTCTTTCCAGCGCATTTGTAGAACGAAGCTATGTGCATAGTAAACTAGTTCTTTCCAGCGCATTTGTAGAACGAAGATATGCGTATAGTGAACTAGGTCTTTCCAGCGCATTTGTAGAACGAAGCTATGTGTATGGTGAACTAGGAAGGAGTTATGATGACGCAAAGGATTGTTACCTTCCAAAACGCAATTCCAAAGCTAGTGATCGCAAAATATGCTTGTGGATTGAAATTGTGGGACCATATTGATATCATTCAAAGGAAACAATTCATTACTGATAAAAATAGTTTCTGATACTATATTTCTCACACCAGGCTTTATGAAAAGTTAGAAATATCAAATGTTCCGAAATTCGACCATGTTTCACCACATTTTATGCCATTTTTCGAGTACTTTTTGGCAATTTTCCTGTGCAATCGGAACAAGCCTACTCTGTATGCTACGCATTCTGTATCCCATTGATGAGGTGCTCCTTCATATCAGGAGATCATTTGCGAATGCCCAGAAGGTGAACTAGTGCACTAAAATTGTTATATCATTGAGTGTCTGACTAAGATAATCCAAAAAGTGCGCAAATGCGGGCATGCTGCCTTTTTCGAATTCTGAAAGGAAAAACACAATTTCTCCAAATGTTTATATAAGGTAACAAATTCTATTACTTTAAATTATGAAAGGATTTTGATTGTTTTTGAATGGGGATGGTGACAAGACTCCTCCATCAGCTCACCTGGATCTGTCCCTGTATACAAGAAGATTGAGATATTATTATCCGATATTAGAATTTGGACAAAGGTGTTCAAAGTTCGGAAGACAAAATATCGGATAAATATCACATACTATGTTTCTCCCCAAACACTAACTTATCCAAGGAGATTGTGATATTACCGATATTAGAATTTACAGAGCGAAGCTGTTCAAAGTTAGCAACATTAATTGGAAGGTGAAAATATCAGATACTATGTTTCTCTCCACACACATCAACTATCCAAAAATTGCGATATAGTATCCGATATTAGAATTTATAGAACGAAGCTGTTCAAAGTTAGAATGATCAACTAGAAGGTGAAAATATCAGATAAATATCAGATACTGTGTTTCTCTCCAAACGCATTATCTTTTCAAGAAAATTGTGATATTATCCGATATTAGAATTTATAGAACGAAGCTGTTCAAAGCTAGATTGATCAATTGGAAGGTGAAAATATCAGATAAATATCAGATACTATGTTCTGTCCAAACGCATTAACTATCCAAGAAGATTGCGATATTATCCGATATTAGAATTTACAGAACGAAGCTGTTCAAAGTTAGAATGATCAACTAGAAGGTGAAAATATCAGATAAATATCAGATACATGTTTCTCTCCAAACGCATTAACTATCCAAGAAGATTGCGATATTATCCGATATTAGAATTTACAGAACGAAGCTGTTCAAAGTTAAAAATATCAATTGGAAGGTGAAAATATCAGATAAATATCAGATACTATGTTCTCTACACAAGCATTAACTATCCAAGAAGATTGCGATATTAGCGGAACTCCTGTGGAGCCCCATAGGCTAATGTGTGAAAAAAAAATTAAAAAAAATAAAAAATAAAGTAACCCATCGAGTTGTATTCGAGTGGTTGTATTTTCCGTTGGACAGCCGCTGGTGTACCGTCGGCTTATTTCTGAGTGCGTACACGGTGTGTTGCCATGGGTTACGATATTCACTTTTTGGCCGGCGGCCCTTGTGCAAGTCAAGATTTCGTCCGCCATCTGCAGTTTCTTGTAGCTTGTATCATTGTTATTGGCCACAAAACTTTCAAAGAACTTTCGGGGATGTTCGGAAAAGATACACGAAGCCTTTGGGTTACCTGTCTTTGGTTGCTGGCAGAATGGACTGGGATCAGGGAAGGATGAGTAATCGATAAAGTGGTTTATTGAGCTGGGATCATAACAGAAAGAAATTAAGTTAAGAGGTTTATAAAATCAAGCTATGAATCATTCTAGATAATACAAAAACAAGGAAAATAATTTGCAGCTTTGTTACATCTCAAGCACGGAATAAATTTAATTGGCATAGACACGGAATTCTCGCGGAATTTAGCCAGCCTTTGCAGTCTCAACATTTGTACATGGAAAGAACAATGTACGACTCGCTTCTCAAGGACATCCTTGGAGCCAATTGGAGCTGAATAACTAAGTTTCTAACGACAGAAATGCTTTGGCATCAAGATTCCTTCAAGAAGAAAAGATACGATATTCAGGTGAGTTTTAAAGTAAGTTAGTTCCAAAGTTGAGTGCTTTACTGATCTCTTTGCTTGTTCTCCATTGAAAATGCAACACATGAATCGCTAGGATATCCTATTTAAACTACTCTATCTATACTTGATATCCCTTGTGCTTGCATAAGATAATTGTAAATACACATTGGAATCGTGTTTCAGTCCCCTGTGATTCATTCAGCAACTCTCTTTAATTTGACTACTGGAAATTAGATTCAATTAACTCAATATTTGAAGCTTAGCTTTGTGGATGAGACTGTGTGTTGGTGAAAACTTTTTTGCTGAAAAGGGGTGTGCATTTGGCTTGAAATCATAAACAGAAATAAATAATGATTGACTTAATTGACTTAATAAAGCTTAAAGTTGGTGGCCAGCATCACAGCCAGCTGAAAGACAAAAGCATTTTCGACTCTTTTAATCCTCTGGTAATGTCATTTTTTGTCAACAGAGATCAGGCTAAGATATTTTTTTTATTAGGCAGTTTGCTAGAAAATGCAAGGGATTTTCTTGATTTTATCTGATGACATGCATAACAAAGTTCCCAGGCACAACAGGCCTTGGCAATAAAAAAAATCCCCCCAACCCCTGGACATTTGCTGGTTTTCCTCAGTTGCTGGTTTTCCACAGTTCGAAATGCCTACAAGCTAACTTTGCATCTATAGAGCGTGGGAGAAACATCACTCACATTTTCCTAACAAGCTGCCTTCAAATAAAGAAAATGTCTCGGCCTGTCATCTCTGTTGAGAAAAAATGTTATTACAACAGTTAATACTTTAAAACAGTGGAAACACGTTTGTCTTTCAGTTGGCCAATTGACGCTTTTATTAACTGTGCATTTTTTATGCCGATTTAGTTTGTAGATCTCATTTCTACAAGCTAATTCTAAAGAAACAGCTAATTCTAAAGAAACCCTGCCTACGGACAATTAAAAAAAATAATTTGGGTCAGGACTTTTTTCCCCTGCAAGCAGATTACCCCTGATGGACATTTGCACATTACCCCAGGGTAAAACCAAACAACCAATCTGACTCCAAAGGGGCAGGGAGGAACGCTTGTGCACATTTTCTTATTTACTTCTACCTGGAATTTGCTATTGTGCAGAAGATACTATCATCTTTCTTTTTTCTTGCATGGGTCTTACAGGAATGTCAACTCTCCCGGTTTTGCCAGGCGTCTCAAGAGTTTTCGCTTCGTTTCCCAGCACAACTTCAAGATGACTGCCATACATTTACTGTATTTCTCCCGGGAATATTTCAGGAAATTTAGCCATTTCAAGACAATCTCCAGATTTTTTAAGTCCCTGGGTTGACGTCCCTGGTCTTAGAGATTCCATGAAATGAATGATTTTCTGATTTTCTTGCTAGAGGTCTGGAATCTTAGAATTCAGACTTAGGTTAAGATTTGTCACCACATTCTAAATTTTCTGTGGAATTTTAAATGCTGTTTCAAGGACTTTAAAGGTACTTTAAGGTATCAGTTATGGTATTTGATGATCCAACCCTCCAAGCCTGTAAATTTCTTTTACTGACTAGGCTACTTAGCTGTAGGTGTCCCGTTTGACTTTGATTTTTTTTCAGTTCTCAGGTGCTGATGCTAGGGCTGGTTCACACATGAATTGCAACACAAGGTGCAAGAAGGTAGCCAAGACTTTTTCCAGGGCATCAGCTAACCCATCCTGTAACTCTAGACTCCATTTGCAGTAAGCACTGTGAAAAAACCCTGGAATGTGGCTTGGTTCATATAAACATACCACCTTTCCAGAAGTATTTTTTCAATCTTGTAACAAAAAAAATGAATGCAACACATCAACTTAAAAGTATAGCCTACTCAAACTCTTTCCTTTTTGGTGTTCGCATAATTATGAAATCCCAAGTGCAAAAAAGCAAAATTTCAAAACACTTTGTGATTATTTGTACGTACATACTTTTAACTAGACCATGAATTTGCACTTTATCAGTATTGTGATTCAAACATGCCTCCTTTATAGACATCGAACCAAGCTTCCTGTGGTGTCTTGTCTGCCTTGTTTCCAGGTTCTTGACCATGAAAAACACAGTGGAAAATGTGCCCGGGGGGGGACTCCCCATATTTTCAGACAGGGGTGCTCGTCCTATCCCTTAGGGTATAAAATTGACAGACGTGCTATCCGAGGGGTGTTTAAAATCAGACCTATCCCTACGGGGAGTCTCAGACCAATCCTTGCCCAGAAATATATTGGTACTGACACCAGAACCGATATTTACAAAGGAAACTTGGTTGAAAACCCTAAAAGACCTAAAATTCCGCTTTTATTTATTTTGACCTGCCAAATTTGCTATCTTTTAGGGGTAAATTCGGCGGTCGCCACATCAAATTTGCTTTCTTTTAGGGGTAAATTTGCTGTTTGCCACACCCATTTTGCTATCCCTTAGGGTCAAAATCAATTTTCCCGACGAGCACCCCCGTTTAAAATATTGGGAGTCCCCCCTTGGGAAAACGTGCATATCATCCTTTCTCGAATGTATCTGAGTTCTGGTTGAGTTTTAAGTTTTCTAGGTCAATAGAAATATTGAAAAACTTACTGGAATTCCAAATATGGTATGCAGATATTTCCTTATAAGGAAGTTGGAGAAAGTCGACACTTTTTCAAGGGAACTATTTTGATATGTTATTCCAAAGCAGGATCTCACCTTATAGTGGGTAAGGGGGCTATGCTCATTTTTCTGTTGGTAGTTTTTCGTTTACTTTTACTTTAAGGGAGCATTCATTATTTATGCCAGGGGGTGGGCTGGCAATTATTAAGGGGACCATGTTAAATTTGGCACGTTCAAGTAGAGGGTCACCAGATATAAAAACAAGTGTGAGGATTCATCTACGTTTTATGGCAGCAACGACGTTAATTTAATATATGGATACAAGAGGTTACACACCTGTAAAATTACAACAAACTGTTTATGCACGCATCAGGAAAATGTCTTAAAAATACTGGTTGTTGTGTACTTGGTATCTAGATGTCGCAACATTTCTTCCTCATCTAAAGGGGGGAGGGGGTTATCATGATTATTATAAATATTGCCTAAAGGGGTTTTGAGTTTTTTATTGATACTTTGAGGGGGTCAAGTTTTTTGGGGGCTGAATGAAAAATCTTGCCAGCCCACCCCCTGGCATAAATAATGATTGCTCCCTACCAGAACAAAGCTAAAACTGGAATTAAACCATTGCTCACTGGAGTTCCAGTAAATCCCCCTACAATGAGATATACTTAGATATATTTTTTATTCGGAACTGTAAGAAATAATAATGATTTACATTGGCAAAACTCCAATAAATATAAAAAAGTACATTAATTTTTGCCTAATTTTGATTGTTTAATTTCACTTATTTGTTCAAAGAGGGGGTTCGAAGGCTTGTCATGATGGAGTGATTTTGCAAAGTAGTTCTTCTTGTTCTGTTTTGGTCACCCATACAAAATTTTGCTATGTTTTCGGATTATTTTCTATTAATTTTAGTAACATTATTCTTGTGATGCATCCAAGGGGGCCATTTGACATAAATTGGTTTTGGTTTTGATTTCTGTGGTATGGAAGAGTTCATATAGTTGGGTAGGATAAAATTGCTCTTCCATTTCAGTTCTTTATTTTTTTTTCTAACACCTTGAATGACCTGCTTTGTCTCCCGTTTTCCATCCGTAGGTCATGGAAGGACATTGGAAATCCCAGAGGGGTGAGGGTGGGGAGTCAATTTACTTTCTTTGGAGGGATGAGGGGAGGGGGTCTCCTCTCAACACCCTTCTTTGTGGGGGGATATTTTCTGGAAATGTCTGGTTCCATATTATCCATACCCTCCTACAAAGGGATTGGAAATGCTGTCAATTTACCTTGATCTTTTCCATACAAATACTGTTTTTTTCTTTGAAAATTGCATAGAGGGGGTAAGGATATTTTTTGGAAACACGATTATGATTATGATTTTTATACTACTGACAGTACAGATTTTTAAGGGTTTTTTTCCTGACTTTTCTGACTAGGATTCTGTTAGGGGTAGTTAGGAAACTCAGTATTATTAAGCAACTCTTTCCAAGGAAAAAAAAAATCTTCAGATGTTTAGGTTTTGCCAGATTTCTAGGATACTGTAATGGGAAGTTATGTTTCTCTGGGGTTAAAATACATGTCCACAATACACAGCTCTTCAAATTCTATTTGTCCAACAAGCACCCCCACCCAACTGATATGAGTGAGTGCTCGACCTTGACTTTTTTTGATCACTAGTCCCATCAGGACAAGTAGCACAGAAACGTTACTTGCCTTAGCCAACTGGCTTATCAATTATAGTCCATTATAGTCTAGGTTTGATCATTTTTAAATGCTGCTGTCCCCTCTGGCGACCATGACTCATAGCGCAAAAACAATAGTGTTTGTTATGACGTCATAGTGAAATAGGGCAATTATTGTCAGAAATTTGCTATGATATTATTGCATTGTATAAGAATTAGTCGTTCTGTAAGAGGTATAAACATTGGAGTTCCGCTTTTAGGCAGTGCCTAAATCTATATATTAGGGTATTTTCAGACCGAGGGGTATTTTTTAGGGTGGAATTTTTTCCGAACAGGTATTTTTTAGGGTCAAAATTCGAGTTTCCCGACGGTCACCCCTAGCATTTTAGCGGAGCTCCTTAGCGGAGCTCCTTAGCTTAGCTAAGAAAAGAGCGTCCCAACGATGGCAAATGTAGCGCATGTATGATATCCACAGGGTACCCAAAGTATCACAGGCGGGAATGGGCGCAAAGGGATACGATTGAATTTTGAACGTCGAGCGAGCGTGTGTGCTTCCTGAAGCCTGACGTCACAGGTGTGATATCCACAGGGTACCCAAAGTATCACAGGCGGGAATGGGTGCAAAGGGATACGATTGAAATTTGAACGTCGAGCGAGCGTGTGTGCTTCCTGAAGCCTGACGTCACAGGCGTGATATCCACAGGGTACCCAAAGTATCACAGGCGGGAATGGGCGCAAAGGGATACGACTGAATTTTGAACGTCGAGCGAGCGTGTGTGCTTCCTGAAGCCTGACGTCACAGACGTGACGTCACAACATGCGCCGCCGGTCGAGAGACGATTTTTTTTTAGACGGGGGGAGGGGTGATTTGTCGGGGTGGCGCCGCCGGTCGAGTGACGGGGGAGGTAGGGGTGAGTTGTCGGGGCCGGGGGGGATAGGAGGTTGCTCAATATTGGTGAATTCTCGAGCAATCTGCTTGAAAATATATCAAGAGTCTTTTGATCGAAAGACATTCTTCCAAGCGACTGCAGAACTGTTCTACTGAAAAGTATGTTTACAAAAAGCAAGGGACTACGAGTGTCTGAAGAAATCTCCTGTTGTTATCTGACAAGAAGGCTTAAGTTAAACTTTTCAGCGCAAATCCTGCTATGGCGGCAGAGATTGTTACCTGGCCATTTATTCGCCCTTTCCTAATGGGACAGAATTTTGTCGAAAGGTAAAAGTAACTGCGAGACGCTACATTTGTACATTACGGCAGTAGCGTGAGTCAAGAAGGTCATACTTTGAGAATTAATTTGTTTGGAGAGTCAATGGCGGCAAGTTGTTAAAACAATTTGATTCGTGGATCAACGTCCCTGATCAAAGTCACTGCTGGATAAGAGCACTGTTTATAGGGAGATGGCAGGACATTCAGAAGTTCCGAACAGATTTACATTCAGGTTGTTCCTACACGGAGGAAAAGCTACTCAGGATGAAGGTAAATTCGCTGTTTCTTTTTTCGAGCATGTTGACTTTTGTTGAATCTGAGTGAGAGATCGCGAGTCTAGTCACAACTCAACGTGTTTAGCTTATATGCGACCCTAACTAAAGATCTCTAGAATTCTGTTATTAGTCCTTTAAGAACGACTTAGTCGTGTTTTCTAACAACGAAGGCTAATTAAGCCTTCTCAGCTTTCTGCAAACGAGATATAAAAACACTCCCAAACGTAAGCTTATTTCGATTGACACAAGGAAAATCTAAGGCAAAAGTGCTGCAACCGGAAACTGGTTAATGGTATTGTAGTCACCTTTAGTACCTTGGACTTCCAAGCGGCAAGATATTGACTTATGGTACTGAAAAGTTATTTTCTAGCAAAAAAAAATATGGTATTACAGTATTTAATTAATTCTGTTGAATTGGCTCTAAACACTTGACTTTCAACATGCATGGACTGTGTAATTTACTACCAAATGGCAGTGCCAGTAGTAACAATAGGAAAACAAATGAATTAATGTATTTAGTATAGTACATGCTGTTTGCTAGAATTTCATTCACTATTTACAAGTCATTGTGATTAGTAGAAGTATGCCCATTCCCTGTGGAAAACAAAATTATGTTATACACTATTCGCACTGGGTCCCAGTAGTACGCATATAAGAGATCAACTCATTAGCATATGTCTCAGTCTCAGTTGGTTTGAGAACGCCGCGCCGTCGACGTCTCTCTGGTCCGACTAAAAGTTCTATACTCTGCACAAGACTTCACAGCCATTCTACAATTAAAGTCTACAGGTTTTCATCGTCTCCACTTATTCCCTCTTCCTGCAAGCAGTCTACTATTCGCTCGGTGGCGTCTGCAATTTCGGTTTGAATTCAAATGTTGTGCTTTATAATATCCTGTCATTTGCCTCCATGCCGTTTCACTCAAGGGCGAACTGTTTCATTTATATTTACAGGTCCACAGTCGTACCGGGTTCCGCGGGAGCTCTTCTACCGGCGTTTTCCTTCGTAAATAAATACGCGAACCCCGAAGCCGACTTGGCCGCGTGTTGGAGCATACTTGTCATACTTCTATCGGCCATTCTTCTCTACCGCCATCTCGTCACGCTCCCTCTGTAGTAAGCTGGCTTTCAGTATCCCTAGCTTGTCTGCCACTTAGTTGTTGCCATTACAATTTTTGCTTATGTGTTCGCTGAGTACAGCACAATTTGTAGCTATTATCTTCCCGCTCCCTGTTAGTCTGGCAGAGTTAGTTCGCTTACCACGGATTTATATGGTAATTGCCTCGCCATTTGTCTTGTTTCCGTCATTGCTTTATGTACAGGGGCGACTGGGTGAACCTCGCCGTAAATTTTTTCACTCCATTTTCTGTGCATGTGGGCGACTGGGTGAACCTCGCCATATAATTTTTTCTCTCAATTTTTATGCACATGGGCGACTGGGTGAACCTCGCCGTAAATTTTTTCACTCCATTTTCTGTGCATGTGGGCGACTGGGTGAGCCTCGCCATAAATTTTTTCACTCCATTTTCTGTGCATGTGGGCGACTGGGTGAGCCTCGCCATATAATTTTTCTCTATTTTTATGCACATGGGCGACTGGGTGAGCCTCGCCGTAAATTTTTTCACTCCATTTTCTTCTGCGCATGTGGGCGACTGGGTGAACCTCGCCGTAAAATTTTCTCTCCATTTTCTGTGCATGTGAGCGACTGGGTGAACCTCGCCATACAATTTTTCTCTCAATTTTTATGCACATGGGCGACTGGGTGAACCTCGCCGTAATATGTATTTTTTTCACTCCATTTTCTGTGCATGTGGGCGACTGGGTGAGCCTCGCCGTAAATTTTTTCACTCCATTTTCTGTGCATGTGGGCGACTGGGTGAGCCTCGCCATATAATTTTTCGCTATTTTTATGCACATGGGCGACTGGGTGAGCCTCGCCGTAAATTTTTTCACTCCATTTTTTTCTGCGCATGTGGGCGACTGGGTGAACCTCGCCGTACAATCTTCTCTCCATTTTCTGTGCATGTGAGCGACTGGGTGAACCTCGCCATACAATTTTTCTCTCAATTTTTATGCACATGGGCGACTGGGTGAACCTCGCCGTAATATGTTTTTTTTTTCACTCCATTTTCTGTGCATGTGGGCGACTGGGTGAGCCTCGCCGTAAATTTTTTCACTCCATTTTCTGTGCATGTGGGCGACTGGGTGAGCCTCGCCATATAATTGTTCGCTATTTTTATGCACATGGGCGACTGGGTGAGCCTCGCCGTAATTTTTTTCACTCCATTTTCTTCTGCGCATGTGGGCGACTGGGTGAACCTCGCCGTAAAATTTTCCCTCCATTTTCTGTGCATGTGAGCGACTGGGTGAACCTCGCCGTAAAATGTTTCCCTCTATTTTTATGCACATAGGCGACCGGGTGAACCTCGCGATATAATTTTTCACTCCATTTTCTCGCCATATACTTCGGTGTATTTTCATGGATAGCATCCCCCTTCTCAGCACTCCTGGAGAGGCTATCTAATGTCCTCTGGGCAATGTCGGTTCCTTTTGTCCCTTGGGACATCTGGAATCCGTCCAGTGCCCTGTCCTCGGACGGGGCATTCTGGGTTTGCTGGGTTTGGGGCTGTTCCCCTTTGCCTCGTAGCGTATAGCTATTTCAGTACATAGACGTATATTTATGGGCAGGGGTGCAGCCCCAAACCCAGTAAACCCCTTGTACTTAGCCTCGTGGTGCAGTTATATATACAATGATAGTTGCATGCGATCTTCCCTACATAACGAGCTTGAGGGTTGAGTTTTGGGGAGACTATTGGCTGTTCTGGGTCTTATATGTCATGTCTTGCTTGTGCCCCTTTTGTTTAGCCACATATGGCGAGTTTTATGTTGGTACGCCTTAACCTATAACTCCTCAATCTGTCTATCGTCTATTTTGCCTTAGTACTGCGCTCGACCTCGGTTCGACCCAGCCCTATAGAGTGTGTTACTGTGATTGCAATTGTTTTCCCTGAGTTATGGGGTAGTTCTAGTTACGGTATAATTCTGAGTTTCGGGTAGTTTTGTGTGGGCCTCGAGGATAGTCATGAATTATGCCAGGATATGTCTGAGTGGTGGGATAGTTCTGAGTTGTGGGCTAGTTCTGAGTTATGGGTATAATTCAGAATTATGGAGAGGACTAGTAGAAAGTAGTTTTGTGTAAGCCTAGAGGAAAGACATGAATTATGCCAGGATATGTCTGAGTTGTGAGATAGTTCTGAGTTGTGGGATAGTTCTGAGTTGTGGGCTAGTTCTGAGTTGTGGGTAATTCAGAATTATGAGAAGAACTAGTAGGTAGTAGTTTTGTGTCAGCCTAGAGGATAGTCATGAATTATGCCAGGATATGTCTGAGTTGCAGGATAGTTCTGAGTTGTGGGCTACTTCTGAGTTATGGGTTATTCAGAATTATGGAAAGAACTAGTAGGTAGTAGTTTTGTGTAAGCCTAGAGGATAGTCATCAATTATGCCAGGATATGTCTGAGTTGCCGGATAGTTCTGAGTTATGGGCTAGTTCTGAGTTATGGGTAATTCAGAATTATGGATAGGACTAGTAGGTAGTGAAGTGGTGCTTAAACCTGCTTGCAGAGTGTCAGATCAGCGTAGCCAGGCCTACTTTCCCATAACTTATATAGTACAATGGGATCCAGTGCGAATATAGTACTATTCGCACTGGGTCCCAGTAGTACGCATATAAGAGATCAACTCATTAGCATATGTCTCAGTCTCAGTTGGTTTGAGAACAAGCGCCGGAATGGCGTCCATGGGGGACGCCATGTGTCGGTGGCGGCTGTGGGTCCCATTGTGCTCACCCTTAGGTTTGGTGGCGCCTTCTAACTTTTATTCACCCACCCTCCCTCCCTTTGCCTTTGCCATTTTGTGCTCCGCCAGGCCTACTTTCCCATAACTTATATAGTACAATGGGATCCAGTGCGAATATAGTACTGTACAAACAGGGTTTTATTTAGATTAAAAATACCAATTGGTCATTGAGACAGTAAAATTTAACACCGAATTTTTCCATATGGCATACTTTGTGACTAAAATTTTTTGTGCCTTTGGACAATTCCAGAAAATATATGTACCCCGGGGATGACCAGCATTTAGAAATTCTGAATGGGAGGGGGGTTTTCAAGCTTGGAATTCTGCCTGCATGTTTTTTTTTAAGCTGGAAGCTACTGTAGGTTAACCTCTCAGGGATTCTATATGCATGGGGGTGGGGTAAGCCATTTTGGAAATTCTGGATGCATGGGGAGGGGGGGGGGGGGGGGGGGGGGGGTGGTGGTCAAAACCTAGTGCCGCCTGTGGTTGGGGTACATATATTTTCTGGAATTGCCCATGATGGGTTATCAGGCAGTGTATCCATGGGGATTGAAAATTTTGTATTTTTCCCTCTTGGTCCATATGGCATACTTGTCTAAAAATTTTTTTGCCTTTGGACAATTCCAAAAAATATATGTACCCCGGGGATGGCCAGCATTTGGAAATTCTGAATGGGAGGGGGGTTTTCAAGCTCGGAATTCTGCCTGCATGGGTTTTTTTGAAGCTGGAAGCTATTGAAGGTTAACCTCTCAGGAATTCTTTATGCATGGGGGTGGGAGTAAGCCATTTGGAAATTCTGGATGCATGGGGAGGGAAAGGGGGGGGGGGATGGCCAAAACCTAGTGCCACCCGCGGTGGGGGTACATATATTTTCTGGAATTGCCCATGATGGGTTATCAGGCAGTGTATCCATGGGGATTGAAAATTTTGTATTTTTCCCTCTTGGTCGTATAATGGTTTCCATTTGTCTTTGAAAATTGTTTCAGTGCTTTTGATAAAGAATTATATAACTTCACTATTGCTTGGCTTGGATCTATTGTTCAAACTAGCATCTAAATAACACATTATAGAGCCCCTTGATGGAAATCCGCTGACTCAATATGGTGTAGCAAGGCCCATAGTGCAGTGACCACCAATGGAGGGGACTCAGAGCGATGGGCACAGAAAGAAGTACGTTAGAAAATGTTGGAAGGTTTCCATTTCTTTTTGATAATTTTTAACTAAGAACACACATTTGATAATTACAAAGTTACTCAAAGTAGTAAAATCTTACAATTCCATGTTTTGCCAAATGGTATACTTCAGTCTAAAATTTACCCCTATGTGTTTATCAGGCAAACCCTAGACTTGCTCAAAGTCAACCTCTCATAGGATACAAACCAGTAAAAATTTGAAGGACTTCGAGGAAGTCTAGGCATAACCCATGGGGATTGAAAAATGCCTGTCTTTTCACTGTTAGTGGTATATTGGTTTCCATTTGTGTTTAACATAATTTCCATGCTTTAGATAACAATTTTACCATCTTCACTATTGCTTGACTTGGATCTGCTGTACAAACTAGCATCTAAGGCTGCATTCCATTATGTATGGGGTCGGTGTGGGTGGGGGGGGGGGGGGGGGGGGGCAGGTGAAATTCTAAGGGGATACACACATTTTTCCGACGAATGAGGAGGATGCAACTAACTTGTTCTAAGTTCTGTTACATTTCCAGTATTGTAAAATTGAAATGTCAACAATTTCTCTTGGAAGAATGCCCCCACAACCCCATTGAAGAGGTTACAGTTTACAGTCCCTTGCACAATAATCAAGTAACACTGAATTTATTTGTTTTGTCCACTTGTAGAACCTTGTAAAGTTCCTAATTTTTCTGGCTCATTACACTTTTTGCATAATATTATTTTTCACAAAATTTCAGACCCCCTACAAAATTGCTCCATCAAAACGGAATTATGTATTTTGAACACTGGACTTTTCAGCCTACTGCTTGCCACCCCCAACATACATAATGAATGCAGCCTAAGTAATATAATTCCTACATGGTTAGAGCCTCCAATTGTAATCGGGTGACTCAAACAAGCCTCAGAACTTAGTACCAACCTGGAGGGGGGGATGTTCAGTGGCAGAAGTTGATTATTGTACTTGGAAATGAGAAACAGAGCACCATCAGATTGCCAAATAAAAGTGTTCTAAACCTATTAAATGTATTTTTGATACCATAACATTACATATTTGATTCAGTGATTGGGTGCTCCGCTTTTAGGCAGTGCCTAAATCTATATATTAACCTTAGAGCCCCCCCCCCCCCCGGGTCGAAAAGGCATGATTGAGAAATTGAGATTAGCAAGAAATTTACGAATAGAATTCTTTCTCTTTCTATTGAGAGAAATTGACCTGAAGCTGCCGTGGCCAGTAGCTTCAGTTTGCAGATTTGCGTTAATAAAATCTTGTGTACTTTTTGGACAACCAAGAACGCTGTACTTGTGATGGAATTCTTATCGTCTTCATTACAATGTTTCTGCCTAACAACCCTACATTCTATATGTCTTCATTGTGTGGTGCTAATTTTTTGGAAATAATGGGGGAAGTTAAGGATTTTTTGGTGTGTTTACCTACAGGACACCTTTGCTTGGGCAATGCTCCTTAGAAATATTTTCACTTAAAAAGCTGTTGCAAGAACTGAAGTGCTCAGTTTGTTTGCTCAGAAAGCAAACTAAATTGAGATCTGAGCTGGTATAAAAAAGCACTGCTAGTTGTGTATACTTACTGAATTTAAAAATAAATTTGGTGAGAAATTGGATTTTTTGATAAACCATTTGACTTGTGAGTGGAAATTGTAGATTTGTTACAGTGAAATGAGATGTTCTCTTCCCTACAATTTTGCAATATTGCCTAGCAACATTGATGGACAACTTGCTTGAGTCAAAGTCCAAAAAATCTTTTGTATCTGTCTTCATGATATTGTACCAGAACTTGAAATAATTTATTTTGTTTCCAAAATCGTTCAATTATGGTCTGCCCCTCCAGTGCTCGGTCATGTGGCGAATTAAAGTTGCTCACGAGAAATTGCAATTGCCAAAGTTGTCCATCAGTGTTGTCCATCAGTGTTAAGAGCAAAGAGAACAACCTGTGTGACTGTAAGAATACAAATTTCATTTCCCTTCTCCTAGTTACTATGCATTAAAAAGGAAAGTTTTTTAGAAGCACCTGATAAAAGATATAATAGAGGGTAGGACATTCAGAAGTAACTTGTTGTGCATTGTTTGTTGCAGGTACCGAAGGTGTAGGTGTACACGTAGATGTATATGCCCAATTCACAGGGAAGGAACATAATGCCATTCTTGTCTGGATGACACAAAACAACTTCATCCTGTAACCAAATAGCAATTTCTAGCAGAAGTGCTGGTGGTTCAGGGATGCAACATGTTAGATGTTACAGTATTACGACGAGCATTTCATTGATTGATTTTCAGAAGTAGAACTATAGCAAGGGCTACTTTTAAGAGTTTTCACTACAGATAGTTTACTGCTCAGAAGAACATCACAGTGCTGTATCAAAATCCTCTTTGATTCAATCAATCAATTTTCTTGTGAAAATTATGTTGCCACCTGAAAACCCAATGTTGTCAACAGGTGTAATTTTGTCAACTGCCCAGGTTCCACTATTACAGAACTAGAAACCTAGTGCCGCCTGTGGTTGGGGTACATATATTTTCTGGAATTGCCCATGATGGGTTATCAGGCAGTGTATCCATGGGGATTGAAAATTTTGTATTTTTCCCTCTTGGTCCATATGGCATACTTGTCTAAAATTTTTTTTGCCTTTGGACAATTCCAAAAAATATATGTACCCCGGGATGGCCAGCATTTGGAAATTCTGAATGGGAGGGGGGTTTTCAAGCTCGGAATTCTGCCTGCATGGGTTTTTTTGAAGCTGGAAGCTATTGAAGGTTAACCTCTCAGGAATTCTTTATGCATGGGGGTGGGGAGTAAGCCATTTGGAAATTCTGGATGCATGGGGAGGGAAAGGGGGGGGGGGGGATGGCCAAAACCTAGTGCCACCCGCGGTGGGGGTACATATATTTTCTGGAATTGCCCATGATGGGTTATCAGGCAGTGTATCCATGGGGATTGAAAATTTTGTATTTTTCCCTCTTGGTCGTATAATGGTTTCCATTTGTCTTTGAAAATTTTTTCAGTGCTTTTGATAAAGAATTATATAACTTCACTATTGCTTGGCTTGGATCTATTGTTCAAACTAGCATCTAAATAACACATTATAGAGCCCCTTGATGGAAATCCGCTGACTCAATATGGTGTAGCAAGGCCCATAGTGCAGTGACCACCAATGGAGGGGACTCAGAGCGATGGGCACAGAAAGAAGTACGTTAGAAAATGTTGGAAGGTTTCCATTTCTTTTTGATAATTTTTAACTAAGAACACACATTTGATAATTACAAAGTTACTCAAAGTAGTAAAATCTTACAATTCCATGTTTTGCCAAATGGTATACTTCAGTCTAAAATTTACCCCTATGTGTTTATCAGGCAAACCCTAGACTTGCTCAAAGTCAACCTCTCATAGGATACAAACCAGTAAAAATTTGAAGGACTTCGAGGAAGTCTAGGCATAACCCATGGGGATTGAAAAATGCCTGTCTTTTCACTGTTAGTGGTATATTGGTTTCCATTTGTGTTTAACATAATTTCCAATGCTTTAGATAACAATTTTACCATCTTCACTATTGCTTGACTTGGATCTGCTGTACAAACTAGCATCTAAGGCTGCATTCCATTATGTATGGGGTCGGTGTGGGTGGGGGGGGGGGGAGGGTGGGCAGGTGAAATTCTAAGGGGATACACACATTTTTCCGACGAATGAGGAGGATGCAACTAACTTGTTCTAAGTTCTGTTACATTTCCAGTATTGTAAAATTGAAATGTCAACAATTTCTCTTGGGAAGAATGCCCCCACAACCCCATTGAAGAGGTTACAGTTTACAGTCCCTTGCACAATAATCAAGTAACACTGAATTTATTTGTTTTGTCCACTTGTAGAACCTTGTAAAGTTCCTAATTTTTCTGGCTCATTACACTTTTTGCATAATATTATTTTTCACAAAATTTCAGACCCCCTACAAAATTGCTCCATCAAAACGGAATTATGTATTTTGAACACTGGACTTTTCAGCCTACTGCTTGCCACCCCCAACATACATAATGAATGCAGCCTAAGTAATATAATTCCTACATGGTTAGAGCCTCCAATTGTAATCGGGTGACTCAAACAGGCCTCAGAACTTAGTACCAACCTGGAGGGGGGGGGGGGGGGGGGGGGGGTTTAGTGGCAGAAGTTGATTATTGTACTTGGAAATGAGAAACAGAGCACCATCAGATTGCCAAATAAAAGTGTTCTAAACCTATTAAATGTATTTTTGATACCATAACATTACATATTTGATTCAGTGATTGGGAGCTCCGCTTTTAGGCAGTGCCTAAATCTATATATTAACCTTAGAGTCCCCCCCCCCCCCCCCCCCCCCCGGGTCGAAAAGGCATGATTGAGAAATTGAGATTAGCAAGAAATTTACGAATAGAATTCTTTCTCTTTCTATTGAGAGAAATTGACCTGAAGCTGCCGTGGCCAGTAGCTTCAGTTTGCAGATTTGCGTTAATAAAATCTTGTGTACTTTTTGGACAACCAAGAACGCTGTACTTGTGATGGAATTCTTATCGTCTTCATTACAATGTTTCTGCCTAACAACCCTACATTCTATATGTCTTCATTGTGTGGTGCTAATTTTTTGGAAATAATGGGGGAAGTTAAGGATTTTTTGGTGTGTTTCCCTACAGGACACCTTTGCTTGGGCAATGCTCCTTAGAAATATTTTCACTTAAATAGCTGTTGCAAGAACTGAAGTGCTCAGTTTGTTTGCTCAGAAAGCAAACTAAATTGAGATCTGAGCTGGTATAAAAAAGCACTGCTAGTTGTGTATACTTACTGAATTTAAAAATAAATTTGGTGAGAAATTGGATTTTTTGATAAACCATTTGACTTGTGAGTGGAAATTGTAGATCTGTTACAGTGAAATGAGATGTTCTCTTCCCTACAATTTTGCAATATTGCCTAGCAACATTGATGGACAACTTGCTTGAGTCAAAGTCCAAAAAATCTTTTGTATCTGTCTTCATGATATTGTACCAGAACTTGAAATAATTTATTTTGTTTCCAAAATCGTTCAATTATGGTCTGCCCCTCCAGTGCTCGGTCATGTGGCGAATTAAAGTTGCTCACGAGAAATTGCAATTGCCAAAGTTGTCCATCAGTGTTGTCCATCAGTGTTAAGAGCAAAGAGAACAACCTGTGTGACTGTAAGAATACAAATTTCATTTCCCTTCTCCTAGTTACTATGCATTAAAAAGGAAAGTTTTTTAGAAGCACCTGATAAAAGATATAATAGAGGGTAGGACATTCAGAAGTAACTTGTTGTGCATTGTTTGTTGCAGGTACCGAAGGTGTAGGTGTACACGTAGATGTATATGCCCAATTCACAGGGAAGGAACATAATGCCATTCTTGTCTGGATGACACAAAACAACTTCATCCTGTAATCAAATAGCAATTTCTAGCAGAAGTGCTGGTGGTTCAGGGATGCAACATGTTAGATGTTACAGTATTACGACGAGCATTTCATTGATTGATTTTCAGAAGTAGAACTATAGCAAGGGCTACTTTTAAGAGTTTTCACTACAGATAGTTTACTGCTCAGAAGAACATCACAGTGCTGTATCAAAATCCTCTTGATTCAATCAATCAATTTTCTTGTGAAAATTATGTTGCCACCTGAAAACCCAATGTTGTCAACAGGTGTAATTTTGTCAACTGCCCAGGTAGGGAGGGGGTGACTCTATTGTTTAATGCTTGACAACCATGACCTATGATCGCTGCCAGATATCGGGTTACAGGATAGCGTCCCGCAGTATCGTCGCTTGGGTTAAAGTAGCATCAGACACGAAACAGTACAGAGCAATGAAAAGTGTGCCTGACGTTAAAACCTAGTTTTTATCCCCAATAAGAGTAAGTAATCTGTTGACTAATACTAAGTCTTCCTTCTGTGGGTCTTTTGTCATACAAGCTTTTTATAGAGGCCGAAAAATATTAGTTTTCTCCTTTGGGACCGTTCGCGGGATTTCGCGAGTTCGTTGCGGGACTGTAAAACCCGTAGGGAAATATATCGTTATTTCTCAGTGCGTATTTAATTTGACCTTCTGAAAATAGGACGTTTTTGTCCTGAATGATAGAGCTTTTATTTGATACCAAAGTTAAATTAATCTGGTCTCTGAGTTGCTCTATCAATCCCTTCAAAGTCCAAAACTGTAGTTCTCCCCACCGAACTTTGTACCCGATACATAGTTTGTGCAGGATAAGTAAACTTCTAGTACCTCTAGGGCAGGCCAGGGCGTTTGATTTAGGTACTTTAACTGGAGTAACCAAAGCAGAAACACCTTATATACAGTAAAGCTTCTGTTCAAACAGAATAAACAATATGCACATGATAAAACCATCTTATTATGTTCTAATTCTTGTTGCGCTCTATGAAGCCTTATTCGATGCTGTTAATATTGGTTTTCTTTGATCCCTACTACTATTTCAGTTCAACTCTGTACTTCGATTTCAGTTGTTTCTTATTGTCAACTCACCCAGGTCCGTACAGAACCTACAGAAGAACCTTTTCTTCGGTTTGACCCCCTCGAAAATGCCATTTTCCTGTGTACCCCCGGAGAAAAACTCTTCTGTAGGGGGGGGGGGGGGGGAGGTGCAGATCAAAAATGAAATTGCCATTGATCATGAAGTGGCTTTTCATCAGCAAAATTTTCTAATCCAAGGATATATGTTTTAATATAACTTTAATAGATATAGCTGGCAAAACACATATTTACACTTGTCGCACATGTCTCTCTTGATAATTTAATTTTACAAATAAACAATAAATTTAATGTTAACTAGCAGTAATACATACTGAGTATCATCTTGTGGGAAACTACTAAATCAATACAAAATTAACATAACTTTAATAGATATAGCTGGCAAAACACATATATTTACACTTGTCCCATTATTATTATAGCGATTCTTATTTTTTAATTGTAGCATTGTAAAGCGCCATAGAGCAGTTAATGTATATGGCGCTATATAAATTTATTATTATTATTATTATTATTATTATTATTATTATTATTATGTCTCTCTTGATAATTTAACTTTACAAATAAACAATAAATTTAATGTTAGCAGTAATACATACTGAGCATCATCTTGTGGGAAACTACTAAATCAATACAAAATTGAAGTTGAATGAATTAAGTAATACTTTATTTATGAATGTGTGGCTTCAGAAAATATCCCCCCCCCCTTGTATTTTTCTTTGGAAATTCCAGAGGGGTGGGGGGCTAACTTTCAACACCCTTCTGTAGGGGTGTTAGCAGTAATACATACTGAGTATCATCTTGTGGGAAACTACTAAATCAATACAAAATTGAAGTTGAATGAATTAAGTAATACTTTATTTATGAATGTGTGGTTTCAGAAAATATCCCCCCCCCCTGTATTTTTCTTTGGAAATTCCAGAGGGGTGGGGGGCTAACTTTCAACACCCTTCTGTAGGGGTGTATGGATTTTTTCTGGAACCACACAATGCATGTCTGCTTGGCGGAGTCCCATGCTGTATACAAGGGTGTGAAAATGAAGCTTGTGCTCGTAAACTGAGCAGCTTGGTTGGAATGTATGAGCTCTAATTTTGCCTGATTGTTTGCCTTTAGAGTCAGATAATTTTTTAAAGTCAGAAGACATGAAGCGTGCCCCCCTAGCGTTGAATGTTCAACTCACAACTCTATTATTAATTTCATTATTCAATCCAAAAATCAATTTTTCAATTAAATATATTGAAACTTGTTTTTTGCATACGATTCCATGGCAACGCACAATCTCTTTTACGCTTTGGTGCCTGTGTGTCTGTTTCTCAAAACATTCTGCACAATTTTTGCTTGAAAAGGGTGTTGCCATGGAATCATAGACAGAGAACAAGTTTTCGATTTGCAACGGCTATAACATTTTTAATATTGATTTGAAAAATGCAATTTTGGATTGAATAATGAAATCAATATTGGAGTAGTGAATTGAATATTCAACTCTAGGGGGGATGCTTCATGTCTTTTGTTGACTGTAAGGGGGCTAAAAATTTGTGACCGTCACTACAGCATGCAATAAGGGGGCATCAACCAGCCAAAGGAAAAGTTCAAACCAGACCAACTACTGCTGTAACCAGACCAACTACTACTCTTTGCCATCAATGCCAAAGCATTATTATTGTGTCCAGTAGTCAACCCTGCAAGAAACATAAAATAAATGTATTTTTAAATGCATTTATTAAAATAAATATTTTAAAGTGGCCCTTTTTAACATAAATGATGCAGGTATTTTCACAGCTCACATTCCTAAATAGCAACAGTCTATGCCCGGGGACACTTTCATTTTCCAATTATCCTGGTCCTTTCCATGGGGAATCATATGATACAATTTCATTTTCCATGTCTTTGCCTTCATCTGATGATTTTAAAATTGTACAGTAGAAATAAATTTCATTCTTTCTTCCATTCAACTTCACCCACTTTTCTCAAGATTCTTTGTGTGATTTAAAAAGCAACAACACAAAAACATTCACTTTTGATTTTGAAATACAACTGCTTGCTGACAGTCCAATTAAAGGCCACCTCTAACTGCATCCTTTGTGAGCTTGTGTTTTTGTTTTCAATTACTACATCTTGCATTTAAAGAAATATCAAAATGGTGGAAAATAGCTACTCTGAATAAACTTGAATACCTGGTAAAAACTACATAAAATGGCAAGATCAAAACAGGTTGTTTCGAGTATCTCGCCTATAAAGAACATGTTATTGAGAAAATGTGCCTCGGCGCACAAAGGATTGTGGTTGGTAATGGGCCATTTTAACAAACTTTCTCCAGTCCCAGATGAAGAGCGAGAGTAATTTCTTTCCATTGATTTTGACAATACACACGACTATCAAATGGTAAAAGCAGCGGATTTAATGGGAATATAGAGAATTTGACTGATCACAAATGCCGAAAGAGGGAACTCAAGCTGACCACCTGGAACAAGTTTGCCATTTTATACTACAAAATGGATTTTGTGAACCACTCATATGTTCTGAGAAAAACATAGCTTATTTGTCTGAGTGAAATCATTGGCTTTTGGATGCTCTAAAAGAGGGCATGGAGTTTGTTTCTCCCCGAGTGGTCACACGCTGGATGGATCCATATGGCTCCTACAAACAAGTGAAGCATGTGGATCAACTCTTTGACAATTCCTGTACTGTGCTACCATCACAACTGGGTCTCACTGCCATGTCTCCTGGTGTTTACTTTCAGGTAGTTAACAATAATGAGTGAGCACCAAAAAAGATTTGCCAATGATCAAAGCAACATTTTTTTAAACTGATGATGTAAATAAAATTACAAATTGAAATTGAATTGTGCATTTGTACCTAGTAGCTTGATTGATAGAACAGTTAGGAGAATGTTTTAATACCACAGGGTTAGTTTCTAGCAATAACTGAACAAGGCTAAGGTCAATGAAGCGAAACAGTTGACCAAGTCCTTAGCTAAGCCTTAGGAGTAGGTTTGCAAACCCCTGGCATTAGAGCAAGCTTTGTTCAGCTTTGTATTTATTATTACGAAATTTTCGTTTTGTTTTGCTCGCTTTTCTGGTAATAAAAGGACCGAAACATGCTAGCATGAAACCATTACAAGGTAATCTGATATTGTATTGGCGGTTTGCCGCAAATAAAGCTCTGTGGAGTTAGGGAATCACGGCCTTTGCTAGAAGGGAAATTTTCACTCGATAGCAGCCGAAGCTTACATCATGTTTCCCTTAGGCTTTAGTATTATAGAAATATATAATTCCCCGTAACCGAAAAACATGTAGTACTAATAACTGGGCCAAAAAGATGCCGTAAATATTGTAAATAGCGAGTATTTTGTCAACTTAAATAGTAAAGCATTTATGCTTACCTGTTAAACGTCTTGAAGTGTTGTTTCTTGTTGTTTTCTTGTATGTAAGATCCTTGCACGAAGCCAATAAAAGGATTGATAGAACAAACCAGCAATCCGAGAGCCATGAAAATTGGCAGAGAAATATCTCAATCCGTCCCCAATAAAACCTCCTAGTTTGAGCCTTCAATACCTAATGCGCGTACAACTATAAATCGATTTTTAAAGCTACAAGAAAGCCAACAGGGCATTATCCCGCCTTCGAAAATTCACAGCGAAATATGTTTTAACCAAAAATTCTAGGTAAAATAAATGAGAAACGCAAATTTTAGCTGCCAGGGTTATAGTTCCTATATTTAAAAGTGCTTCAGAACTATTTTTGCATCTCTAGCCGACGACAGAAAGCAACAATTCAAGGATAAACTTCACACAGAGCGGTTATGCCTTCGGCATGCGACCGCCATTTTCTTGTCGAGTTCACGAAGACAGGGTATGACGTCACTGGCAGCGATCATAGGAACAATAGAGCCCATAGAGACACCCCCTCCCTCCTGACAGAATAATATGTTAGTTATAAAGGTTCACCAATGTGGAGTCTCATCCTTTTCATGGACATAATCCACCATTTAATCCCAGGGAAGGGTGGTGAAAACTGAGCTTGTATTTCCAGGGTGGGTACCCTTCAGTCTGGGTATTTACACATTGTTTGACAAAATCCCAGCTTGATTAGATACAAAATCTGGGGTTGTAAATCATCAGTAGTCAAATCAATTGAATTCCAGGATAGGTTATTCAAATCGAGCCTCTTGAGGTGTGGTGAAACTTGTCCAGACATTTTCTAATAAGGTTATCACACAAACTAATCAACATGTTTGTTTGGTCATTATACTAAAACAGTGTGACCAGGCACGATGGTCGGTTGCTAGGGCTTTTCCTCCCGGAAGGTTAAAATGATGAGTGTTTTAGGCCATAGACAGAAGTAAAATATGTCAAATGTGAAGACACTTGGCAGAGAGGTAGTTTTAGAAATTACCTATTCATAAGTATCTATTTCAGCCCATGTGACCGCTATTGTGACGTCATAAAGCATGCCCAAATTTAGCATCAAAAAGGAAATTCACGGAGGCAACATTAAAAAGTGCACATTAGTTTTCTGTACATAATGTTGTGTTTTTTGGCATAAACCATATCTCATTCGGATAAAATGGCGTGAAGTTGTTTGTTGAAAATTGTATTTTTTTAAGTTTGGGACTATAGGGTTATGATGTGTCTTTTGTCACGCAATACGGTATTGTGACGTCATAATGACGTATTATGTGACAAACACGAGGAGTAACCCCTATAGTCCCAAACTGAAAAAACTACAATTTTGATTTTATACAACATCGTCATGGTCCCTGCTTCGATACATTCATTGCCTGGCTGTTTGAATCTCACTAACTTTGACCATATATGGTCAATTGGCGGGAAATTTGAATTTCATTGATTAGCTGTAACTTCTTGCCATTTTATCCGATTGAGACGGGGTTTTCACTGTATATATGCTCTTCATGCAGGAAACAATATCTATAACATTTGAACATGGTTTAACACATTTCTAGCGCTGTTACTAAAAATAGATGCCACTTATGACGTCATGATATCAAAAAACGTTAAAAATAACCTTACATTTGTATTTTTATGTAGAAAAAATTGCCTACATAACATTTTATTATGTTTAGCCTTACTTGTAATAGAAATTGCTTCTCTGTGAGCCAAAATAAATTTCAAGATGCTTCCGGGAGGAAAAGCCATAGCAACCGACCATTGTGAGGTTTTATAAGCAAAATTTATGTATCTGCATGGTGCAGAACTTTATTTCTCAACCCAAAACTATGACATCTTTCCACTTGATCTAATTCCACTGGAAGGCCCCGAAATATCAGGGTAAACTGATAGGATAAAAAAGGAAATCGTTACGATTGCTAAACAAAAAACGTCATTTTTCTTGCACTTGCAGTCTGAATTTCAGTGTGACTCAGTTTAAGAGGCAGTCTCCCTAAGAGCGGTCCGGTGAATTTCGCTTCAGAAAATAAAATTCCTTCAAACTTGGTAGATTAAAAGGGTTTGGTACACAACTTAAAAAAACGGTATAGTTTTTTGCAAATATTTTTTTTCGGCTTTCCTACAGGCATGAATCCGACATGGCCGAGCAGGCGGCTTTGAGCACCCATTTCAAACCCAAAATTACCTGATATTTATGACCGCGGCGTATCAAAACTATTCGCCTTGGCGAATTTTTTTTCTTTGCTATCTGCTTTATTTATCTTTCGACTTGAAAAGTACCAAATGTGACTTTAATTGATTGCTTTGCCGATAAATTATAAGCCTTGAAAGCCCTCTCCCTGTACGGGTTGCGAAAGTGCGCTAAAATATAGTAAAACTCGGAAGCCGAATTCTCGTTTGTTTGACCAAAATTTAAATAAAATTTTACATCTATCTGAAGGTGGTAAGTGCATTTCTCAGGATCTAAAGTCAAACCTCCGGGTATGCCGCTGTACACGCGAATCGGTGACAAGGTCAAGTTGGTCAAGTTGGTGCGTTGTTTACACAAACAACACTTCGTAAGGCTTTTACTCAGTCTGTTAATTCCGGCTCCCGGCTCTTAATTTGCCAAAATAGTTTCTTAAATCCAGTAACAAAGGTATTTGAAAGTCCTGTGCAGGTTTTATTGAAAATAAGATCAAATTATCCGACAAACCGAGCTTGTGTTCTGCTGAAGTCTTTTGCGGAGGAAACCCCGCACACAGTCGCTGAACAAGTACAGCGCTAGAAAAACCATTTGCAGAGGCAAACATTTATTAACCCTTTTGTCGGTTGGATAGAGTTAATCCTGTATGTTTAGTAGTCTACTGGGCAATTTATAGCATTTGCGAAGATTACGAAAGTATTTTCTTTGTATAGGACCGCAGAATAGAATAGAATTTGTTTGGTAGCCGCCGGCGCGGCGCTTTAAAGATCTCACATAGAAAGAAATAACGAAAGTTAAAAATGTAGTTTTCGTCTATTTCTGATTTCCTACCCAAATTGGAAATGTTGCTGAGATATTCTGCGTTACGCCGATGCACAAATAAAACCTGAACTTGTTAATCTTTTCCGATGAAGAGAACACTATTATATGCAAATTAGCGGTGCGTTTGCGAAGTAATTCAACGGCCCGTGCCAGTTTAGCAAAATCATAGTTTGGCAAAATGGATGGAAGGATCAGAAGAACGAATGTATTCTTGGTTTTTAAAGTGTCGAGAGCTTGGAAACTGTGGAGAGTTTCGAAGCAGCACATCGAGTGGATATTCCTGTATATGAATGCAACTGCGATACAAGCAGTCATTTATCGCGTTGTCATTTGGGCCGTGTGAGGGCATTTCAGAAAATGAATTAATTTTAGCGCGCGCTCTCAGGGTTGTTCAATGCGACTGAGGACCAGAGAAGAGAAATGTTTGTTTGTGCTAAGCACCGTTCACATCGTGGCCAGATTATGTCATAATCATTTTTCAAAAGTGAGAAATCCATGTGTTCTGTTTTGATTGTCCCTCCTTTAGGGACCTGTCATTATATATCGCCTGGCAGAAGATTTTAGGGGGAATCACTTCATTTTTGCCCGAGCGAAAAGGGAGATCTCTCGAAACCTGAAGCCCTGATAGGGGGGACCACAAGAAATTTTCTAAATACTTCTGTATTATTTGCATTTTTCTACTTCACTTCACTCAATAATAAAAATTTCGGGCGGTGATTCTCGTCATCTATTAGGGGTTGAAATTAAGGTTCAAGGTATCTTTAGGGTATAAGACGAAAAAAAACGCTATGTTCCCAGAAAATGGTACCTTTTAGGGTGTTGGCAGCAAAGATACGAGACGTTAGTGCCGGTAGCATGTATTTCCAGCCGTTGTCTCTTGTCGATCGTGGCTGGAATCGAGAGCCATGTTGAAAATGACATTTTTAGGGGTTAACATACTGGTTGACCACGCCTAGATTGGTATCTTTTATGTATCAGTCAATTCCAGCGGTGACCATGCCCCCCCCCCCCCCCCGGGCTTTGGTCATTTCTAAAAATAAAACTGAAAATTCCCCGCCCCCGGGCTAGCAAAAATGCAGAATACCCCACGGCGGGGAACACAAAAAGAGGAAAAATGCCCCACCCCCGGGACGAGAAAAATACGGTAACTCTGCGTGACAAAGCTTCACAACAAAAACTTCAACTCCATTTATACTGTCCGAGCATTTACAATTCGTTTTTAAATGTACTTTAGTTTTCTCGTCGTTGAACGAGTTCTCATTTCACTGAAAGTGAGACAAAATATAAATAAAGAAGTGACATTCCTAGGCCATTCGCGGTTGTAGCCATTTAGCTGCATCTCTCAATGCGAAATTTACCTTTATTCTATTTGCAGAGCAACTATTTCGCAGTTATGTTACTTGACTTTTTGCGAAATTGGAACTCTGTTCATAGTGTCAATTCATTTTTATGTTTTCCACTGAGACGAAATTGCGAAATCTGTTTCTTCTCTATAGAAGACGTTAACTGTGAAATGTGCAAATGTGTCAGTCTCCAAACGTGGTGTATACGGGCCATGCTCTGCATTATATTTTATGTGGCGTTATTTTCTGTAACTGGGTTGTAGTTCGCAAAAACCCGACGCGCTTGAGATGAGAAAACCAAAATTCCCCCTCCCCCGGGGAAAAACAATTCCCGACCCCGGGGCCAGCAAAATTTTCAAAATTCCCCACCCCAGGGAAGGCACTGGTGTGCAAATGCCCCACGGTGTCCGGGGGGGGGGGGGGGTGGTCACCGCTGGAATTGACTGATACATTACGTTGAAATTTCAGAACACATTTTCGATTTAGCAATATTTGTCCCTTGATTTCGAAATGCCATATCGAATGAAAGCTACACACCAAAAATGAGGCAAACCAGTTGCAACGCAACCGAGATATGGCCCGCTGAATACATAATATTCTTTAACAAATCACTGTATTTTTGGTTCAGTTCCAAACAGTTTGGGGATCACGAAAACGTTTAATGGCTCTGAGGGGGATCACGTTAATCATTGTACTTATAGAGGGAGGATCACTGCATTTTGACAGTGTATTACCCAAAATCCTCTAACCCCCACCCTCACCCCCAGGCGATAAATAATGACTGGTCCCTTAGTGCGAGATTTTCATATCACGAGTAAAATGAAATAACACGACATATAATGCAATGAAATTTCGTGGCCAACTGTCAAGCGGATTTTTTTTAGCAACAACCCGCTCTTTTCCCGCCTTCCACAGGGGCGGATCCGGGAATTTTTGAGACGGGGAGGGGCGGGCGGATAGTGAAAACAGGGGACGACATATTTCAAATTTACTCCCAGCAAATACAGTAAATGTATGGTAAAATCTCCCAGAAAGGTGGGGCTGCGATTTGATAACAATGTATTAAACAGATTACTTGGATTAGATGTTTCGTGATATAAGTGTTTCTTGGTATTAAGGCCGACCGTTTGACTATTAAGAGGGGGGGAGGGGGGTCGTGCACTCATTATTGGAAAACATTCGCAGCGCATCACAGATGAATAAAAAAAACGTCTAGCACGAAAAACTTCCACGTCCCCCTTTCCCCCGATGCGTGCCTCTAACACTTATTTTGAAATTGTACTAGGCGCAAAATCATGGTCCCAAATGAGCGCGCGCGTGATGAAAACTATTTCAAGCTATAGTGGTTTATGCAGCATGTTTTTGCTAACTCGTAATTTTTGCACGCATCTCTTTTTGCTCAATAATTCAGAATTGGTAGGATCGAGGAATTGGATTGCGAGATATTGAGTCCTGTCAATCCTCTCCCTTTCGCTTTGCGTTGTTGACATTATCCGCCTCTGATGATGTGATGACTGTGCGCTACAGTCAGATCTACATGTAACACTGACCGCCACTTGAATGTAAGGAATGGGCGCGAGGTGAATGTAAGGAATGACTGATCCGTCTTTACGACTAATTTGTTATGCCTTAGCTATACTTCACCGATTCTATAGGTAAATCCATTGCCTGACGAGGGAATTCCACGCTAAATTTCACGCGAAAAACCGATATCGCTCGAGTCGCGCAGCGACGAGAGCGATATCGGTTTTTCAAGTGAAATTTAGCGTGGAATTCCCGAGTCAGGTAATGGATTTTCTTTGAATCCCATGCCGGACATTTTTAGAGAATAAGTCTAAATTTAAGGGAATTTGACAGTGGATTTCGAGTGCTTGAAAGCCGCGCTAGTGCGAAAGCGATAGAATTTTCTGAATCTCAAAACGAAAGTCCCTTGAAATTAGGCTTTGCTGCAATAGCGAATCTTTAAAACATGAAATTACAATATATAAATGTTTAGATGAGAGAATTCATTCAGTTCAGTGTTCAGTGTTCTGATTCAGTTCAGTGTCAACACACTGAAAGTGGACTGAAGCCAATTTGACTATGAAAGCGATCGAGTCTACAAAGAGTTTCAAATGATTTGAATTAGTAGAATTATCTTACTGATCGGAAATGTTTTAACTTTTAAAGCTTACTTGTTTGATTTCTTGTTCCCTTACGGCTTTCCATCTCCTTTATTCATGGTAAAAAGTGCAGCTCCTGTAGTGTTTTTCGTTTTGCATGTGCTTTCCACCTCTAACATTTGACAGAACTTTTCAATCGATGACAGAACTTTTAAGTCGAACTAGCCAACAGCTTCTCGTTGAAATTATCTTGTAAAGTAAATATCTGGACATTGCCTTGCATACCCAGGGTAGAAAACCCGAAACGTTGGAGGAACCAGAGAGATTTTGTTTCCAAAACTTGTTGTGTTGACCAGACGAGAGTTTTGTGTCTTGTGGAGGCGCGTGTGTGCCCACGTTTCACAAAGCGCGCGAAAAACTGTGATACGAAAAATGGAGATAAATACATTTCCCCTGCTTTTATCGTAGCTAACTTCTATAGGTAAATCCATTACCCGACGAGGGAAGTCCACACTAAATCTCACGCGAAAAATCGATATCGCCGCGACGAAATTTAATTTCGTAGAAATTTAATTTCGTGGGCGTCCTGTGTTTTCATTAGATTCTACTTTTGCAGCCATGTAATTCCACAAAAAATCTCCCTCGATTTCAGCCAATCAGCGCGCGAGATAGAGTCATAGCATGGGATTCTAAGGAAAACAAATGGCAAAACTATCGTGTATATGCAAAATATTGTACAAAAATAATCTCCATTACAAACCCGATCGCAATTGAATTTTCGACCAAATGCCTAAATAGCTAAATCCAAATATCAAATTTCCTCCCCCAGAGCCGCGCGTTCTTGTGATTTCTTTGTCCATGTACAGTTCACTGCAAACCATTGCAATAAGCAATTTGAATAAAGGAAGTTCATTACTATCACTGTGGCAAAAGAATAAGAAATAAAAATATAGAAGTCGAAAGGTTTGAAAAGTTTAGCTTACGTTACAAATCTATGCTAAGAAAATACGTTGGCGCATTCTTCAATGATATAAATTACCCCAGTAAACTGCTGAACATACAAGATAGTACATCCTGATGTTCCATGAAAAAAAGTACAAGAAATGTTTGCCTTTGCAAAAGTAACAAAAGGTGCGTGTGTTCAGCGACTGTGTGGGGTTTTCTCCGCAAAACACCTCAGCAGAACACAAGCTCCGTTTGTCGGATAATTTGATTTTATTTTCAATAAAACCTGCACAGGACTGTCAACTATCTTTGTTACTGGATTTAAGAAACTGTTTTGGCGAATTTAAGAGCCGGGAGCCGGAATTAACAGACTGAGTAAAAGCCTTACGAAGTGTTGTTTGTGTAAACAAAGCACCAACTTGACCAACTTGACCTTGTCACCGATTCGCGTACAGCCGCATACCCGGAGGTTTGACTTTAGATCCTGAGAAATACACTTACCACCTTCAGATAGATGTAAAATTTTATTTAAATTTTGGTCAAACAAACGAGAATTCGGCTTCCGAGTTTTACTATATTTTAGCGCACTTTCGCAACCCGTACAGGGGGAGGGCTTTCAAGGCGTATAACTTATCGGCAAAGCAATCAATTAAAGTCACATTTCGTACTTTTCAAGTCAAAAGATAAATAAAGCAGATAGCGAAGAAAGGCGAATAGCTTTGATACGCCGCGGTCATAAATATCAGGTAATTTTGGGTTTGAAATCGGTGGTGAAAGCCGCCTGCTCGACCAGGTCGGATTCATGCCTGTAGGAAAGCCGAAAAAAAAAATTGCAAAAAACTATTTTTTAAGTTGTGTACCAAACCCTTTTAATCTACCAAGTTTGAAGGAATTTTATTTTCTGACGCGAAATTCAACGGACCGCTCTTAGGGAGACTGCCTCTTACAGTCGCAGATGATCAAGGTCCACAGATCCTAAAATCAAACAATTTTTATTTGCAATATACAGGCAGCTGAATAAACGTTTTATTTTATCCTTCCCGCTTTCAGAATAAAAACAAAACAAACGCATGGACAGCTAGTGTACATTTTGAGATACATATTGTAGATCTGTTACTGCCGAGAAGTATATTATATAGAAGAACCGTGAAATGACACTTAGCCTTACCCGTATGTCTCGGTCACGCAACGGGTTGAAATGTTTGCCCAAGTCGGGACCGTAATTTCCAAGCGTGGTTATTGAAAACATACTCATACTGCATGAAATTCGCAATACATTTGTGGCAAATTTCAAAGCACAAGTATATTATAGTTGTGCAGGAAATTCGCAATAAATTTGTGGCAAATTTCAAAGCACAAAATATTATATAGTGGTGAATGAATTTCGCAATAACTTTGTGGCAAATTTCAAAGCACAAGTATATTATTGTTGTGAATGAAATTCGCAATAAATTTGTGGCAAATTTCAAAGCACAGGTATATTATAGTTGAACATGAAATTCGCAATAAATTTGTGGCAATTTTAGGAGCACAAATATAATATAATGGTGCATGAAATTCGCAATAAATTTGTGGCAATTTTAGGAGCACAAATATAATATAATGGTGCATGAAATTCGCAATAAATTTGTGACAAATTTCAAAGCACAAAATATACTAGAGTGGTCCATGAAATTCGCAATAAATTTGTGGCAAATTTAGCAGCACAAAGATAATATGGTGGTGAATGAAATTCGCAATAAATTTTTGGCAAATTTCAAAGCACAAGTATATTATAGTTGTGCATGAAATTCGCAATAAATTTGTGGCAATTTTAGGAGCACAAATATAATATAATGGTGCATGAAATTCACAATAAATTTGTGGCAAATTTCAAAGCACAAGTATATTATAGTTGTGCATGAAATTCGCAATAAATTTGTGGCAATTTTAGGAGCACACATATAATATGATGGTGCATGAAATTCGCAATAAATTTGTGGCAAACTTTAACGCACAAGTATATTATAGTTGTGCATGAAATTCGCAATACATTTGTGGCAATTTTAGGAGCACACATATAATATGATGGTGCATGAAATTCGCAATAAATCTGTGGCAAATTTCAACGCACAAAATATAATATACCAGGTCATGAAATTCGCAATAAATTTGTGGCAAATTTCAACGCACAAAATATAATATACCAGGTCCATGAAATTCGCAATAAATTTTTGGCAAATTTCAAAGCACAAGTATATATTGTTGTGAATGAAATTCGCAATAAATTTGTGGCAATTTTAGGAGCACACATATAATATAATGGTGCATGAAATTCGCATTAAATTTGTGGCAAATTTCAAAGCACAAAATACCATATAGTATATTATAGTCAGGTACACAGAAGCCCAAAACGTGACACCCGCGGGCATCTTTTTCTGATTTTTGGCAACATATCTACTTTTACTAATTCGAGTACGCTGATTTCGAAAATCGTTGTTGCCAAAGCTCATTCTTGTTTTAACATGGTGTTTTCGGTCATCAAAATGACGTCATTGTCCATATATGGCAAACAATATATTTAACGCTTTTAGACTAAAACAGGGTTTTTTTACTAAATGAAACACGCTAATTTTTAAGCAATCGTAAAATTATTAAATTTCAATGGTGTCATGCTGTTTATGGCAATAAAGATTACGTCATCCTCCATATATGGTAAACAAATTCTTTTTTTCGGATTAAAACCAAAAACATGCTCTATTCATCAAATGAAGCACATTTTCAAATTTTCACATTTCAAAAATTATAGCTAGAAATGACCATTTCGATGTAGACGTGCTTTTAAGGTCATCATTATGAGATGACGTCATCTTCCTTATATGGTAAAAAATCTATTTTTGCGGATTGAAACTAAAAACATATCAAGATAGTTTCCTTGAAAAAGTGTCGACTTTCTTCAACTTCCTTATAAGGAAATATCTGCAAACTAAATTTGTTTTTTCGCTATTTTTATTGGACCTAGAAAGCTTAAAACTCAACCAGAACTCAGATACGCTTGAGAAAAGATGTTATGTACATTTTCCACTGTGTTTTTCACGGTCAAGAACCTGTAAACAAGGTAGTCAAGACACCACAGGAAGCCCGCTCGATCACTAAAAAGACGACACTGTTATCTTGATATGCACACTCTATTCACCAAGTGAAGCACACTGATTTCGAAAAGTATCACTAGAAATTACCATTTCGTTGTTGACGTCTTTTTAAAGTCTTCCTTATACGGGGAAGGGGAGGATTCGATGTTAATTCTTTTTAATTGCATCGTTTTAAATCTGTAAATCAAAAAAATTACGTTTTTTTTTTCAGAAGTGCATAACCAGAAGTGTCCATCTGTTGGTTCAATTCAATTCAATTTTATTGCCATAAAGTAAGAAACAAAAAAGCAGTACACAAAAAATAGAGGCGAGAGGGCCTCAAAAAACCACCACGCTTGTGCGAGGAGGACCCCTCTTTACAGTTACATAATTATACTAACATTCAAGCACGAAGCAGACAAATAAAGATTACAAGAAAATTTAACGGGAAAGCAAAAATTCAGTGAGTTTCTTTTTAAATGATGGTGGTATTACGCGCGCGCCGATATCTTAGGTGGAAAATTCTGTTTGGAAACACCACACAGGAAACCCACGCACATTCGGCGCGAAATGTGAATGAAAAAGCGGACAGGAAAAGATGGACGTGGAAAACTTCTCAGTTCTTGCCGTTAGACGCGCGTAATACCAAGATGAACACTTCTGGCAGGACATGCACTAACCGATCAATGGTTAAGGGTGGTGCGTTTTACACTCCAAGGAAATGCAGCTTTAATTATTGATCGGTTTGCCCTGGTAGCCGCAATCGGGTAACCAGAAGAAGCAAAGACGTTTGGTAAGGATACTGGAGAATAGATGTGCTATTGAGCGCCACCGAAAGCAATCAATCATATCAGTAACACGGGCCCGTGGCTCTGTGAACCCTAACCTGTAAGAAGAGTCATCGGAGGAAGGGCGTTATCGTTGCCTGTGAAATGGCAATCATTTCTTTCCCTAGGAGACAAAAAGGCGGACGTGGCGCGGTTTTTGTCAGAGGAGCTCATTGCGCACGCACCTGCTGACACTACGATTGTCACCGCTGGCGGGTGTTTAGATGAAGATGATGGAAGAGCGATGTTGTTGCGCTTAAAACTAGTTATTTAGAAATTTGTGTAAAAAGTGCTGCCTTGATGCAACCTTACAGCTTTCTAAGCTACAATAGATTTAATTTCATCTGAGAGGCTTGTCCACAGCCTCTGGCCTCAAAAAGTAAAAGTGCACTGACCTGTAGCCGTCCTACAGAGCGGTATATGTAAGCGGTCCCTGTACCACAAAATGTTTAATATCTCTGAGTGGGGATCACGTTAATTCATTGACTTATAGTGGGAGGATCACTGCATTTTTGCCTGTATTACCCAAAATCCTCTGACGATAATAATCGAGGCGATTAATAATGACCTGTTCCTTAGCTTTACAGAAGTAAGAACAAGCATTTCTAAGCACTATTAAAAAGGATGAAAGAGACTATAGATCACTGGGACAAGAGACTATCTGACAGTTTATTTGAGAAAATAAGTAGGGTACCAAGGGTCCCATTTTTTACCTACGACTAGGGGAGGGTTACAATTTTTTTGTTATGTTCAAGGGGAGAGTCCTAATTATTTTAGCCTCTTAAACAAATGGAACCCCCCCCCCCCCCCCGCTAAATAATGACACGTCCATATGACACCGTTTGGAGGGTGGTATCGTGCAGATGTACATCAGGCTGTGCACTTTTACGCTGTAAATGCAGGAAATCCACTGTGGTGTGGGTAAGCTTGTGTCGATGTATCAAAGCCGGCGATAACTATTGTTGAAATGAACTGCTTTCATACATGTGATAGCACGTGAATTGATTTATAGAAGAGTTACGCCACCCTGAACTCATGAAACATCTTCTATAGGCTGGTTTTCACTGGAACAAAAGCGCAGACGCAAGAAACTCGAGACGTTGCGTTACCTTGCACTTGTGCTTGCGTCTAGCGTGAATCAAGTGAACACAAGCGCAATCAATTAATCAATGTTGCTATTAGGCTTGCAATTGTGCTTGCGTCTAGTGTGAATCAAGTGAACACAAGCGCAATCAATTAATCAATGTTGCCATTAGGCTTGCACTTGTGCTTGGGGCGCTATGATTTACACTTGCGTGCTTGCGTCTGCACTCGTTGTAGCTCTTAAAATATGAAAGAATATAGTGAGAACATGAAAGCACACTTGTTTCATTTGACAGTCCAAACTTTTACTTTACCGAATTCGAAAGTTGACTTCATGTCATGATGGAATGATGACCTTAAAAGCACGTCGACATCGAAATGGTCATTAGTCCGGCTGATTAGAGCAAATTTTCGAGGAAAGTGCGCATTTTAGGCTAAAGCTCCAATTTTTGCCAGGTAATAGTTTTCAATGTATTTTTAAATCGTAGATATGGAGGCACGCTAGAATTCTTTTGTAGCGAAAGCTAGGGAGGTTTTAGAGTGAACAATTGTTTAGCTCAATAGCAGCCATTTTGAATGCTTTGTTATTCAAATGAGGTTTAGAACTTAGCTTTGCGAAGTTGTTCTCTAGACTGCGAAGCCATAGCAGCTCAACATTTGCTAATTCTGAACTATGGATTGGTTTGACTGACTTCGGTTGAACGTCTCCTTAGAGTTTTTGGTGATTATTAAATGTCACGACCAGTTTATTGGGAATGTTTATAATTTATATTGTAAAACAATTCTTGGTTTTCAACCAATCTCTAGAGAATCAAAAGACAATGCACGTAATGCATGACTGCTGGTACCACAATGGACGCTGATTACATATCTTTTTAATCATCCACCAGAACGTATTAGTGACGTCAGTTGCAAACGAAGAATAGCCTGACTGAGATTTCATAAAATGTTTCAAGAATGACCAACAAATTCTAAAAAAATATCAAGATAATTGTACCATGTGTCGAATATGTAAAAAGGAGCTTGTCTCTGAAACTTTCACATGATATTTTCTACCTAGTACTGTGCTATACTCTATAAACACGGACGATAGAAGATTTCACCAAGTGCCGCAGAGCTCATGAATAACAAAGGATTCAAAGATGGCTGCCAATGGCAAAACAATGGTTCACATTAAAACTGTTCTAGCTTTTTAGCGTGCCTCCATATCTTATCTTCAATAAACTACTGAAAACTATTGACATGCAAAGTTTGGTGTCTTAAGCCAAAAGTGCGCAATTTTTACGCTAATCCGCCGGACTACATTTTTAGCGAAAATTTTCGAATTCAGCGTGCTTCATTTGATGAATAGAGCATGTTTTTAGTTTCAATCCGCAAAAACACACTTTTTACCATATAAGGAAAATTATATCATCTAATAATGATGACCTTTAAAGCACGTGAACATCGAAATGGTCATTTTTAGTGATATTTTTCGAATACTGTGAGCTTCATTTGCTGAATAGTGCGTGTTTTTAGTTTCAATCCGCAAAAATAGATTTTTTACCATATAAGGTAGATGACGTCATCTCATAATGATGACCTTGAAAGCACGTTGACCTCGAAATGGTCTTTTCTAGAGATAATTTTCGAAATCAGCATGCTTCATTTGATGAATAGAGCGAGTTTCTAGTTTCAATCCGCAAAAACAGTTTTTTTACCATATATGGAGGGATGACGTCATCTTCTAACGCCTTAAATGGCAGATAATGTTGAAATTTATTGATTTTTTCAATTATTTTCAAAATTAGCGTGTTTGATTTGCTATTAAATATTTGTTTTTGTCTTAAAGAGTCAAATATAGTGTTTTGCCATATATGGACCATGACGTCATTTATGATAATCGAAAACACCATGTTAAAACAAAAATGAGCTTTGGCAACAACGATTTTCAAAATCAGCGTACTCGAATTAGTAAAAGTAGCTATGTTGCCAAAAATCAGAAAATGATGCCTGCGGGTGTCACGTTTTGGGCTTCTGTGTACCTGACTATTATAGTTGTGCATGAAATTCGCAATAAATTTGTGGCAAATTTAGCAGCACAAAGATAATATAGTGGTAAATGAAATTCGCAATAAATTTTTGGCAAATTTCAAAGCACAAGTATATTATTGTTGTGAATGAAATTCGCAATAAATTTGCGGCAATTTTAGGAGCACACATATAATATAATGGTGCATGAAATTCGCATTAAATTTGTGGCAAATTTCAAAGCACAAAATACCATATAGCATATTATAGTTGTGCATGAAATTCGCAATAAATTTGTGGCAAATTTAGCAGCACAAAGATAATATAGGTAGTGAATGAAATTCGCAATAAATTTGTGGCAAATTTCAAAGCACACAGCAAAACGAGTTATAATGGTGCATGAAATTCGCAACAAATTTGCTGCAAATTTCAAAGCGAAAGTATGCTATAATGGTGCCTGAATTTCCCTATAGATTGTGGAGGCTAATTTAACATCAGTAGTATACAATAGTGGTGTCTGAATTGTCACAAGGCTGCTGGTCCCCTCCCATTCCTTTTATTTATTGCACTCAAGGACATATACATTCTGCTTAAAAGGAATGGAATATTATTCTGGTATTTTCCAGAAGGGTATCATCAGGTGCCACCTGACTCATTGTTGCCAGCATTAAGTGTTGTTCATGTTATAATGATTATCGATAAGATGGCGAAGGGAATTAAAATGGATGCATTCCATTGGAACTATAAGAAGACAATACTATGCGCAGTGGACGGCTGTGTTCTTGGGACGAATATGTCTATTTTTAGTTTCCTGCTCATATGCATGGCATTAATGATATATGTTGCGCCTTGCAGGTGCAATATATGCTACCAGCACAATATATTAGGCAGAATTAGCCTGCTTCAAAGCTCTATGCCATGTGTCGTGGAATATTTCAAAGCTTCTGAATGTCATTTGTTTGGGTAATGATATCTGCCTCCCTTTCATGGAATGAATAATCGCCTGAGTCCGTATATATCTGTTCATCGTGTTAAAGGATGCGTTATTCAGAATATAAATTCTTTCTCAGACCCCAATTTACAATTCCGGTAGTTTATATAGTTGTAGCAGGAGTAGAAACATCTGGCGGCTTTATAACATGCATCCCCTTCTTGGAGTGCATAACTGCACTTGGTGTCTGTATATCTCTCTTCATCTTGTTAGATAGATAGATGTTTATTTAGACACGGTAGTTTCATCAGCATAGCTGGTTTTCATAAAAGCCGTGTGTAAACTATCATTTACATAAAAAGTGATATAAATTGAATATAATATATAATAAAATTTGATAAAAATCTAGAGAATAGTGGATATATTAAAAACTGTCAAAGAAGCTGGGAGGTAATTTACCCAATTCGGATTTAAATGTAGCTAAAGAGCTACATGTTCGGGTTTTTTCGGGCAATTTGTTCCAAATTTGGGCTCCTCTATATTTGAAACATTTTTCCCGTAGTTAGTTTTCGGGAGAGGTAACTGAAATCTAGAGGAAGAACCTCTAGTGTCATAGGGGGATGCATTATTGGAAAATTTGCTCAAAAGATATTCGGGGGCTAGGCCGTTATTGATTTTGAACATTTCAGTGGCTAACAGCTTTAGCCTACGAATAGACAATTTGTCCCAACCCAACTCATTTAACAGGGGCTCCGAGCGAGAGTCGTAGTTCGAAAATGTTACGATTCTAGCTGCACGATTTTGTAGCTTTTGCAATTTTGATGATAACTCAGCCCCAATCCCTTCCCATACTACACTGCAATAGTCAAAATATGGCTGTATGAATGAGTGGTACATTGTTTGAAGAGTTGAGGGGGACAAACTGTCGTACCCTTTTCATAGCTCCTATTGCACTCGACAGTTTTTTTTTTTTTTTTTTTAGAGGATGCGTTATCAGACTCGAAATTCTTTCTCAGAACTCAATTTAGAATTCCGGGAGTTTGTATTGTAGAAGCAGGCGCGGAACTATTTTGCGACTAACTGAACCGCGAGTTCACCGTCGAGATCTACTCAACGTGTCAGCGGAGGCATTATTCAGGATCGGACTTCTTTCTGAGACCTAATGATCGAGTTGGCGAAACTCAGCCGATCGCTATCGGCTACGCCTGTCACTTGCTAAGCTGGACTTGCCTAAGAGCTAAACACGTGCGGAGTGTTAAGGGATGCTTTATGCAAGCGATGCCATCACTTTTATTCGTAACAAAATAGGTGCAAGGGGTCTCCATGTTGTGCAAGTGGTTAATTGTAACTCTGGTACAATATCACACCTTTTTCTTCATTGTCCATTTTTTGCTGCGCAAATAAAATATAAAGTTTGTTTACCTCAGCAAGTTGCAAGTTGCTTACCGCTGAGCGCACAAATGTCGAATTCTCGGTTATTTTTTATGTCCAAACCTTTATTCATGCAACTAATGAAACTACTAAAGTACTTTAGTGACAGTTATAGAATGTCACCTGCCTGCAATACATTTCCTTTTATGTGTTCTCCGGTACGAAGCCGTGTCAATATGTTGTGTTTTGAACAATGTAAATCGAGTAAGCCCGATAGAAAGGCTAATGCAATCTTGGGGCTGCATTAGTCTTGGGGCTGTTTTAATTGAACTAAAACCATAGGCACGACAATGGTGAATTGGCAGCTTTTCACTATTAGCCACCCTATACACCATTTGTTCGGGTATTGGTCGCATTAAATGATTATTCTTTTCCTTTCAGACTTTTGTTGGAAACAGTGATCGCAATACAATCGTCCGTCGCGACTTGGACGCGCGTTTCTACTCAAAATATTTACGGTTCCTTCCAAAGACGTGGCACCGTCATATAAGCATGCGGGTCGAAGTGTATGGATGCACAGTAACCTGAATACAGCAAGCTTTTATTGATATTATATAGCATGGAATCCATTACGATAGATCTTAAAGGGCTAATTTGAATTGATAGTGTGTAATACTTTTAAGGGCAACTTTTAAGCTTTAAAATGTAACGACTTTCAAAGCATGCCGGTTTGCGATTGGGATTTCGTACGACTGTGAAAAGTGCCGCGGTACGGTGCGGTACTGTCGCGGTTCGGAACCTGGCCTGCTGTAGATGGAATGAAATTGCCAATGAAATCGCGTAGTCGCGGTACGGTCGCGGTCGCGGCGTGGAACAAATTTTGTGGCGGTACGTTTCACAGTCATACGAAATCTGCTTTATATTGATGAACATCTAGGAAAGGTACGCACGGCAGAGATATTACCCGTAACATGTTTGCAGTGGATTTTGACAATTTTTACTTCAGCAAATCGTTTTTACATGTGTTTCGGTCATCCCGCAAATGGGGTCAGATAACCGTCGAAAGCTTAACCCAATAAATACACTTAGCCAACAGAAACGAAACCCATACAACAACCAACCAATCACAGGACCAAGTAAATGCACTTAGCCAATCAGAAACGAAACCCATTCAGCAATAAACCAGTCAGGGAACGATGTACTGTACGACTTTGGTTTTTCTTCGCATTCTGATTGGCTGAGCGACCCAAGACTTCAAGTAGGGGCGTGTAGAAAAAGTGTGATTAACGTTCGGCAGGCATATGAAATTCAATACGTTATCATAAAAGTACTAAAGACTAGCTATCGTCTTGTTCAGCCTGGTCATCACCCTTTTGATCGTTAATCAAAGCATTGCGTTTGGTTTTGGTACTACAGACTAGCTATTATCTTGTTCAGCCTGGTCATCACCCTTTTGATCGTTAACTAAAGCATTGCGTTTGATTTTGGTACTAAAGACTAGCTATCGTCTTGTTCAGCCTGGTCATCACCCTTTTGATCGTCATGTAAAGCATTGCGTTTGAGTAATGGCAACAACACAGGCACGAGCTCTTCCATGAGGAAGTCGAGCTTCTGCGACAGCTGATTGACAGTTCTCGACAATCTAGCGACAGCCTGATCTGTCGATTCCGACACCGTACGGCCTTGTTTACGTGCTGACGCCGATATTTCTTCGACATTTCTAGATAATCGTCCGACGTCTTCCGAAAGTTGATCGAACCGGTCCAACATGGGCTTAACTTCGTCGGAAGTTGTAGTCCCTTGAGGTCGTCTCCATGAGAACCTCTCATCTGGTCGCATCTGTAAAGATTACAGTGTCAAAAGATATTATTAGGGAGGTTAAAACAACGAAAATTCTTACGGATCCAAGCTTATGAGGAGCTTTGGGCAAGTAAAAAATGCGCCCCCACCACTTGAGAAAGGTGTTAATCCCTGCCAAGCCACTCTCTCGTTTTTATTGACATTTGCTGGTAAACATCAATTAGCATCCTCAAAGGTCACAGCGGAAACTACGTACTTTGCACGCTCGAACAAAGCAGCTCGAACAAGCATAGGAAGAGCTCTGGCCCATTCTTGTGCAAGGATGGCCAGCTTTCTTCGATTTACTAGCAGCGAATTGATCGTGAGTCCTGCTGTGTCACAAGCAGTGGTAGAACTTCCCCGGGAGATCAGTATAGAGAAGTATTAACGTTGTATACTAAGCACAGCTTTGTTATGTTTATAACAGCGCTATTTTGCTGCTAAACTTCGGAAAATACCAGGCACGGATGACACGTTTACCTGGCACACTCACTGTTATTCGAAGGGAAAGGTTCTTGTCTTTTTCAATTTGTATAAAGAGCAGGAATTGTTTTCTCTACTACTATTAATCTGGGTTTTGCAAACGCTGATTTATTGAGCGAAACATGCAACGATCAATTTCGCGCGCAAAATGTACCAGAGTTGATTTTACTTCGCAGTATAATAATACTCAAATGAAGAAACCTTCATCATTCTCGGAATTTAGGATTTGACTTTGCTAGAGCATTTGAACAGAGCTAGATGCAGAACTTATTCTCCACGTAATCTTTCTGTGAAGTATAATGTCTAGAGCGTGTACTTTCTTATATTTTTAGATTTTCATAGCTTTCATACGGTTTTCATGCACAATTTGTTCAAGAAAATGAATTGATTTCCGCACTGAAGCTACAGGCCAGTTTGTACAATGCACTAAGAACGACGACGATTTGTTACGAAACGAGCACCAGACAAAAATGTAATTCCATTTTGCCGGGTTTATTTGGTTCTTTTTATTAGGGGAAAAGACCTCGCGTTGTCAAGATGTTGCATCTTTCGGCAACGGACAGTCAGATGATTCATCTTTGGGCAGTTGTCTGGAACCTTATATAAAACATGAGAGATTTGCCATTTCCAGCGGACATAAGAGACACAGTAGTGGGTATGGGCCAAGTTGTTGTCAAGATGTTTCATCTTTAGGTAACAAAACTGCAAAGATGTCCCATCTTTTGGCAGTTGCCCCGAACCTACAAACTACCATTGTCACTTTGGCGCCCGAGCTTTTCCGTCATCTGCTTAAAAGTACGCGCAAAATAAAAATAGTAATTTGTTTATGCATGGAACTGCGAAGCATGGACGTCTCAGCGTTTGCTTAATCCTGACTGACACTTATACCACCTATAGTAATCAACGCTTCTTTTGAGGGAATGCCGACTACTGATTCAATCCGTAGCTTCATTAAGTTTTTAGCGCGCCTAAGCTCCTCATGGTAAGTGGTTGATACACACCTTAACAATGAGGCTCGTGTTGTTGGCTGCCATGGCAACATAAGGGTAGTACTCATTTCTACTGTAGCGAGATTGGAGTAGCGAGGCGCGGCCAATTTCACGCCGGTTAAGTGTGAACACGACAGGGATAATCCCGTCGCTATGGTGACTATCGAAGTCGATGAAGCATCCGATCAGGTCTCCCCTGTACGCCATAGCATCTGTAGATGAATATATAGAAAGAGGATGAGCATCTTGAAACTGGCTCTGGGGACATCCATTTGAAGGCCTTTGCTGATTGGCTGGTTTGAATGTTGGGGCATGCGCAGAAGTTGCGCATGCGTCATGGGCTGTCACTAGAGCCTTCCCCGCGAGCAGACGAGCCGAGGAGCTGGGTTCGAGAATGGCAGTGTACAAGCTTGCCTTACCATGCTCGCTCCTGCCGAACACGTGATTCTTGTGGTCAAATATTTTGCCGTCATCCACGTGATAACCGACAGTGTTACTGCGCCAGCCTGGTAACAAGTGAAGGTTATAATTCCTGCTGACCAGCCCAACCGCAATAAAGCGCCTTTCGCCACACTCTTGAATAAGGACCTTTAGTAAAGAAAGGAAAACAAATATTATAGAAACGTCTGTGTGTATTCATGCAAACCTTTTTGTAGAGAACGCCATCTTGGAGACCAGGGATAAATGCTTGGCGGATAGTACGAACAATGCTTTGTAAGTACAGCCAATAACAACGCAAGAAATCCGTTATATATTGGACAGTACTCCTTGTAAGAGGTTAATACGTCCAGATACACTCTTGCTATATAGGTCAATACGTCAAGGTACACTCTTGCAAGAGGTCAATACGTCAATATACACTCTTGCTAGAGGTCAATACGTCAAGATACATTCTTGCGACAATACGTCAAGATACATTCTTGCGAGAGGTCAATACGCCAAGATACACCCTTGCGATAGGTCAATACATCGAGATAAAATCTTAAAAGAGGTCAATATGTCGAGAACATACCTCAAAGCCTGGTATTCGCCCTGTCAGCGGTCTCTCGTATCTCGCGCCATGGTGTTCACGTGGTTTGTCATCTGACATTGCACACACTGTACAATGTTCAGCACCGAGGTACGTAATCTGATTCCCGTCGATCTGTAGCCCTAGGGAGTCCATGCCTGCAAACAGTCCTAACATGTTAGCCTCGTCATCTTTCGCGACAAATCTCAAGTAGATCTTGAGCTGGGGAAATACGAGGCACAAAATCCCTTAACTTGTCGCGCAACATTGTTGCGTTGCAAGTCTAATGTTTTGTTGCTCGTTTTTCATCAAATCACAACTTGTCGCGGAACATTTTGTTTTGATGATCACACATGCGAGGCCAAGGCGGATTTTGTCCCTTAGCACCTCATTTCTTTTGACTAATCATCAACGTGAATTGTAGGCAAAATGTTGCGCGACAAGTTGTGTGCCTGGTGAAAAACGAGCTCAACGTAGACCCGCGCTCTACTTCGCGCAACAATTTGTTACAACTTGCAACAAATGTTTTTTTCCTGACAAGTTGTGGCGCGAGATGAAAAACGCGCAACATCGATCACCAACGATGAGAAAAAACGATTCCCTAACTAAACAGCAAAATAAGAAATTGAAATGAAATACAAAGTTTAAATTCAGTGTCCCCATGGATGGCACTGACGGCTTTCTGACTTATTTATACCTTGCGGTAACATATAACTATAGGGGCGATAAGGTTGATTGTTCACTACTCATACAAGGGGCGTCCCTAAAATGGTCTGGTTCAGCTCTCGGCTCTCTCGGAGATGTCTGGATATGGTCTCGTTTTGGGGGGTTTGGATTAGCCGTGTCAGCATAGATGCTGCTTTGAAAGTCGCTTATTTCCGAACACTAGCTATGCTTTTTGTCATAACCCTGGACTAAAGTTTACGTATTTTATAGCATTTTACCCGTGATCCTGTGGGGCAGTCCATGTCCTTCTCTACCCAGTCCTCTCTAAACACGCGGCAGGCAATATGACCAACCAGTTGATGACTACCCTCGGTTTCCTTGACAACCCGGTCGAGTTTAGTCTCGTCTGGAACAGAATAAGTGACGAAACTGAGTAATATTTCGTGCTGTGTTTCAAACCAATGGTCCATTTCTAAGAGTACGAATCTCCAATTTTAGATCTCGCCCAATTAGCGTCAGAAAGTGTCTATTTTTAAAAACACATTTTCCCCGCATGAACTTGAACAGACTTGCAGTTCACCAACTTGTAGGGACTGCTTTATGTAATATAAGGGCCTTCCAGCCATACAAGTGAAATGCAACAACAGCTGGTAGTTTTAGTGTTCGGCTGGCGGGAAACGTACCAAGCAAAACAAACACATACAAAAAACATATAACTTTTACAGGAGCGTAGTCAGGATTCGAGAAAGGAGGGGGAGGAGGGGGGTCACATCTGTACAAATGTATGTGCCCTTTTCCAGCTTACCGATATTTTTCTTCATGTTTACTGTATTTTTCTTCTAAAATTGGGGAGGGGTCACATGAACCCCACCCCCTGGCTACGCCCCTGCTTTTAATCCTTCGGGGCAAATCAATGTGCTTTGTTCTCGTCCATTAGAAGGTTTCGCTGGTACCGTGTGCAGAACACAGTAAGGCTTCGATATTTCGAGTGATAATCATGCAGTCTTGAGAACCTTGATGACCGCATATCATGAGCCACTATGGACTTTTGCTAACCCCGTGTTGAAAAGACTTGGCGGCGCGCGGGTTAGCCGTGGTTATCTAGCGAGGCAAGAGTGCGATTCAACATTATTATATTATTATTATTACCTATTATTATTATTACCTGTCATAGGAAATGAGTAGCCATGAATTGAAAAATAAGCAGCTTGAAGATCCTTGCACAAGCGGTCAAATAGCTGAGAGAAAGAACAAATATTTTCACAATCCACCTTGAGGCAGGCAAATTGAAACTGAACACTTTTTCACATGTTTTGCTTAGCAAAGTGTATATAGTCCATGAAGACCACACATACCGTATCTTGGTCATCTGGTACTTTGTACTGCAATCAAGAAGCGTTGTTCCATTAGCATCATGCAAAATTAATATCTGTGTGATTATAAGTGAGATTTATTTGTTAAACATTTATTACCTTAACCTTGCGCGTTTGTTGCGGGGTCCCTGTGTTGCAACATGGAGCGCAGGCGCGGCGAACCACTGACCAGAGGAACATGGCCGTTAGTGAGATGATGTTAAAGGGGACTGGGACCGGATGGTAGTTGCTATAGGTACGGATAGTGATGGCTTTCTTGTAGGACCATTCGTACAATGAGTTGTCCTGTTAAGAGGAGTCAGTAGTAGTCATTATGAACATCCAATCTTCTTTTGCTAAGGCTACCCTAAAATGCTAATATATAGATTTAGCCACTGGCTAAAAGCGGAGCTCCCGGTTACAAATTTTTTTAACAGACAAAAGGTTGCCATTGTACGTGAATAGATAGCCTTGCACCGTTATACCACGTTACTAAGCACTTGTTCACCCAAGTGTGGTTATCTAAGGTTCATCCTTCAACGATGTAAACCTTTTCACGTTTGATGACGTCATCAATTAAGTCATACCACGTAACCATGCAGTTACACCCACCCTTGCCACTCAGATAACTTCACCCAAGTTTGGTTGTCTGAAGTTCATCCCTTCTTGAGATATATCATTTTTCTCCTATGCTGACCTCATCAATGACGTCATACCTCGTGACCATGCTGTTGCACCCCCCTTGCCACTTAGATAACTTCACCCAAGTTTGGTTGTCTGAGGTTCACCCCTTCTTGAGGTATATCATTTTTCTCCTATGATGACGTCATCAATGACGTCATACCACGTGACCATGCAGTTGCACCCTCCTTGCCACTTATAACTTCACCCAAGTTTGGTTGTCTGAGGCTCATCCCTTCTTGAGATATATCATTTTCTCCTATGATGACGTCATCAATGACGTCATACCACGTCACCATGCAGTTGCACCCCCTTGCCACTTAGATAACTTCACCCAAGTTTGGTTGTCTGAGTTCATCCCTTCTCGAGATATATCATTTTCTCCTATGATGACGTCATCGATGACGTCATACCACGTGACCATGCAGTTGCACCCCCCTTGCCACTTAGATAACTTCACCCAAGTTTGGTTGTCTGAGGTTCATCCCTTCTTGAGATATATCACTTTTCTCCTATGATGACGTCATCAATGACGTCATACCACGTGACCATGCAGTTGCACCCCCTTGCCACTTAGATAACTTCATCCAAGTTTGTTTTCTGAGGTTCATCCTTCTTGAGATATATCATTTTTCTCCTATGATGACGTCATCAATGACGTCATACCACGTGACCATGCAGTTGCACCCTCCTTGCCACTTAGATAACTTCATCCAAGTTTGGTTGTCTGAGGTTCACCCTTCTTAAGATATATCATTTTTCTCCTATGATGACGTCATCAATGACGTCATACCACGTGACCATGCAGTTGCACCCCCCTTGCCACTTAGATACCTTCACCCAAGTTTGGTTGTCTGAGGTTCATCCCTTCTTGAGATATATCATTTTTCTCCTATGATGACGTCATCGATGACGTCATACCACGTGACCATGCAGTTGCACCCCCCTTGCCACTTAGATAACTTCATCCAAGTTTGGTTGTCTAAGGTCCATCCTTCCCGAGATATTTTAATTTTCTTAGTATACCACAGGGTTCCCATGAGTTTCCGCGTACGGCGGACGGACGGACGGACGTACGCTATACCTTTATACCAGGAAGAAACAAAAAATTCATATCTCAAGAAGAGAACAACCTAGGCAACCAAACTTGGACACATTAATCTTTTGGGCGATACAATTTCAACGCCGTAATCATTTGACTTGGCGCCGTCAATAACGTAAGCAAAATGAGCAAGAAAGCCCGTGACGTTTGAAAATCAACTCCATAGTTATGCGAGACGTTATTTTCTTAGGTATGGTGCTCCGCTTGCGCGGGCCTTCGGCCCGCGCAGGAGCTCCGCTATAAGTGCATATCACACCTGATATGGCACAATGTTGACAAAAACTCCGCATCGTCAGCTTTCGAATGGCACACGAATAACGTTTATCGGATAAAACACGCCATTTTTACAAGAGTTTAAAGTGCTGAAAATATGGCATTCGACTCCCCTATTTTTGGGGGGGATGCTCGTTGGGAACTTTCGATTTCACCTCTAAAAGGTACCAAAAGGACGTGGCTTAGCTGATTTTGACCCCTAAAGATACCAACAAGTGTGATATTGATAAAACCATTGTTGCTTCATTTGCTAGAACGGACCCCGAACATATCCTGAAAAAAAATTGCATGTTTTCAATTTCACCCCCAAAGGTACCAGAGGCCTGATTTAAACTCTAAAAGGTACGACGGGCAGCCCCGACCGAAAAATAGGGGAGTCCCCTGGGGCCGATTGTGACTGATCAATATTCGCAATGAGGCCACCCTATGTGGAAAATCCAGATGTCCTAGATTCTAGGACTTCCGGTTGAGCGTCCGACATTCCGCATGTCCGAGATTTGGGCCTCACCTCTACGTTCTGATATGTATTCGAGAGCAGCGCAATCATCATGTTCATCAGCATAACCACGCCCATGATGAGGAACACCCCATACAGGATCTTGGCCAGCACTTCCGAGGCTGCGTCCGAGGACTGAAGAGCACCCGTGTCGGCTATCCCCAAAAGGGACCAAACTAGGTGCCTCGTGGCACTCCACCAACTGAGGAACACAACAGAAGCTTTGTACAACGTTACCGCTCGTCACTTTTATCAACATTGTCATTCTTTTGCTAATGTGCCAACCGTAGATTGAGTAGCACTGTTTGTTCTGTGAACCAATCGAACTCTAGGTAATTCGCACATTAAAGCATGGATGTCACCAGCGCTTCACAATTCTCAGCAAGTTTGCTTTTGATGAGACAAAACTTCGACTAATATCTCATTGCATATAAGGATCATGCTAAAACCTAGCCCAATACATGACAAGACTTACCAATGAATGCCCGTCTTGCTGCAAAACCTTAAAAAGAAAGTAAAGCGAAATAAAAAGGCCTCCAAACTATCAGAAGATCTAAACATCGTCACAGAGACAATTCCGAGCCGCGAAATACTGTCGCAGTAAAAGTTGTGTTCAAAGAACGTCATCCTCACATAACGAGCCAGAGCGTTTCGGAAGTTCGATTTTTGCCCACTACGGTTGTTTATGGCTGATGTCATAATCCAATAAGAAATCTGTCTTCGAGTAGGAGATTTGCGGTTCATTTAGTAATGAGATTTGCGTGTTTACTACAGTGTCAGTATCAGGTCATGAAGCGAAGCTCTGTTTATCATGTTTAATTCGAGGGCTGGACTTCAGAGGACAAACACTGAAATGTGAATCACGAGGTTAAATGAGGGGAGCGATCTTAGAGCGGCGTTCGCTCGCATTCACTTTCTAGAGTACCCGTAATAACCACACTTCACGGAGTAACTTTGATCATCAAACAAGTTATCCGGGACGTATGAACATCAAATCATCTAGAAAGACTTACTAACAATAGAATTTGTAAACGTATAATTGTTGACCAGTTGATATTTGGCGCGTGTGGCGCGGCTAGAGACGTTTTCCAAATATGCAAAGGCACCATGGATTCTGGTCATCTACCATTCAGAGGAATAATAATGACCTGTCAAGGTAGGATGGCTGATATAGACTTACGATTCTTGGTCTGAAAGTCATTCCTGGGACCGCGCGAAAACCGAACAAACATGGCCGCCGAAGCCTAAGAGCGATGGAATTGCGCTACCAAACGAGATGAAATTAGTTGGAAGATTCTTAACATTTTAAGGAGAAATATTCTGATGGAGATTGGATCGATGTGGAGGATATAGTTGATCGATATCTTGGCTGGCAAAGCTCTGTCGTGCTTACATGGCTGATTGCCTTGGGATACAGAAATTTAAGGCTTTCAGAAATAAGTTGTACGCTCTGTATCTTAGCTGGTTTACCCGGGCAAAGGCTCTGTCGTGCTTGCATGGCTGAATGCTTTGTGTATGGCTTTGTGATACAGAAATTTAAGCTTCCACTCCAGAAATAATTATCTTAAATTGTTTCATGTATCTTAGCTGGTTTATCCGGGCAAAGGCTCTGTCGTGCTTGCATGGCTGAATGCCTTGGGATACAGAAATTTTAAGGATTTTAGACCTGTATCTTAGCTGGTTTATCCAGGTAAAGGCTCTGTCGTGCTTGCATGGCTGAATTCCTTGGGGTACAGACATTTAAGGCTTCCAGAAAATAATCAATATCTTAAATTGTACTCTGTATCTTAGCTGGTTTGTCCGGGCAAAGGCTCTGACGTGCTTGCATGCTGAATGCCTTGGGATACAGAAATTTAAGGCTTCCAGAAATAATTATCTTTAATTGTTTTCTGTATCTTAGCTGGTATATCCAGGCAAAGGCTCTGTCGTGCTTGCATGATGATGCCTTGGGATACAGAAATTTAAGGCTTTCAGAAATAATTATCTTAAATTATTTTCTGTATCTTAGCTGGTTTATCCGGGCAAAGGCTCGTGTCATGCTTGCATGGCTGAATGCCTTGGGATACAGAAATTTTAAGGCTTTCACAAATAATTATCTAAAACTGGACTCTGTATCTTAGCTGGTTTATCCGGCAAAGGCTCTGTCATGATTGCATGGCTGAATGCCTTGGGATACAGAATGAAGTTTCCTACAGTTGTGCATGCTGTCCGTTGACTTCTTAAAGCAAGGCTTCAGTTTTTCAGGTTTATTTGGTTTTCAGTTGGTCTTGTCTAGGGTTTTTGCAAGAAAGTATAGCGCGTCTGAAGGTAAGTCGTTGGACTCTGCGATTTTACGATATCCACGGGGCCGCGAAAATTCGTACTTTTAGGGTTGTATTGTTGCAAGTTGCAATGTGACCGGGAAACGATTTTCGAAATCTAAATCTAAATCTTCAGTTAGGAAACGCAACAGGAGAACACAAAGCTTTTGTGATTGCTAAGTTTCTGTTTATGCTTCAACCATATACAGTATGAAGATTGCCGGGAACCGTTATTCTTACCAGATCAGGTTCTCTTTCACACATTTAACTATACGTCAAAAGCGTTATCGTAAAATCGGGAATGCCGTAAAACTGCGGTTTCATTGTAGTTTTTAGTGGAAACTAAAAATCTAAAGGAATACATTTATGTCTGATTCTTTACTACAATGCCCATTTTTTAAATTTCTGTTTGTGTAGGAATCTTCATTTTAGATCTGTCGTCCGTCGTCGACGGCCTGGGGTATAGCTTTTATTACAACGAAGCAATGGCCCGATATTCGGAAAAGTCGACTTCCAAATTGACATCTCTTGCGAAGCGACGTGCGACGAGCGTTATAGTTGCGAAACATTCCTGGTCTAGAGGCAATATAACAATGGCAATGCTGACAGATAGAACGCACTTTTTTCGGTTCAAGTGGTTCACACTTGGAGATTACGACGCCTAGGCGTTGGGCTGGAATGTTGTTATTCACTAGAAAGCTGGGTGCCACCCGCAGAGATATGAAAAAAAAAAATCCACATCTCTGCGGGATCCAGGGCACTTAAAGTTGGTAACTAAGGAGCTCTGGCTCCTTATGATAAGAACGTGGAAAGGATTTTCCACTTGCTCTTCATCGACATTTAAACGTTGTCAACACATCATCTTTAACTCCTTTTTCACCACTAGTATCCTCAACATCATCACATTGCGTAGTATATTATGACCACCACCAGCTCCATCACTATCATCATCCTCATCATCATGAAGACCAACAGCATTATCATCATCATCGTTATCATCACTATCATCAACATTATCAACAAATACAACATCAACAACAACAACAACAACATCAACAACAACAACAACGTCATCAACAATATCAACATCATCATCAACACAACAACAACAGCTACAATATCATAATCATCATCACCAACACCACCATCAACAACAACAACTACATCATCATAATCATCACCGTTAAAAGCCTGGTTCGTCTTACCCGTGGGACGAGCTCTGTCCTGACGCATACGAAACATCCACCATAAACACCTTGGTGATGGCCAATGAGAAAGCAATAATTGCCGCCAGGAATTGCCCAAATATGGCAACCACAGCACCGATGATTTGGAAAAGAGCAATTTGGATTGTCCCTGTGGTTTAGAAGATTCCATGATATGTCCAAACACTCGTAATGTCAGGAACATGGAGTTGAGGCCGTAGATGTAACCAACTAAAGCAAGCAAGCGGTCTCCAGAAACAGATCCGCGTGTTGACCACGTGATTACTCTTAGGATCAGGAGAATGATGTATGAGATCAGAGTGACAGCGTCCAAGACATTCCACCTATCGCTGGAAGTGAAAAACAAAGAATGTTTAGATATTTGATTTTTTGGCCAAAAATAAATTTTCCGGCACAGATCACTCTGTCAGTTGTTATTGTAAATGTAAATGTCTGCGGCCGACTCCCCAATAACAACAATAACAATAACAATAATTTATTTAGAGTCGGTGACGTGGGGAGAGGTTACCCGACTCCCGAGCCTAAAGCTCATGTGAGAAACGCGCGACTATTACATTTAACTTCACTACAATTACAATTACAAGACAAGATAAAATTACATCGAGATGACATATAACGATTACAATTGCAGGCATTTGCTGCACTGGCAGCCATAGTAGTTTATGCCCTTTATGAGGGACTTAAATTCAGAAAGAGTAGCAGCAGATTTTACATTATTAGGTAGTTGGTTCCAAACGTGAGAAATGATATATGAAAAAGAGTTATGTAGGTAAGCGGTATTATACTGAGGCTGAGATAAATTTAAACCAGATGAGCGCAGATTATAAGAAATAGGTCTACAGGTAAAAAAGTTGGAAATATATACGGGACCTTGTAGTCTATGCGCCTTGAAAAAAAAGAATAAGCGATTGTGCTAAGCGTCTCTGCTCTAAAGTGTCCATAGCTCCAAGTTGTAAACAGAATTCATAGGAGACGGTGTTGCCAAGATTTAGTAAAGTCCTGAGGGCGTAAAAATTGCAGTGTTCCAGTTTATTGTTTAGGGTTTTAGAAATTCCAAGTAAGATGGGAGAACAGTATTCTAGGTGGGGTAGGACGTAGGTCTTGTAGAGGGAGATCATGACAGGAGATGGAATGAGACGCTTAACACGACGCAGAGCAGCAACTTTGGCGTAAGCTTTTTTTAGCATCAGATCCACATGCTCCTTATAGGAGAGCTTATCGTCCAGCGTCACACCCAAGATCTTGAGCGCTGGGGTAATCTTGATTGCATCGCTGTCGACCCTGAATTCATAATCATACACGCCACTGTCCTTGCCCAGGATCATGGCCTGCGTCTTAGTAGTGTTGATAACTAAGTGGTTGCTATCAAACCAGCGGCTGAGTCTTGAAATGTCGTCGTTAAGACCAAGCTCTAGAGCCATGGGACAGTCGCTCGCGAGGTACTGGGTGGTGTCATCCGCATACAAGCGCAATGAGGATGTACTAACGCAACTGTTCACATCATTCATGAAAATATTAAACAAGAGGGGTCCTAACAGGCTTCCCTGAGGGATTCCACAACGGACGGGTAGCCAATCAGAGAGCACACCATTACATTTAACCCGCTGTCGCCTATCCGAGAGATATGATTGGAGTAGTTTAAGCGCAGACTGACGGAGTCCGTAGGCGCGCAGCTTAGCTAGTAGCAGGTTGTGACAAATCGAGTCAAATGCCTTAGATAGATCGATAGCGACCACGCCCACGTTCTTTTTCTTGTCAAGCGCAGCGCGCCAGTCGTCAGTTAGCTTTAGAAGAGCAGTAGCACATGAGTGGCCGCGCAAGAACCCAGACATATTGTCCGAGAATAGAGGCGAAAACGCTTCGTAAAGCTGATCGTATTTGACTTTCTCAAACAGTTTAGAAACAATTGCTAGTACACTAACAGGGCGGTAGTTCTTCTTTAGAGTGACTTCCTCTTTCTTATACACGGGAGAGACATCGCTCAACTTCCACTGACAGGGCCATTCGCATTGGTCAATACAGTAATTGAAAAATGCGGTCAGCGGTTTCGCAATTGCTGGTGCCGCAACTTTCAGAATTTTTGGGGCAATTCCATCAGGGCCGCTGGATATTTTAGTGTCAAGCCCAACTAGCAGATCAGCAATGTGACCAGATGTCACGTGATGAAAATGGAAGTCCAGGTTATAGTTCTCATTTAAGATCGATCGTACACTGGGGTGAACAGCAAACTCGCTCAAAGAACAATTCAGAACAGATTCATCAATGGTCGGCTTAGAGAAATATTCGTTAAATGTTACAGCAGGACTTGAGACGAGTTGGCCGTTGTCAATAAGAGTGATGAGTTGCCTATCGGATTTTTTGCCGCTGGGTAAGAGCGGACTCATTTTCTTCCAAAAGCGACCGACCGCACCCATTTTGATATCGCTGGCAGCATCACAGCAAAACTGCTTAACACCCTGTCTTTTCAGAGCCGATACCTTATTTCTTTGACTTCGATAAAGCTCCCAATCAGAGTCCAAAAGCGTGCGCCGAAACCTTTTATAGAGTCTATTTCTATAGCGCAATTCTTTTTGAATGTTAGGTGTGATCCAAGGCAGTTGGCGGAAACGAATGCGCGTGCGTTTAATTGGCGCGTGTTTATCCGTAACTTGTTGGAAAAGAGCGGACCAGTGGGACCAAACATCATCGGAATTTTCAAAAGTAAAAGCACTGTCCCAGGGGACATTGTTGAGATCCATAACAAACGCATCGGGATCTAAATTCGCCGTTGATCTGAATTCGATAAACCTTGATTTATTTTTTGGAATCTTCTGCTTCCGAATAGCAAATACTAAGTCATGGTCACTTAAGCCGAGGCGGAGGTTGCCGCTGCGAGCAAACCTATCAGGATGCGTGACTAGGATGACGTCCAATAGAGATTCACTTTGAGCTGTAACTCTGGTTGGTTTTCTCAATAATATTGCACAGGCAAAACTGATCGCAGAAAGCAGAGAGCGCTTGGTGTGGTAAATGATCGTCAAATGCCCTCATGTCCATGTTATAATCTCCTACAAACATGATCTCCTGGCGCTTAGTGAACATTTTCTCCGTCGCTGCGCTGCACAACGAGATAAAGTCTGGGATGGAACACATTTTCTCGGAGCGATAACAAGCGCAGACAAAGAACCATGTATTACCACATCCTTTCACATCTAAACAAATCGATTCAACTCCCTCCGGTTCAAAGTTCTTGCGCCGAAGAGCAGTAATATTACAGCGAATATATACCAGAATGCCCCCGCCACCTTTCTTTCTATCCCTCCGTATTAGTCGGTAATCCGAATGAGAGAATAGAGAGCTGGGCACAGAACCATCAATTTTCGTTTCAGCGATGAACAGTATGTCGAATTTACAAGAGTTCAGGACGTCCAACACTTCGTCAGCCTTGCCAAATATACTATTAATGTTCAGATAAGCCACTGCAAGGTTGCTCTTATAATAACCCCTTACATATTGAGAAAACCAAGCCGACGTGTCGTCGGTAACTGAGTCAGCAGAAGTGTTCGATCGGTTCTCTGTACTTGCATCCAAAACGCTACCATTCAAACTATCAATAAAAAAGCTGTCCGAGAACTGAGGCAGACAGCAAGGCATACATGACCAAGTATATTGGGGGTCCCGACGATAGAGACGGAGCTCTCTACTCGACATCCCAGAACACTTGAAATGAAACCGCTCTCTACAAGTCGAACATTGAGCGCCATTTTGGTCTCTCCGAATTGCCTTGCAACATGCCATACACTTCAGTCTCACTGAGTCCGATGAATTGCTTGATCCGTATACCTTGGGGCCAGGGTTGGATTCCACATTACCAGCAAGCTTTAGTAGCAGCGATTGAGTTGTAGCACAATGATTTGAGTAGTAACAAACACGCCGGCCAGAAAAGCTTCGACTTCGGCAGATGATATAGCTTCGCGCCGAGTGTCCTGAAATAGTAGGATTCGACTTTGTAGACCAGTTAACGGCTTGAACATTGTAAGAAACGAGAGTCAAGCTAATTAGTGCAACGAAAGTGTAGATGATCATCTTCGATCGCTAGGTGAGATCAGGAAGGAGCCATTAGTGGGGCTTCTTGATCCGCCATGTTGATTCGATTCGATTCGATTCGAAGCATAGAATCTCGCTATCCAACTAAAAACCCATCGCCAGCTTTTGGTTTCTACCAGACTTAATTGTAGCTTGTAAGCTGAATTACGCTGAGTCTTAACGGCGTCACTGGCACTGACTGTTATTATTGCTGCTGTTGTTACTATTATTGTGGTTGGAAGAAAAAAAAGACGTCACCTTGCAATGAAGAAGTTTTTTTCAACTTCCTCACGTTTTCTAACAAAAAATAACTAAACAAACGCGCCGCCAAAATTGGCGGGAAAAAGTCATCCAATCAGAGTGCGATACATTGTTGATGGTGGCTCTGTGTTATTGCTCTGATGTGACGAAACAATAACAAGGTATGATAATCGAAAATGGCTCTAATTTTGCTGCTGTCCATCGTCTCCAGGTGTCTGTCTCGTATTCGGCAGTGAATGTTTCTCGTAAAGTAACGGTGATGTAAAGTGTAAGTGATGTGATGGTAGCAACACCTACCTTAAGTACTTCCCAAGCTGCTTTGCAATCCTGTGCAGCCGTGTATGTGCATGTTTTCGACGTGAGCCCGCTGGCTTACCCCTCGCCTTGTTTGCTTGCTCATATTTTGCCGATGACACCATTTGATGAACTTCCATCATGAATCTCCCGATGAAGAAGACAAGTATTAAGCCTTCAACAGGGGAAAATGAGCGCTGAGAGGGCGCCAGGCAGACTATGAAATGTAGCGCTAGTAGTGTTAGGTAGCTACACGTGTCCCGGATGAAGACAAAGTACGGAGTTCTGAAGTACTCGACGTAACGATCTATGAGAGAATTGATAGAAAGAAGTCGTTGATGCAAAATATTTTACACATGATGGGAGGATCAGCAAATCGATTGCGATGATCGATGATGATGCTCCCTGAACATGAAAACAAGACCATGTTAATGACCACAGCGTTCGTACGCTTTCTGAATGACAAAAATCCAGGATTTTCCAGAAAGTCTTTAGTTATTTTTCAAGGAGTTTTTATTTGGAAACAGGCTCCCTCCCCCAAAAAGCAAGAGTAAGTCTGTAGTATGTCATAATTTGCAGCCCAAAATCAGATTCACAAACTGATTGATTGAAACATTTGTCCAGGAGTTTTCCAGGATTTTCCTTAAAATTCCTGGACTTTCCAGGAAGGAAATGAAAATCCAGGATATTCCAGGACGCGTACGAACCCTGTGACCAAAGAAGATAACAGAGTTAAAGTTGAAGACAATAGTACTAGTTCAAATTCAAGTTGAAGATGAAGATGATTGTGAAGGAAGTGGAGGTATAGTGATGATGATGATGATGTTAAGGTTGAGTGTGACGATGATGAAAGATGATGCAGATGTACTCAAGGGTAACTGGAAAGACTTACGAAAGACTCCTTTTCCCTTGATACCTAAAAACATAAAATTACAAAACAACTATATCACTATAAGAATACAATAAAACCCGCGTATAAGAACCGATAATTTTAGCTTCTTAGGTTCTTATTTTAGGTTCTTATTTGATTAAACATGGGGTTCACATGGAAAATTCTAGCCTAACAGGTTCTTTAAAAAAGTGGAATGAATAACAAAGGATCCGTTGTAACGCATTCTTGGGCTGCCTTACATTCTCTGATACGCTTGCAAGTCGAAGCTAAAGCATCTATGCCTAGAAACACAATCACGTCTCTTTGTGAGGTCCCCATGATCTCTAGTTGTTTCAGATCGGCTTCTGTCCCGATTCCGACAGCAACTGTTTCCATGCCCTTCATAGCGAACTCCTCGGCTTCTTCAGTCAGATCTTCCTTCGTGGCTCCCAGACTTTCGTCCGACATAATGACAAGTACCTGAGGAATGAAAACACGGAGTTACATATTATATAGACGTTTGTATGACTGGGGGTATGCGGCCAATTCGGAAAAAGGTCTATTGTGGTAGAGACAAGTGATCTCTTCATATTTGCAGCCGTCAGGCTGAATAACATTGGGATCTTCTATCATAAAAAAGCTCACTCTGCAAGTATACATATTTTTTGCCAAGAAGTTAGTTTCAAACAATGAACTTCAGTGTAGCAAAGTGTATTTGCGCAATAGTAATAAAGGTTAGAACATAGAACATGATTCCAAAGCACAGGATAATAAAGTTGGGACAATTTTAAAAAATGATACAGTAAACACCTGTATATAATAACAAATGGATTAAGAACATCTGTTTTTATATGCGGGTATTGACTGTATTATAAATTATTCTATGATCAAGGATGTTTAACCTCATATGACTAGATCTCTAGTTTACCTTCCTGACAGCTTTGTTTGATTGGGAGAAAATCTCATTAACTTTTTTAAACGATGGCAGAATACTGCTGACTTTGACTTTCTTCTTTCCACCTAAACATAAAAAAATCAGATATTGCAAGGAGCTAGCAATAACAATTTGTCCAAAGACAATAACATAATTCATTTTATTGCTTCTACTTGTCGTGTCGTTATTTCTACGGTTGTTTTGTCTGATCCTGGTAGTACTGACTACTGGATTATCACTTGGCTACATTCCTGTAGAATTATCGACCAAATGTAAGTATTCGTACCTGGCTGACTGCCCAAACTAGTGACCGAAATCTTTGGCTGAGAATCAGGTACCCGGATGTGTTCTGGTTCTTGGTCGGCTATCTGGACTACACAGGAATACCGCATATTTTGCTCTCCCCTCATGGTCTTCACGGTTATCTTAGACATAACCTTGAGGCTTGATTCGGTAAAACCACTGGATATTTTCCACAGGAAGACCACGTAATGTTCTGTGAAGCAAAGCAAGAAACTTATCTAGTGTTATCTAGTAAGTGTAGTTCGCGTGATTTTCTTGGTGGTCTCATCTGTCACGACATTTCTCGTGAGGCGCAAATCTGGTGATAAATTATAAAACCCTATATCGTGGATTGGGGAGAGCGGCAAAACTCGCTTATTAGAAATCCCCTGATTTGGAGGGTCTGTAAGTATTATTCCTAAGACATCTAGCGAAGATTGTAAATCATTCTCTTGGTTGCCATTTTGTTTTGTTTTCTCGACCAAAGGGCCTGGTGTCGAGATTCAAAAACCACAGACAACCCGTACGGATTCCCAGAAACACAACTGTCGCAGAATTTCGGTGTCGTACCTCTAGTCTTCCTGCGTATGTTGAAAATCTTGTGAGCCAGAAAAAGTAGGGTGAACACGATGGGGAACATCAGCAAGTCTACTGGCGTCCAAATGTTAATCAGAAGCCACTTAAACCAACCGATGGAGGGGAAACGAGATTTGCGCATGCGCCAGAATTTACCAAGCCATTGGTGCATGAGTAGAGAGTAGACGAGGGAACCCGACAAAAACTGGAAACGAAAATAAAGCACAATGTTGATACAGAGTCACAAAAATACATTTTATTAACATGCAGTCGTCTGGATTTTTATAAGAAAATTCTAGTCAGGGACAAAACGAAGAAGAACTTACCTTTTTCTGTTCAAATTGAATTGCTTTATCAACAACCCTATCAAAATCCTCTTCACCTCCAAAAATGACTTGTTTGAGCTCGTTTCCTTTGATTGGTTCAACCAAGTTCAAGGTGAATTCCTGTACCGAGTCGGCCAGTTTTCGGAACACGTCAGCATCTGGGACTTTCTGTTTGGCTCGCTTGAGAAGCTGATGGCTGACCTTGGGATTTGACAAGTGAAGTACAGAACATTAGGGGATGTACCACGGGTTTAGGGGTAACTTAGGTAGCTTGAAATCCGGTAAGGGACGTGTCATTATTTACCGGGGGGGGGGGGGGGGGGGGGGGCTCCCATTTTTTTCAAACAAGGCTAAAAAAAATTAGGACCCTCCCTTGAACATAACAAAAAAAATGTGACCCTCCCCCAGTCGTAGGTAAAAAGAAATAGGACCCCCCCCGTGCAATTTATTTCTGACAAACCTCTTAGATAGACTATTGTCCAAGTGACTTCTGTCATGCACCAGTCAATTGACATCACGGCCCCCTGATTTAACATTCACTAAGTGTTCAATGTTACTATTTTCCCGGTCACCAGGGACATGGTCGTTGTTAAAGCTCCAGGCCCCCAGGGACACTTTTGCAACATGGCGAAACGCGCCTTTATTTTGATAAACGCATTTCACCAAGCCCCCAGAGAAAAGATAACGTTTATTTCCTGCGTGTAGTAAAAAATCCTGTTGGTTTTATTTTTCGCGCGCTACAAATTATTATTATTCATGTGCGTGAAGCGCAGCCCAAAAACGAATTTCTATGCAGCCATATTTGTAACGTCGAACTCACTTCTTTCGAACATATTGACTGCCACCCAGGCGTATCACTGGAGGGCTTTTGGGGGTTTTCATTTGTCCTTGCCAAGATACACATGCTTGTAACGACATTCGTTCGCATTCCATTTAAGCGCCACAAGCGTATTGTTTTCTTTGGGCAAGTTCTCTAAAACTAGATTAGATGTCATTCCTTATGCGCGCGAAGCGCGCCGAAATTTTCAACATAATCAGTAAAATAAAACTAGAAAATGATATAGAACTCGTTGCTGGAATCTCTCTTTCAAGGCTTCAGGTTTCGAGAGATCCTCCCCTTTCACTCGCCCAAAAATGAAGTGACCCCTCCCAAAATCCTCCGACCTCGGTCCTTAAACCAATATATTTTCGCACGATAATCGGGGTGTCAATTGACTGGTGCATAAGGAACCGCGGTTATTATTCATCGCCTCGATTATTTACGTGAGAATGTTTGGTAATACACGGGTAAAATGCAGTAATCCTCCCTCCAAGTACAATGATTAACGTAATCCCACATCTCCCGTCCCCTGTTTGACCTAGTACTGTAGACATTTTACAGAAAAACGGGCTCGCATAACCTTATTGCGCGCGAAGCGCGCCCAAATTTTGATAAACGTTTGTTTGTTTGTTCTTCTTTTTTTTGTTGTTGTTGTTCATCGCATTTCATCAAGCCTCAGAGGTAAACAAAGCCTGTCAGGAGCTCAGGAAGTACACCACCTCAACTATATAGGTTAGGTTATATTATTCATGCGCACAACTGCGCTCCGCAAATGACGAAGATATTTCATGTGCGCGAAGCGCGGCCCAACGGACGAATTTCTATGCTTGTAACGTCGAAAACTCACTCTTACCTAGTCTTCTTTCAAACATATAGTGACATGCCCTCCAGGCCTATCATTTATAGGGAAATTTAGGGAGAGTTTGATTTTCCTCGTCAAGATAACTTGTTCATGTCAACGGTAGTGTCCTCATTGCTGAAAGAGTATATTAGATGTCATTGTTTATGCGCGCGAAGCGCGCCGAAATTTTTATGGAGAAGTTGCTGAAATAACCACTATCGCTATTTGTTTTACCCTTTTCATCGTCCAAATATTGCTGAAAAAAATTATGACCCTCCCCCAAACAGGAGTGAAAAAAATTTGGACCCTCCCTTTAGACACGCGAAAAAATTTAGGACCCTCCCCACAAAAATAGGAGCCCTCCCCCCCCCCCCCCCCCCCGCTAAATAATGACACGTCCCTAAGGAGACAAATAATGTTTCATTGGACATGTGCCGAACATGAACAAAAATAGTTTTTGAATTCACAATTCCCCTTATAACATCTTGATACCACTACTACCAGAATCCTCTTCGAATTCGTTTTGTTATTCAAATGTTTGAGCTCCATGGGAGCTGCAAGATAATGATGTTAACGCGGCAAACAAAAGGAAATACGAAAAGGATTCTGGTAGTTGTAACAAGATGTCATAAGAGGAAATGTGAATTATTTTTGCGAGACCTGTATTACACAAAAAATCCCCCGGGGGAGGGTGACACAAATTACGGGATTTGGTCTGTTTTAGGGATGATCTTGATCTGCAATAAAATTTGAGGGCAAACCTTCAAGAAAGAGAATCAAGAGAGAGAGTGTACAACTTGTTGACAAGACGATCAATAAGACAACATCCAAGGCAGCATCTTAATGAAATACCAAATTTTTTTATGGTTATCTTTTAGGGTAAAAAACTATTTGAGTCACGCCCTTTTTGGTCTCTTTTAGGGGTGAAACTGAAAATTCCCGACGATCTTCCCCGACCCAAAAATATGGGAGTCCCCCACCTTGCGGAAAAAATCACAAACCTTGGTGCCTCATATATTTACTTGGCTTTGATTGGCTGACGGAGAAACCATCAATAGCAGTAATTTTGATTTGATTGGCTAGATGTATTTTGTCTCTGCAATCATTTGCAATTTGCTGTAAAAGGAGAGTAATACCTCCATGCTCTTCTCAAGACAGTTTGTCCGACAACAACCAAGTCCATATGGGGTGATGACGTCACTAATCTCGTCAATATCACCATCCTTGAGTGCTCTGTCCATATCTTCCTCGTTTTCTGGGGAAACAACAACCAATTAGGAATCGCGTTTAATCTTAAAAGCAACTTCATCATCATCAATAACAACAACAGGAGCAAACATAACAAGAGCACAAATATACATCATCAACTTCGCCAACAAAGAGATCAATGGTTAGGAAGCTCGTGAAAGTTCAAAGGATTCCCGCAGTTACACGTGGGGGGCATGTTGAGAGGAGCATATTGACAGTGTTTTGTGTTCAACTAATATGCATGTTTGAGTGTACACTTAACACTTAATGACTGCTCCCGAGGGAAACAGCGAGTTTTGTTTCCCGAGAATCTCGATGTTTCCCGAGGATGCAGTCATTAAGTGTTTTATTGGAGTTTTTCCGCGTAAGAACGTTAGAGATGCAAATGAAGCGAGCCTTTTGTTTCCAATTGATTCTGGTCAACAGGAAACAAAAGGCTCGCCTCATTTACATCTCTAAGGTTCCTACTCGGAACAACTCCAATATATAGCAAAAAGAAAATTCGGCGTAAAAAAAGAAAATTCGGTAAAAATAGTCCGCCGAAAGTTCTCGCTCTAGCGATGTCGCCCGCGCGGGCAACAATTTTTAAATTTTAGCTCGCGCGGGCTACACTGAATTTGTAGCCCGCCACGTGACCATGATAGAACCAATCAGAGCGCGCGCTTTGATCGAATAAATACGAGCTATATATAATAATGAATCTTATTGGCGGAATGTTATACGCTTAATGACTGCTCCCGAGGGAAACAGCGAGTTTTGTTTCCCCGAGAATCTCGATGTTTCCCGAGACGAAGTCGAGGGAAACATCAAGATTCGAGGGAAAACAAAACTCGCTGTTTCCCGAGGATGCAGTCATTAAGTGTTTTATTATATAGCAAAAGGAAATTCGGTGTAAAAAAAAGAAAATACGGTAAAAATAGTCCGCCGAAATTTCTCGCTCTAGTGATGTCGCCCGCGCGGGCAACAATTTTTGAATTGTAGCCCGCGCGGGCTACATTGAATTTGTAGCCCGCCGCGTGACCATGATAGAACCAATCAGAGCGCGCGCTTTGATCGAATAAACACGAGCTATATAATAATTGTACTTATGTACCGTGACGGACGAACAAAAGGATTCCTCTAAACAAAGAGATAGTACAATAACAAGCTTCATAACCATAATCCTCGTCGTAGTGATCTTCATACATTTCGCAGTGTTGAATCAAGGTTCATACGAACAAACACACGTCTGATAACTTGTCTAACCTATCTCTGCCCCCCGTTCCTTTGCCTTTCTTTCTTCCTCTTCAACATTATCTGAAAAAGCAAAAAATAACCTTGTTACGAAGATAAATAAAAACATAGATGTGTATAAAAGTGTGTAGATAGGTTAGCGCCCGTGCCGCTCAATGGACACACACCAAGAACCTATAGTAAGTCGTCCCTGAGGATGATTTCAATATGGAATCAAAACCACAATCCTTGGTAGGAATATCCTTAGATTGGCAATCACACACACAATCCAAACGGGAGGATAGCTCAGTTGGTAGAGCGGCGATCACGTGGGCGGTCATTAACCGTAAAGTCGTTGGTTCGAATCCCACTCAGGTTGGATTTTCGTCTTTTCTTTTTTTCAAATCCTGGTCGGTGAGGACAATTGCAAAGAAGAATTTTTTTTCTGGCCTTATTATTAGAACTGAGTGTCCTTTTTGTCAGTAGAATTAAAATGAAAAACATTATGTGTCCAGGATTGGTTTTTCAATACCCGATAGCCTTATCTATAAGATTCTGACAAAACTCACCCGTGACACTCTGTAGACCTTCGTCATCAACAAATGCCCTCGCTTTGCACTGAACAAAAAACCCAAAAATAAAATAGGAAATTTTAAACATGTTCAGGGGAAATCACTTCAAGAATATTTACATCCTGACAACTAAAAGTTTAAGTTTCATTTGCTGTCCGCTATTCATATTAAGTGGTGATTTTGTACGCTCGTCATCATTTTAAACCATCGCTGTGACTCAATGAACAGCATATTGTCATCAAATTTGTCATTGAGCACTTGAACACCACTCAATTTGTGTTGCCTACCTATGCTTCACTTACTAAAGTCACTATCATTCTTACCCCAAGCTCCATTTGCTTCTCGTACTCCTGAGAAACAAAAGAGAAAGAACAATTTGATTGGGAAGAGGGAAAGGTGATACAGTAAACTAAAAACGTTTCAGTTATACGATTCAACAACGAAAACCCGAAGCATCGTTTATTGCATTAGTTTATGCGAATAGAGCGGATTTGATGACCGCTGCACTTTTAAGCCAGACTTGCGATTAGTCAGCGTTTCTATTGGTCGAGCGCAATGCCCTTTGTCTTCCAGCCAATCAAATTGCGAACTAAATCAAAACGTGTGATTGCTCACGTCTGACTAAGCGCAAGTCTGGCTTACTTCGCCTCCTGATTGGTTTGTTGTCGAATGGCTTCCACTTCTGATTGGTTTGTTGTTGAATGGCTTCCACTTCTGATTGGTTTGTCGTTGAATGGCTTCCACTTCTGATGGTTTGTTGTTGAATGGCTTCCACTTCTGATTGGTTTGTTGTTGAATGGCTTCCACTTCTGATTCATTTGTTGTTGAATGGCTTCCACTTCTGATTGGTTTGTTGTTGAATGGCTTCCACTTCTGTTTGGCTAGTGCTTTTGTATTTGCGTTAAATTTTCCATAGTCATCTAAAATCTGCTCTATTAGATGGTTAACTGCAAGTTTCTGGAGGCTCATAGCAGTTTTTCATGTCCTCACCCCCTAAGCTTCAATGGTCTGTATCTCATGCGGAAATTCACAGAACGGAAAGCCACTTTACAAGTAAACATGCTATGGATTGTTCTTGTGTCGACATATGTTTTGTTTACATTGGTGCTTCCATGGCAACGTAATGGCGACCCTCCAAAAATTTTAAGTTGCAAAATTCACCCAGACAAAGAGAAATTTGGGCTAAACCCTCTTAATGCCAAAGAGGCTAGGCTATAAGCATTACTTGGACAAAGTTTGAAGAAAAAGTAGCATCGCGTTTTCGAAATATAACGCGGTCAATTTTTTTCGTCAAAAAAATAGAATTTTTTATTAGCCTACTTTCTTGACCCTCAAACTGTGCCTAAAAGCTCGTAGTGATTTAGTTCTTAGTTCCGCATAAAGACCGAGGCATTTTCTTTAAGCACAGAAAATTTCAGAGCCAGTGCTTATTCCGATCACGATTAATCTGAAATGTGATAACAATAGTGCATTGCCATGCTTTGACATAGTGAAAGAAACATATCCTAAATGAGAAACAAGATTAAAACTGGCCGCTTTCAAGCGAAACACCGCATCAAGATTTAATTTTTTTTCGCGGCCTTTTTAAAGAATTATGGCTCTAAAAAATACATCAACAAGGTATAGAATAATTGAACTCTCTTTGGGGAGATTTAGACAAAGATTTATCTCGGATTTTTTAAACTAGGCATTGAAACGCAGGACTAGTTGTTTGAGTTTGGCGTGAGCAATAAAAGGCTTTCAAAGCTTTTCAGATTAATCGTGATCGGAATAAGCAGTGACTTTTAAATTTTCTGTGCTTAAAGAAAATGCCTCGGTCTTTATGCGGAACTAAGAACTAAATCACTACGAGCTTTTAGGCACAGTTTGAGGGTCAAGAAAGTAGACTAATAAAAAATTCTAATTTTTTGCCGAAAAACATTGACCGCGTTATATTTCGAAAACGCGATGCTACTTTTTCTTCAAACTTTGTCCAAGTAATGCTTATAGCCTAGCATCTTTGGCATTAAGAGGGTTTTGCCCAAATTTCTCTTTGTCTGGGTGAATTTTGTAACTTAAAATTTTTGGAGGGTCGCCATTACGTTGCCATGGAAGCACCGATGTAAACAAAACATATATCGACACAAAGAACAATCCATAGCATGTTTACTTGTAAAGTGACTTTCTGTTCTGTGCATTCCACATGAGATACAGACTATTGAAGTTCAGGGGGTGAGGATCTGAAAAACTGCTATGAGCCTCCTTAAGGTATTCCCACAAAACTAAACGCGTTCTTCAGAAATTGTTTAACTCGCTCGCGTCGCGTCAAAAATGGTCGGATATTTTTTTGCTCTGGATATGTTAAACCTTAGTCTCCCTCGCAGCCAGTTCTTGTGTCGGTCACGCAACGCTAGGGAGACTAGTTAAACCTCGACTATCGGTCCTTTTAAACTATTCGTTCGAATTTATTTTTAAGAGCCGCATTTGCTTATGCGAGCCGATATTCTAACAGTGGTATTTTTACAAAAGTCAGTCTTGTGCGAAAAATCTTCGCGTGTTTTTTCTGAAACTTTCGTTTTGGGTCATTATTAATTAAAAGTACCAATAGTCCAGTTATCACATATCCAGAGCTAAAAAATACCCGACCATTTTTGACGCGACGCGAGCGAGTTAACTTTTGAAAAACGCGTTTAGTTTTGTGGGAGGCACCTTAAATTGGATCGAAAAATCTGTTTCTAAAAACAGACACTTTTATTGACGCTTTTCTTATTTACCTTGATGTCAATGATGTTAAGCATAGGAGCGCGTTGAATGGCACTGTGCTCTGTTGAACCACAGGGCATCTATATATAACCGAACCAAAGGTAAAAATACGTTTGTTTGCCATAAAAAAGAAGAGTTCAAGTTGTGGTCATTTTAGACAGCAAAATTATACAAGGTGTTTTGTCTCTTCCAGGAACTTTGCAAAGTTAAAACGTCACAACATATAGCCATGGATGCCAAATTAAGGTGATAAAATAAAGGGTGTGTGATTACCATACCTGTATAGGGGCATCCAATCGAACAGCTTCAACGCGTCCTACTTCTGCACACTGTAAAACAGATAATGATGGTGATAATATTGTTGCTGCAGCTGATGTTGATATGATGAAGTGGTGATGATAATGATATGGCGCAGCTCGATGTGGTCGCCAGATAGCGACATTATTATTCAGCCATGCCACTATCTCGATTCTAATTGGCTAAGAGTACACAGCGAAATCTTGTTCGCGCAGTGCGTGACGTCACACTACATACATTAGGATTGATGCACTCTAATGACGTCATAACGCAAGCTAATAGGCGTCATTCCTAAATGGAGGAATGCTCACCATGAATAATTTAACCATATTTTTGATAATATTACTTCAAATTGACCTAAAAACATTCAAAATATCTGAACTATCAAGATTACTAGTCAGGATAAGGATTAATACATCGTTTTAGTTTATTTTTATAGTATATGCCTCGTTCTATTAAAGATTAATACTATTAACCCTATCCAGACTGGGGGGGGGGGGCTTTTCGAGCCCCCCCTCCAGTAAAATCCTGATTACTCTAAAACCACTGCAGCTATGATGGTGAAACTTCGTGACTTTTCCTAAAATTTATCTGGGGACATTTTGGTGTCAATGACATGTCAGTGTCAACGACCCAGTTTCCATGGCAACCACTTTTTGACATGCATGTTTTGCAAAACTCGAAAAAACGTGAATTTTTCATATTTCAAGCTTAATGTTGGACAGATTGCCCAATTTATGACTATCGGAGCTTGTACTCCTTAGTAATTTATGTACAGGCTAATTAATTTTTGACACAAAATCTTTGGGGGGGAGGGGTAGGGGGATTTTGTCATTTTAACATATGGTCTAAAACTAGCTCTGGGATTCACAAGTTTCCTTTTAATTCAACTTTTTGAATGTCAAACACTTCTTTGATGAGTATTTTGTACATTTTGACCATTTTTTTCTCATTGAGTATTTATCTGAAGAGTCAAATGGAAATTAAATGAAATCCAAGATGGCGGATCCAAGATGGCGGACAATCTTTTCAAAAGTCGTCATTATGACACAAGTTTAATAAAATTTATGTGTTAATGTCACAAATTATTACATTTACATTATCTTGATGTTAATTAGTTGGCTTTTAGAGTATTATCTACCAAGTTTTTGGAAGTTAATTAAAATTACTTAAAAATTGATAAAACATTGAGAATGACGTCATTCTGACGTCACATTTTGCTCCCACGTGACAAAAATAGGTGTGGTGATTTGTCTAAGGCTCATGGTCATTGTGTGAAAGTTTGATGATCATAGCCTCAGTGGTTCCAGAGATATAGAGGGGGGGGGGGGGGGCGAATTAGCCCCCCCCCCCCCCCCCCCCAGTCACAGATGGTCAAAAAAAGCCCAGTCTGGATAGGGTTAAGGTACGTAATCAATAAAACGAGCTGTCCGAACCAGCGAATTCACTCGTAGCGTAGTGGTTAGGGTTAGGGTATAGTAACTGGAAAGTTACAGGTTCAAACCCTGATAATTTTCATAATTCTTTTTTCACTTCTGATGAGCGCTTGTTTCGAAAAAAATTCTAAGTGCCAGTGAGCATTCCTCGATTTAGGCGTGTGTCTAATAGGTGTAGCCGCCATCTTGGTTTTCATTTCGGAAGCGAAAGCCAATTTTGCCAATATTCTCTTTTGAATCTGTTATGATTTTTGCCGAGAGATCAGGATATCTTAACCTCAACTATGGCTATTTCAATTGAATACGAAGAGGAAAATACCAATAAATGGCTAGGCAAGAATTCATGGTTGCTGAATAATAAAACAATTATTGAATTCGGTTTTCACATGACAGTTAGATTTGTCAACGCCTCGAGTTAGTGTTATCCGCTTCACTCGCTTCGGCAGATAACACAAACCTCGGCGTTGCCAAAATCTCACTATCATGCTCAACCTCATCAAATAATTGTTAAATACATGTAATGGAACTTACACTTGCATAGGGGGGGGGGGGGGGGCACAACTTAGGCCAGTTTAAGGTTTTATTACCTTGTCAATTAGAGTGTCCGGTATACGAATCTGCGCAGGCTGCCTGTTTTTTCTTATTTCATCCCCAGGCCCTTTGACCGAGAAATGCAAAACAAAATGGCGACCAAGAGAACGCTGTTTCTTGAGTTGTTGTTTAGTGAACTTTCCTGCTTTTGCCGCTAAGATACTAAGACAAATACTAGGAGGAAAAGAACTTACTCGTTCAAGTTGGGCCAACTTGTGCGAGTTTTGGGTAATTACCTGTTCAATTGAAGTGTTGGGTATACGTTCCAGGCAAGTAAGCTGAGCTTGCCTCGGCGGTAGATCCTCATATCTTGTCTCCTTGGATAAATGCAAATGAATGAAATAGCTACAAAAGCGCCCGTGAAGCTACTACAACATCGAATATTTTGGACCCGGCAACTTAAATCCAGTCTCTAGACTGCAAGTTGACTTAATAAACCATTATTATTATTATTTACCGGATGATCATATCTATATATTTACCGGAGGGTCATATCTATATATTTACCGGAGGGTCATATCAATATATTTACCGGAGGGTCATATCTATATATTTACCGGAAGGTCATATCTATATATTTACCGGAGGATCATATCTATATATTTACCGGGGGGTCATATCTATTTATTTACCGGAGGGTAATATCTATTTATTTACCGGAGGGTCATATCTGCAGTCCAATGGAGTGGCGTGTTCGGGCTGGAAATGTATCTAATAAGAAAGAAAAAGCAGTAATTTACAGCCTGTCTAGAGCAAATCATATCAAATATAATCGCGCTCCATGAAAATAATCAGCAACGGTTTGCACTTTTGTACCCCAAGCCGATAATAATGATATCTTGATTATTTCTTTCACACTGAAACTGCACAGAACTTCACAAGCGAATAACTAATAGCAGGCTGTGTGCATAGCGACAGGTACAAAATATACTAAATCAATAATTTTGCATCAAAAATTTTGGCAAACTGATCTGTAAATGGTCAGACAATCCTGAAGCCGCGGAATATTTTATTACCACTTTACCATAGTCAATTCGTGCAAATTTCTCAACATTTTTTTCACATTTTAGTTCGCATTTGTGACATTAACAACGGCGTTACCATGGTAATCAAATGTACGATCTCTTACCTCCTCGTTCATAGGCACTTCGCGTTCGGCCAAAAGAAGCGGACTCTACAACGAAAATTAACATTTTAAGGTTATTTTACATATTATCATATCATTCAGTCGCCCGACTCGAACCAGTATCATATAGACCAGTTCATGCTTTGTGTAGAGATATTTTTAGCGTTCAGCCCTGACTCTGCTAAACTAGGACACATGTCTGTGCGCAACATTGTAACCGGACACATGCTTCCTTCGTGTTTCCCAATAAAGCCACACGAGAAACATTGTTTCGCGACAAATTTTGTAACTGGGACACATATGTGTGCTTATGTTTTTTAGACCCCGTCCACACTACACCTCGCTGATTTTTATGTACACCACTCGATTGTACAAACTACGGCCTGACCGTGTCATGGATCTCATTTGGGTGAGATTGTGGTCAAAGCTCATGAAAGAACCCAACCGGCTAAGCTGATTAGTGTACTTGTCAAGGCCATTATCAGTCATCGCCATGACAATCAGTTCATCGCCATCAGTTTAATCCCTATCGCAAAAGCCAGCGTCATCAGTTCGTCACCATCGCCATCGCCACCAGTTTATCGCCATCGCCCATCAGTTCATCTCCGTCACCACCAGTTCATCGCAATCGCCATCAGTTCATCGCCATCAGTTTATCGCCATCGCCCATCAGTTAATCTCCGTCGCCACCAGTTCATCGCAATCGCCATCAGTTCATCGCCATCAGTTTATCGCAATCGCATCAGTTTATCGCCATCGCCATCGCCATCAGTTTATCGCAATCGCCATCAGTTTATGGAAATCGTCATCAGTTCATCGCCATCAGTTCATCGCAATCGCCATCAGTTTATGGAAATCGTCATCAGTTCATCGCCATCAGTTCATCGCAATCGCCATCAGTTTATGGAAATCGTCATCAGTTCATCGCCATCAGTTCATCGCAATCGCCATCAGTTTATGGAAATCGACATCAGTTCATCGCCATCAGTTCATCGCAATCGCCATCAGTTTATGGAATTCGTCATCAGTTCATCGCCATCAGTTCATCGCAATAGTATCAGTTTATTGCAATCGCCATAAGTTTATCGCAATCGCCATTATCATCACTATCCCTAAAGCTAACGCGCTATGGTGATGGTTTCCATTGGCATCATCATGGTGGTAGGCTATAGTTGCTTACCTGATGTCCCGCCAGTAGATGACGAGCCTCCTCTGATTCATCTTCACCCACACCCTCCACGTCTGCCATCTGATAACTATTCGGGGACTCCGCCATCGTTTGTCTTTATCTTCAACTTGATCAATGAAGAAAAAATATACATTCAAATGCAAATCGCTTGTGCATAAGATAACATATCGGCGTCTGTTGAACATTGCAAACACGGCACCCGGGGGGAGTTCTTCACATGTCGACCTGATAGGGGTGCTCGTCGTATTTTTTAGGGGTTTAAAATCGAGTTTCAGGTATTTTTTAGGGGGTATCAGAGAAAAATTGTGGCTTTTACGTCTAATTAATGGTATTTTTTAGGGGTACGCAAATGAATGAAAGGGTCACAAACCCAGTAAAACGCTTTCTTTCTTTCGTCGTTCATTTATAACTCTAAAATAAGCTTGTTTTGAGATGAGAAACAATAAACAAAAACAAAAAAGGTTTATTGTTGGTATTTTTTAGGGGTCATTTTGTTTTATAAGGTATTTTTTAGGGTTTGGATTTTTTATGTCCTGGTATTTTTTAGGGTATATTTTCGGATGTCCCGACGAGCACCCCTATCACTCTTACATGGGAGAACCCCCCCATCCAACTGAGACGAACAATTCATAAGGTGTTCATCCAGCGTGGATAAAACTTCGGTTTAGACATTGAACACCGATGAACACAAGTCATGGACATTAGATTTACACCTGTAGTGTAATTTGGTGTGTATAACAGCCGGACCTTTCAAAGGGTTTACGATAACTTTAGTTTCATAGTTTTCCCAAGAAATGATACAGTAAATAAGACATGGTAGTGAAGATAAGTATTTTACCTGGACTCGATTGTTCTTCTTAGACTTTAAGACATGCAAGGAGAGAAAAATAAATGAGTAAAAACGGGCCTTTCCCTGGAGCGGTTCAGTTTGCTCACCATTCTTCGTGTCATGTTTATGTTCCCAGGGGTTGCACTAGGTAATTAGCTTTATCGCTGACGTTGTTTAATTTGGTTATGTTCTTTTAAATTTTTAAATTAAAATACATCATGGCGACAAATTTAAAAATAAATTCTGACGAAGTAATATGAACAATGTAAGAATAGTCTAAAACATCAAAATTATTGGAAGTACTCCAAAGCCTTCTCAATTATTATAAAATGTTGCCATGAACGGTTCGAACTGCAGTGTACGAGCTGCGCGCGACGGAAGCCTGAAATAATTGTATTTAGTATATACTACACGGGAACCTCCATAGATCGCGCGTTTTGATTGGTTCGCTATCTCGGGATAATGCCACAATATTCCGAGATCGAAAGCATTATCCCGAGATTGAGAAGCCTGAGTGCAAGTGGTTCGGATATTTTTACTTTCTAAAGGAACATCTGATTCGAAATACGGAAAAATCCTTCTCAATTAACTTATGTTGTCTCTTTAGTTTTTCAAGGTGAATCAGAGAGAGAATGTATTTCTTGAACTTCGAAATGTGCTGTTCTTGTTTTTCAGTTCTTCGGAATCACAGAGATCGATGATTCGTTCACGGCACTTTTGAGAGACGAATTTTACATTCACAACAGCATATCAATTAAGGCAATTTTGTCGAAAACATATCTACTTTGCCGAACATTTACATGTACCTATAGGTTGGAAGGGACAGTAAATCGTAGAAGCCAGTCATTGAGTGCAGTTTAAGAGAGAATTTCAGTTAAGCTTACCATCGACTTGTTGACTCGCTTGATCACAAGCCATCCGACATCAAACGTATTTAAAGTGGTCTCTCTTTTTATGAACAAGGTCTTCCTCGTTGTCCCAGAGTTTGAAGAGGTTAATTTCCCAAACTTCTGTTTGAATATTCCAAACGAATCTTGAATTTCTCTGCCGCAGGTTGAAAAATATAGTCATCCATCGGTGGTGAAATGGCGACCAAAGGCAAAGTGTTTTCAGCGAAGCAACTCTGCAGTTTCACAATCCATAATCCAAGGCACAAAATGCAAATTTATCCCTTGAATCCATCCTTGCAACCTTCTAAAAACTTAAATCGTTTATCGTAGTCGATATTAAGGTTTTAAAAGAAGTGTTTTCTAGCGTTTTTGCTTCTCTAAAACAGCAGCAAGTCTCCACCATGTGTTCAGTAGCCGAATGCTTGTAGTGAAGTCTGACGTAATGTCACGTGCGTGACAAATGTCACGCATACAGAAAGAGGCTACAAAATGTCGGCAAACGCCATATTTAGTGTCGTTCGGATATTTTTTGGAGTGTTCCCGTGTAGTATATACTAAAACAATTATTCTCCTCAGGCTCAGTGAATAGTGGCGAATAGTCCCCTCGACCTCCGGTCTCGGGGACTATTCACCACTATTCACTTCGCCTTTGGCGAATAATTGTTAATTCAAACCTATCTATGACAAGAAATCTTTTTTACAAAAAGTGATTGTAACTGTTGTGTGATTCAGAGATCTCAACAATTCTGAGATCCGTGGTTAAAAATTAACACGTGTAAAGCATCACATATTTTTTATACTCATAACATAGGTTATAATCTTGAGCTCAAACAATAGTAAATGTTTATATGCTACTGACATGATAAGGTCACGAAAAACTAAACTAAAATGGTAACTGGAAGATGATATGAAACGAGTATAATTTGTCTGGTGTATTTACGAACAATGAGATATAATATACCCGGAATATAATGGCAGAATAGTACATACATAAGAGCGAAATATTGTAAACAGTATACTTACATTTTTCTGTAGTCTCTCCAGTTGTGGACGGCGGCAAAACAAAGCGAGATTTAGGTGCCCAAAAGTCATGAAAGTTTTCGAGAATAAAAAGTGAAGTCATTCGACAGAGCTACGACAGCTGGCTATAGGGTTGCATGAAAAACGTGCTCGGAAATAAACTTTGTGACTCACTCGTCGTAAAGAGAAAGCTAAATTGTTGTCAAATGCCTCACGTCAAATCACCGAGTTGTATCACAACCTTGGCATAGATGGAGATTTGTTTACGAAATGCTGCACTAGTTGACACAGTTATCAATGAACGTGACAACAAGAAGCTATACTGAATTCAAATCCGTGCATAATTGCCACGCTCGATCGAGCTGATTTCATTATTTGAATAATTATTAACGATGTCTTCACTATTTACACAATCGTGTAATCAATCATGGATTAATATATAGATTTAGCCACTGGCTAAAAGCGGAGCTCCCGGTTACAAATTTTTTTAACAAGACAAAAAGGTTGCCATTGTACGTGAATAGATAGCCTTGCACCGTTATACCACGTTACTAAGCACTTGTTCACCCAAGTGTGGTTATCTAAGGTTCATCCCTTCAACGATGTAAACCTTTTCACGTTTGATGACGTCATCAATTAAGTCATACCACGTAACCATGCAGTTACACCCACCTTGCCACTCAGATAACTTCACCCAAGTTTGGTTGTCTGAAGTTCATCCCTTCTTGAGATATATCATTTTTCTCCTATGATGACCTCATCAATGACGTCATACCTCGTGACCATGCTGTTGCACCCCCCTTGCCACTTAGATAACTTCACCCAAGTTTGGTTGTCTGAGGTTCACCCCTTCTTGAGGTATATCATTTTTCTCCTATGATGACGTCATCAATGACGTCATACCACGTGACCATGCAGTTGCACCCTCCTTGCCACTTAGATAACTTCACCCAAGTTTGGTTGTCTGAGGCTCTTCCCTTCTTGAGATATATCATTTTTCTCCTATGATGACGTCATCAATGACGTCATACCACGTGACCATGCAGTTGCACCCCCTTGCCACTTAGATAACTTCACCCAAGTTTGGTTGTCTGAGGTTCATCCCTTCTCGAGATATATCATTTTTCTCCTATGATGACGTCATCGATGACGTCATACCACGTGACCATGCAGTTGCACCCCCCTTGCCACTTAGATAACTTCACCCAAGTTTGGTTGTCTGAGGTTCATCCCTTCTTGAGATATATCACTTTTCTCCTATGATGACGTCATCAATGACGTCATACCACGTGACCATGCAGTTGCACCCTCCTTGCCACTTAGATAACTTCATCCAAGTTTGGTTGTCTGAGGTTCATCCCTTCTTGAGATATATCATTTTTCTCCTATGATGACGTCATCAATGACGTCATACCACGTGCCATGCAGTTGCACCCTCCTTGCCACTTAGATAACTTCATCCAAGTTTGGTTGTCTGAGGTTCATCCCTTCTTGAGATATATCATTTTTCTCCTATGATGACGTCATCAATGACGTCATACCACGTGACCATGCAGTTGCACCCCCCTTGCCACTTAGATACCTTCACCCAAGTTTGGTTGTCTGAGGTTCATCCCTTCTTGAGATATATCACTTTTCTCCTATGATGACGTCATCAATGACGTCATACCACGTGACCATGCAGTTGCACCCTCCTTGCCACTTAGATAACTTCATCCAAGTTTGGTTGTCTGAGGTTCATCCCTTCTTGAGATATATCATTTTTCTCCTATGATGACGTCATCAATGACGTCATACCACGTGACCATGCAGTTGCACCCCCTTGCCACTTAGATACCTTCACCCAAGTTTGGTTGTCTGAGGTTCACCCCTTCTTGAGATATATCATTTTTCTCCTATGATGACGTCATCGATGACGTCATACCACGTGACCATGCAGTTGCACCCCCTTGCCACTTAGATAACTTCATCCAAGTTTGGTTGTCTAAGGTCCATCCCTTCCCGAGATTTTTTAATTTTCTTAGTATACCACAGGGTTCCCATGAGTTTCCGCGTACGGCGGACGGACGGACGGACGTACGCTATACCTTTAATACCAGGAAGAAACAAAAAAATTCATATCTCAAGAAGAGAACAACCTATGGCAACCAAACTTGGACACATTAATCTTTTGGGCGATACCATTTCAACGCCGTAATCATTTGACTTGGCGCCGTCAATAACGTAAGCAAAATGAGCAAGAAAGCCCGTGACGTTTGAAAATCAACTCCATAGTTATGCGAGACGTTATTTTCTTAGGTATGGTGCTCCGCTTGCGCGGGCCTTCGGCCCGCGCAGGAGCTCCGCTATCACTTATATCAGCAAGGACACAAATATTCGAACTTTATACAGGGACGTTCCGGTTCTTATACAATCCGGTAATGGTTCAGGGTAAAATCCTGTTGTAGTTACTATATATTTGTTCTGTATCTTTTTTTTTTCCATTGCAGGTACACAGCTAGCCCTCGCCCGCTACGATAGAGTTGGATCCCGGCAGGGGGGGGGGGGGGGGGGGGGGGTGCAGCACTCCCGGAAATTTAGGGTAGGGACATAGACATAGATAATCTTTATTTTGACAGTACAACCCTAGGGCGCATGTGCCGTATATTACAATAAAGTGTTTAAAATGTTAATAATAATAATAATAATTAACAATTATTCGCCGAAGGCGAAGTGAATAGTGGCGAATAGTCCCCGAGACGGAGGTCGAGGGGACTATTCGCCACTATTCACTGAGCCTGAGGAGAATAATTGTTTTAGTATATACTACACGGGAACACTCCAAAAAATATCCGAACGACACTAAATGTGGCATTTGCCGACATTTTTGTAGCCTCTTTCTGTATGCGTGACGTTTGTCACGCACGCGACATTACGTCAGACTTCACTACAAGCATTCGGCTACTCAACACATGGTGGAAACTTGCTGCTGTTTTAGAGAAGCAAAAACCCTAGAAAACACTTTTTTTAAAACCTTAATATCGACTACGATAAATGATTTAAGTTTATAGAAGGTTGCAAGGATGGATTCGAGGGATAAATTCGCATTTTGTGCCTTGGATTATGGATTGTGAACTGCAGAGTTGCTTCGCTGAAAACACTTTGCCTTTGGTCGCCATTTTCACCACCGATAGATGACTATATTTTCAACCCGCTGGCAGAGAAATTCAAGATTCGATTGGAATATTCAAACAGAAATTAACCTCTTCAAGCTCTGGGACAATGAGGAAGACCTTGTTCATAAAAAGAGAGACCACTTTAAATACGTTTGCTGTCGGATGGCTCGTGATCAAGCGAATCAACATGGCGACGGTAAGCTTAACTGAAATTCTCTCTTAAACTGAGCTCAATGACTGGCTACGATTTACTGGGCCTTTCAACCTACAGGTACATGTTCGGCAAAGTAGATTAAGAGTTTCTTGTGATATGTTTTCGACAGAATTGCCTTAATTAATATGTTGTTGTGATTAATTTGTCTCTCAAAAGTGCCGTGAACGAATCATCGATCTCTGATTCCGAAGAACTGAAAAAAAGAACAGCAAATTTTCGAAGTTCAAGAATTAAGTTATCTCTCTGATTCACCTTGAAAACTAAAGAGACAACATAAGTTAATTGAGAAGGATTTTTGTTGCATTTCGAATCAGATAATTCCTTTAGAAAGTAAAAATATCCGAACCACTTGCACTCGGGCTTCTCAATCTCGGGATAATGCTTTCGATCTCGGAATATTGTGGCATTATCCCGAGATAGCGAGCCAATCAAAACGCACGATCTATGGAGGTTCCCGTGTAGTATATACTAATAATAAATATCATGGAAAAGAAAGGCGATGTCATTACATATTGTATCGGTGGTTTTCACGTGACGTGATCAAAATTCTAACTTCTAAACTAAAAACTCTACGGAAATGTACTTTTAATGTTGATAATACCTTTACCGAAGGAGTCGTCAGACCAAATTTTAGTACTTTCTGTCACGTAGTTCCGGAGATATCGCTAAAGCTATTTATGTCACGCAATACCATCCACATATTTTAAGATGTCATATGTCACTCAATTTGCTTAGTTTTTGCAATCTAGACAAACTAAAATGTTATCAAAGTTCATATAATACCATTCCGACAAGTTTCGTGTTGATATGATCCGTTAAATAGCCATTTTGGAGAACTGGTAATTTGGCCGCCATGTTGGTGCTCATCTGCATGCTTGGGCACCAACATGGCGGCTCCATACATTTACTGTACAAAATTTGAGCGAATTCATTTCCGTATATTTCGCTCGGAAAACACTCAATCAGCCTCAGGTTTACCCAAGAAACAGAGTTTTGTGTTCTCTTGACGGTTCTGTCGAGTACTCATCATTTCAAAGTATATTTGGGGAGATAAATTAAGTCACGTGACAGCTGAAAACCAAGAATTCTCTTCTTCATACTTTCCAATATGAATTTTGCAATTTTTCTTTGAACATTTCCATTTTGCTTTAGTTTCATGATTTGCAAGAAAGCGGTTGTGGGTGGTACGTCCTTAAGTGTGACCTTTGTGACCTTTTTAGGGATAGATGTGCCGCTGGCTCTCTGAGAACCTGGCCCTGTTACAGAGTGAAAAATTCAAATTTCGGCACCCTGTTTTAGTCTAGAGTATTTTGCGAAAATCCGCAAGAATATATACCCTGTTCTAGTGGCAATGTTGTTCTAGTGGCATTGTTATTTCAAATTCATCTTCACCAGTCATCTCGAAACTATTTCAGGCAGGGCTAGCTGATCTAGAGAGCTAATGGAAGAGCATACTCCATTCCTGTTCTAGAAGCGGGAGGGCTGTAAACCCTACCCTGCACAGCGGCACATACCCGTATAATAGTAATTAGTATAAACCAACTAATGGTCTATTACAAATCCTGCATTCTGATTGGCTGAGCTACTAATGGTCTATTAGTGATAGACCGTGCCTGGTGAAACCACGACCTTTCTTTGAAAGAAAACTTGATTTTTTCAACATAAAATAATGGAATTCTTTGCCAAATCCGACCAACTAGTTGGTTTATACTAAAACAATTAGACCTCTCGTCCTCATGTGCTATGATATCAATAGACCATTCGGCCTTCGGCCTCATGGTCTATTCATCATAGCACATTCGGCCTTGAGGTCTAATTGTTAAATATAAGGGAGTACCCCCAAGGGAGTACGCCAAGAGGGGGGGGGGGGGGGGGGTTGCATCCCGCCAATTTCTACCTTCGCGTCTGGACAACGCCACGGGGGCAGAAAGTGGACTTACCGAGTCTTGTCTTTCATTTGCTCAAAAGGCTGAAGATTCACTTCCTTTTCTTCGAATATTTGTGTCTTACAGTTCTAAAAATAACAAGCACTGTACAAAGGATATCTCACGAATACTGTATCGGTGTTGTCCACTCCTTAATTATGTACTCTTGAATCAGCTAATGATTTGCTATTCTAAAGCTATCTTTGTACAAATCCTAAATTCAGACCAAAGATTCTCTCGAAAAAATAGCCGCGACAAAATTTACGGCAAAAAATTGCACGTGTAATAGTTGGAAACCTATTTAGGCCAAAAACAAAATTCGAAAAGAAAAACACAATTGTTTGCAGACGCACGACGTACAAAAAAATAGTTTGCATTCCGTAGGGAAAACTTCCTATTGTTTGCTATAAGTGGGCGGAGCCATCGTCAAAATAGGGATCGGTCTATAGCGCTATTCACTGTTTATCAAAATTGCCATTGTAATGCTAATGTGCCAACCGTAGATTGAATAGAGCCCTTGTTCTGTGAACCAATCGATCTCTGGTTGGCACATTAATAACAATTGATGACGTCAGCGTGAACAGCGTTATAGCGCTATCACTGTTTATCAAAATTGCCATTGTAATGCTAATGTGCCAACAGTAGATTGAATAGCGTCCTTTGTTCTGTGAACCAATCGATCTCTGGTTGGCACATTAATAACAATGCATGACGTCAGCGTGAACAGCTCTATAGCGATATCACTGTTTATCAAAATTGCCATTGTAATGCTAATGTGCCAACCGTAGATTGAATAGCGCCCTTTGTTCTGTGAACCAATCGATCTCTGGTTGGCACATAAATAACAATGGATGACGTCAGGATGAACAGCGGATTTGGTGGATCCGGAAATTTACCACGAGATTGATTCCCTGGAGATAGGCTTAGCCCCAAGTTGCTCGGCAACTTTTGACAAAAATGCAACTTTTCTTAGCTCGAGCAACGTTCGGAACATTTCGGAGAGATACTCACATGACATCAACGTTGAAACTATGGACTCTATAAAAATGTGCTTTTCAGGCCAGTTACAGTTTTCCCTGCTAGCAGAGGTCTCTTTTCTCTGCATTTCGCTGGCTGAGGTTCGAAGAGGGTCGAAACTCGTTTTGTTTTGCCGCCGTCCACAACCTTGGACGGTTTGCAGGCCGTTTCTTGAGCCCACTATATGCGCACGCATATCTACAAACGTTTTCCGCTGGGGGGCTCAAATAATATCAGCGGAAAATGTCTGTGGATATGCGTGCGCATATAGTGGCAGGCCCGTAGCCAGGGGCGGTTCCGACAAAAAGGTTCACTTTTAAGGGTTTGAATACACTGTTTTAGTGACTAAGGCCCGCGGCAAACGGCGAACTTCAGTCGCTCTTTTGGAGCCGATCCAAGAAAGTTCGGCTGGAGTGCATGCGTAGCACGGCGTTTGCCGTGCACGAGATCGGCCTAATTGATTGGGTCGACCCAGAATTCTGGATCGACGAGCCGTGTCGGGAATCACGACTCTGGTACGGCGTGGCGGCAAACGGCGTTCTAGAGTCGCACCAAATCTACTTAATTTATGTGAATTAGCAAATAATGAATGCAAATTGCACTTTGTTGTGTCAAAACCTGAAAATCAATTCCTCCCCCTCGTCGCAAAAGTCGGTGTCCCCCGGACAGAACATGCGTAATGCCATACGACTCGCAAATACAAAATGGCGCCACATGAACTGGAAATTATTTCAACCTAAACTCCATAAAAGTGCCCTTTTATTTGAGAGTTATACAATATTTTTCGAATGGAACTGATACAAATAATGTTAGATCAAAGACAGTCTTCAATTCATGGACTCTATGTAGATCAGATAAGTTGTACTTTACACTTCGCAAGGTTATAGAAAGCAGCCAACTTACTACAATCTGAAACTTTTTAGGATATTGCTAAAGCTTCAAATTGCTTTACATAGCAGAAGTGCTCATTCTATGCAGTAAATCTCCCTCAAATAAGGTGTATGGGTATGAGACGCCGGGTAGGGTATGTTTTTGAGCTACTGGTATGCGGTAGGGTATAGTTTTTCGCTTGATTGACCTCTGATACTGATAGGGTATGTATTTCAGTATGGCTACCCAAGTCAAATTTGTGCCGCAATAGTGGAAAGTTTATTTGAAAACCTGGATATGATATGATGTGTTTATTGGTACTTTGTATACATCAGCATTTGTCCAATAAATATAATAAAAGTATGTACAAGTCTAACGGTTCTTCGTGGTGAGGCCGGCTCTCAAATTCAGGCATTCCCAAACGTATTTAGCCACCAGGCGAGATGTGTCCCTTGATTTGCCGCCCTGCATTAAAAGGATAAATGCTTCATCTCCTGAGATTTTCTTAAAGTCTATCTTCATTTTCGATTGAAAATTAAGGGAAAATGTTCTTCGTTTTTCATAATACATTTTGCAGTTTAACATGAAAGGTTTTTCATCTTCCATTTCGGATTTACCAAAAATACATACCCTTTCTTCTGGTGGTTTGTAGGGCCTTTACACAATACCGTTTTGATAGCGACCAATTGTACCACCCTGGTGAAAAAAACTTCAGGTCTGCGGTAGGGTATACAATAATTTGACTGTAGGTCAACGGTAGGGATAAAAAACGAGGATTTTTGGTCTCTGATAGGGTCAGGTTTCCGAGACCTCGGCGGAACACCCCTACCCAAAAATTAGTGGAAAGCTCCCGAACAAGTTCGGATGCGATTGATTCAACTTCGGGACACAATGCAGACGCGCTTTGCAAACGCAAATTTGATGTGTCAGTCAACTATATCGTTGGTTCTCGAAGCTATATCAACATAGTTGGAGATTCTAGAATAACATTGTAGAAATGTCTTATTACAGACGCTCAATTTCAAGATTAAGAATTGCAAGCACAAATATTTGCAGTTGCACGTGACACCACAAAGATACCAAAATATGGCGAACTTTGGAAGGAATTTAGGCAACTTATGTGCAACTTGACGAGAAAAAAAAAAGCAACTTTTAACAATTTCTCAAGCAACTTTTAATGTTAGAGTAACCCCTTTTCATCAGTTGAAAATTGAAATCTGTTGAAATCTGCGTCAGACTATTGTGGCGCTTAACCATCAGTACGTAGGGATGGGGTTGAAAAAACGGGGAATGAGGATAGGAGGAATTGGAGGCCAAACTAATAAAAACGTGCGCACCACAAGAAATGCATTTTTCCTCAGTGGGCGCGCGCTCAACTCTGCTTTGAGCGATTTTCAGATTACTGTCGTGAAACGTGAAGTAATTTGTATAAACTTGGTATTCACTCCAATAGGTTTTATTCAGAATTGGTGTAATCACCGAGGGATTGGTTTCACATGATATCTGTTATCATATGATATCTATTAATTTCCAAAGTGTCTGTGCAAGCAACGTTTCTGATTGGCTATATTTTCCCCGCATAAATTCCAGCCAGTTTTGGCGGGCGCGTGCGTTCCACAGGAAGCCCGAATGCTTTTCGTTACAACGTGACGGGATATGTTCTGGTACATTTTGATTGTTACCTGACCTATTGCCTAACCTATTTGCTATTTAAATATACATGTACACAAATGTACCTAGAAAGGTAATCATTCTACTTCCTCTTCAACTGAATATTCGTCCTTCTTGAGTTTCGCGATAATCTGAGAAAGAAAAGAACAATGAATCTATCAATCTACGAAAGATTAAAAATCCATCCTGTGATGAAAATACTCCAGTTCTATTGTTTAAAGGGGCACTCGCACGCTTAATATTCGTCCACCGTGGACATAAAATAAGGAAAATTGTGACCGTGACAACACATGGACATTTGCCCGTAGTAATCAAAATAATCGTCCAGATTAATAGAGAAACCTTTCAAGTGTTAGACAAATGCAGTTCTAGGTTGTTTTGAGCTGTTATCAAGAGGATGGAATTGGATTGCGATTTGAGCTATTTTCTTGTCAGAGAAGTGACCAGCAAGCGTGCGAGAGCCCCTTTAAGGTACCACAAATGAACCGGGTAGTTATACTTTTAAAGGCCCATCATCAACCGGGAGCCTTTGCGGCCCGTTTCTTTTGTTTTTCAAATTGATCCATTGTCACCTGTGTCCAGTGTCCTGATCCGAATCCAGTGCAGAGATTGGATGAGCATCCTATGAATATAATGGATGAATATGATAAGAAAGAATAACAAACTTACGCCTTTCAGTCGAGCGATTTCTTTTTCGTCGGAATTCTTCTGGGCATTGTTGCTTATGAGTTTATGAGCACGAGATGCGTACCTAGATACGAAATGAATAAACTATAAGTATAAGTAAAATAATTCAAACCAGAGGCCCATAAGTACAAGGAAGGAGCAGAGTAGTTAGGTTTCCTCTTCAACTTGCTCCCCCTTCTTGAGTTTCGCGATAATCTGATTGACTAATAGCCCGCAAAGGCTCACGGTTGATGATGGGCCTTCATGAAGGAATAATAAGCTTACGCCTTTTAGTCCACGTATTTCTTTGTCGTCGTAGTTTTTTTTCGGATCGTTGCGGATCTGTTTCACACGAGAAGCGTACCTACAGATACGAAATGAATAAACTATAAGTAAAATAATTCAAACCACGAGGCCCATAAGAACAAACCTCCCAATGGATTATAAAATTGAGGCAGGATTTTTCCTGACCTATCTATTTTTAGAACAGATTTGCTAGGTTAATTCTTTGTTTGCTGGATACGCCTGAGAGCATACATATAATATGATGAAATAAGAATAATGTTCTAAAAACAGATCGGTCAGTTAAAGCGCTGCTTGGTGATCCCATGGGAGTTGGACACTCGGGCTCCTGATCAATCTGGTGATCGTTCTATCTGATGAAACCGAGTTCGCATCATTTAACCCTATTCAGACTGGCTTTTCGAGCCTCCCCTCCAGTAAACTCCTGATTACTCTGAAACCACTGCAGCCCAGTTTCCGTGGCAACCAATTTTTGAAATGCATGTTTGCAAAAATCGAATAAACGTGAATTTTCATATTTCAAGCTTAATGTTGGACACATTGCCCAATTTATGACTATCAGAGCTTGTACTCATGAGTAATTTGTGTACAGGGGGAAGGGTAGGGGGATTTGTTTCATCTTAACATATGGTCCAAAACTAGCTGTGGGATTTACAAATATCCTTTTTAATTCAGATTTGTGAAGTACTTAGTACATTCTGACCATTTTGTTCTTTGAGTATTTATCTGAATAGTCAAATCAAAATTAAATGAAATCCAAGATGGCGGATCAAAAATGGCAGACAATTTTCAAATTCGTCATTATGACGCAAATTATTACATTTACATTTTGATGTTAATGAGTTGGCTTTTAGAGTATTATTTACAAAGTTTTTGGAAGTTCATTAAAATTGGTAGAAAATTCAAAATGACGTCGTGACAAATTGATGTGGTGATCTTAGGCTCATGGTCATTGTGTGAAAGTTTGATGATCATAGCTCCATTGGGCCGGTTCCAGAGATATAGAGGGCCCAGTCACAGATGGTCAAAAAAGCCCAGTCTGGATAGGGTTAAATAGCCAGTGTGCTCCAGTGTGTCATTTTGATCATAGCTCCAGTGGTTCTAGAGATATAGAGGGCCCAGTCACAGATGGTCAAAAAAGCCCAGTCTGGATAGGGTTAAATAGCCAGTGTGCTCCAGTATGTCATTTTGATACTCTCAAGGCGCGCGGTGCATAGTGGGTGAGCAGGCCCCTAGAAATATCCAGAGAAGCGTACACTTATTTTGACAGCTACGTTTTTATAAAGCGAGATACTTTTATGAACGCATGCGCGCCATTTCAGCCAATGAGCGAAGGCCCTCAAATGGATGTCACCAGAGCCTCCCCTGCGAGGCAAGCCGGGGAGCTCTGGGTTCGAGAATGCTTTAAAGTAGTTTCCTCGTTTGCCTGCTTTTACTCGACTGTACCTCTTCCTCATCATTTTCTTTCCTGAAACGTGCGAACGTGCCGCGTTATCTCGGAGTGTCTGCTCACTGCACTTCCCATACTCCTCTTGCCATCACCTGGCCTCTCTCCTCATAAACCGTCCCCAGCTAATCTCTCCTCGTCGTCAATCTGTAGTGGACGAACCCTTTTCTCTTCTCTCCAGTCTGTCCAGTTTGCCTCGTTTTCCTGAAACATAAAAAAAACAAGCTATTTTAATTTACATAATTTGTTGCATTTTTTTTATATTTAGTACTTTTTATTTAATAATACTAGTAATAGCATTACATTTTTCTCTGTCATATAACCTACCCCTCTCCCTGAGTGGTATGGTATGATCGTAATAATTGTTAATTTGTTACATTTGTAACATCAAATTTCCAAGAGTATGCCAGTTGGCCTATCGGCCTCTGGTTTTTCACATTCCCCACCCTTGGCCATTGTTTCTTCTTCAGTCTTAAATCTAGATAGATACATAACCCAGTAGTGCATATATAGACTACGGGTAGAATTGAAAGCACGGGAATACTCAGTCAGCCTGCCGTTGCCCGGCTCGTCAGGTAGGACCTTTTGTACAGTACAGGGGCGCCACTTCTGTGGGGTGTACGTTAGAGACCTCCTATCGCGTCGGCCACCATACTTGCACCCCCTCAACACGTTCAACACCTTGAGAAGCGTGTACTTACGTAAGTGAAATAACGGTCTCCTCCGAGTTGTAATTTGCAGGTCAAAACAGTAACAATATAATAATAATAATAATAATAATATAATAGTAATAATAATAATAATATAAAATTTATATAGCGCTATTTCTGAAAAAATCCAAGAGCGCTTTACATTTCTTGAAGTAGCTGTCTGCACACACCACACTACAATACATATGCAATGCAAATAACATGAGCAGCCATTTTAGCACAGCACAAAGATCCATACAGAAAACATACATACAAAACCTGAAAATCCTAGTGAAAATCCTAGTGAATAAAAAGCTTCTACGTGTCTAGTAGATCTATAGACAAGTATAGATCTACGGATAGATCTATCTACAGAAATCCATGCATGGAGGTTTCTAAAAAAAACTGTCAATGCCAGCTGTGCATTTCAGTCAGTCTTCGTCATCAGGGATTGGGAAGACCGAAAAACCATTAATCCCAGGTTAGATTCCTGAGACGATCACGTGTTTCTGCTTTGGTACCAAGCCCAACCCTACACGTAAATGCAACAAGGCCAGTCTTTTAGAGAATTCAACACCGAGGCAATTAGCAATTAGCAATTAGCATCAATTAATGAAAGGCGATTGGTAATAAGGATTACCTGTGACAGGGAAGGTAGATTCTCCATCTATCGAGCATTATTCTCGCAGAAGGGCAACAACGGATAAAGAAAAACACTCTGAAAAGATGTGTAAAACTAAGAAAAAGAATATTTTACAGATTTTTGAATTATTTCCTTCGACGAAGAAGGCCGCTCTAAGGGAGCGTTCATTATTTAGAGGCAGGGAGGGGGTGGATGATTTTAAGGAGGGGTTATTGATGTTAGGTAGGCGCCCAAGGAAGGGTTATGTTCAGTAAAGTGCATATCACCCCTGAAAAGAGCGAAATGGGACAAACAGTAAAAGACACTAGAGCTAACTTCCCGAAAACTGTTTTTAATTTTATGTTTCACTTCATTACAATACACAAATACATGTTCTCTATAACATTACAGTACCTGACATACATCTTAGAGGCCTTGTAACAAAGGCATTGCACCTCTTTGAAAATGTTTAGGTTTGTTCTGGTTAGAGGAGACACCGCAACAATTCACATATCACATTTCACCACCCTCATGTTCTCTCTGGAACATTGCACTGCCTGGCATATAAACTGAGAGGCCTTGTAACAAAGGCATTGCACCTCTTAGAATATGGTTAGGTTGTTCTACTAAGGAGACGTCATATCCATAAGTCACACCTCACAATAAAACACCCTCATGTTCTCTCTAGAACATTGCACTACCTGGCATATAAACTACGAGGCCTTGTAACAAAGGCATTGCACCTCTTAGAATATGGTTAGGTTGTTCTACTAAGGAGACGTCATATCCATAAGTCACACCTCACAATTAAACACCCTCATGTTCTCTCTAGAACATTGCACTACCTGGCATATAAACTACGAGGCCTTGTAACAAAGGCATTGCACCTCTTAGAATATGGTTAGGTTGTTCTGCTAAGGAGAAGTCATATCCATAAGTCACACCTCACAATTAAATATCCATAAGTCACGCCTCACAATTAAACACCCTCACGTTCTCTCTGGAACATTGTACTGCCTGGCACATAAACTGAGAGGCCTTGTAACAAAGGCATTGCACCTCTTAGAATATGGTTAGGTTGTTCTGCTAAGGAGACGTCATATCCATAAGTCAAACCCAACATTTTCACACCTTACATCCCACAATTTCTATCTCGCATTCCACAATACAATGGTTTCACTTTCATTTAAATGTTACACCGCACACGTTCGTTGGTATGTTTATCTTTGGTATCCCTGTGGTTGCGGTATCTTTGTGCTGTCTGTTATTGCCTGGTTACAACTACAATATGGTGTGTACATGTGTAAATGATGAAAGGGCGGGCAAACCGTTAAATACTAGAGATAGAAAAGGTTTTCCTGGGTCGTTTGATCAATTTTCCTAGTTTTGCACATCTTTTCAGAGTGTTTTTCTTTATCCGTTGTTGCCCTCTGCAAGAATAATGCTCAATAGATGGAGAATCTACCTTTCCTGTCACAGGTAATCCTTATTACCAATCGCCTTTCATTAAGTGATGCTAATTGCCTCGGTGTTGAATTCTCTAAAAGACTGGCCTTGTTGCATTTACGTGTAGGGTTGGGCTTGGTACCAAAGCAGAAACACGTGATCGTCTCAGGAATCTAACCTGGGATTAATGGTTTTTCGGTCTTCCCAATCCCTGATGACGAAGACTGACTGAAATGCACAGTTGGCATTGACAGTTATTTAGAAACCTCCATGCATGGATTTCTGTAGATACAGTAGATAGATCTATCCGTAGATCTATACTTGTCTATAGATCTACTAGACACGTAGAAGCTTTTTATTCACTAGGATTTTCACTAGGATTTTCAGGTTTTGTATGTATGTATGTTTTCTGTATGGATCTTTGTGCTGTGCTAAAATGGCTGCTCATGTTATTTGCATTGCATATGTATTGTAGTGTGGTGTGTGCAGACAGCTACTTCAATAATCTTGCCGTTGGCTTGCCTAGTTCTTATACGGACCATTACTTAAATCTCGGCTAAAGCTTCGTGCTAAAATTCTCGTTCATTTTACTGCCACCGTGTGCGTGTATTTGTTAACAATACACTTAAAAATAACAAACCTTTGCAGCGGCATCTGGTTTTTGCAAGATCTGCTTCATGTTCCTAAAAATAAAACAGGGTAACGTCCAGCAAGCAAACCTGATGCCTAGTAAGTCCCCTAAATTTTCTTTGAATTTCGACTTGGATGAAATACTTTATCGTAAAACGGACAAAAAAGCACGAATTACTAACCTGCTTCAAAGACTCGATTGCTTCCATTTTTGATGCCTTTTCTGCCTTTTCTTGTTCGAGCTTGTCTGACAATTCCTTCTGTAGATAGTCATAATAACAATAAAATTTCTTAAATATAGCGTGCATACATAGTGTTCTGCTCGCTTTACAATGATAATGAAAATACATCGTTTAAATCGTATAAAAACTGGATATAAAATCTTACAATGATAATGAAAAAATAATATTTTTACGCATCATACGCCATCTTAAAAAGATGGTTCTTTAAAAGTTGGTCTTTAAAGGGGCTTTCGCACGCTTGCTGGCCACTTCTCTGACAAAATAATAGCACAAATCGCAATCCAATTCCATCCTCTTGATAACAGGTCCAAACAACATAGAATTGCATTTGTCTAACACTTGAAAGGTTTTTCTATTAATTATTTTGAGGATTATTTTGATTACTACGGGCAAATGTCAAATGTGTTTTCACGGTTACAATTTTACTTATTTTATGTCCACGGTGGACGAATATTAAGCGTGCGAGAGCCCCTTTAAAAGTTGGTCTTGTAGGACCTTGTAGGTGATAAGGTTAATCTTAAATATAATCCTCCCTCCATCATACATTTATCGTAAAACGGACAAAACACGCACGAATTACTAAACACCCCTCTGTAACAGACCCAGTGGAATATGCAAATGAAGATCGCGTATCCAAACCCTCCTTCACGATCATGGTTTTCGTTGTTTAGCCTTGATGAATTAATAATGCGTTTGATAACAAGAGAAACTCTAGCAAGTCGGACACGTTAATGCAGTTGTTTAGAGAGCCACAACTTCAGAGAAGGTCTTTGAACCGTCGAACCCGCACAATAGACGTCCATTTACTTACATCTATGCCATCACCCACAACCTCTACTTCACCAGCTTCCTGAAACTATTAAGAGCTTCCTGAAACTATTAAGAAGAATGAAATAGACATTGCATCACTCGGACAAGAGTTTATCTGATAGGTTTTTGAGGGAAAAAAAAACATTTCTTTGGAGCGTCAGAATTTCTTTACCTACGAATGTATATAGAGTATAGCGCGGTACTAGGTAGAAAATATCAAGCGAAAATTCAGAGACAAGCTTCTTTTTGAACATTCGACACATGAGCTACAAATTATTTTGATCTTTTTTGAATTTGTTGGTCATCATTATCACTAGGCGCGGCCAAATGAACGCTTATAATTTTTTGAATATAACTGCCTGAAATCGCCCAGAAATTTCCAAGATCATCTAAACATTGCAACATAAAATCTAGCAAAATTTCATAAGATCGCCTAAGATCGCCCAAGATTGCAACATGCGATATAGAAAAAATTACAACATGAAATATGCAAAAATTCCCAAGATCGCCAAAGATTACGGCGATCTTTATAGAAGTGAGCCAATTTCCAGTGAAATTTCTCTTGGTTGTTTACTGCATGTAAAATGCTTGAAATCTTAGCTTCAAACACGTCAAAATGTCCTGCCTCCTCTTTTTCTCCCAATTGTTTGCCGTTAAAACCTTATTTATGCGTCATTTCCAAAAATCGATTTTTCAGACAATCAGCGACAAAATTGTTGATAAAAATTACGCACGTACCCGCTTTTCTGTTAGAATCGCAAAGTCATGTATCAACCAGTTTAAAATTCGCCTCTGTCACTCCTAAACCCCCAGCCCCCCATTTCAATGTTGTTTACTGACGCTAGAAACCTTGGGGATCAACATTGTATAGGGGGAGGGGGGATTACTTAGATTTATTTTAGAATATTGGGTCTTAAGTACAGAAGACTGATTTTGAAAGCATTTTATCAAGCATTTATGTCGCTGATTGTAGATAGATACATAACCCAGTAGTGCAGGGTAGAATTGAAAGCACGGGAATATTCGTTCAGCCTGCCGTTGCCTGGCTCGTCAGGTAAGGCCTTTTGTACAGTACAGGGGCGCGACTTCTGTTGGGTGTACGTTAGAGACCTCCTATCGCGTCGGCCACCATACTGGTACCCCCCTCAACACGTTCAACACATTGAGAAGCGTGTACTTACGTAAGTGAAATAACGGTCTCCTCCGAGTTGTAATTTGCAGTTGAAACAGTGACAAACATCTGACACAGGTTTCAGAAATAAATTGCATGGGGGAGGCTGCCAATTTCTTACCTTCTACTGGGGGAGGGTCACATTTTTTTTTGTTATGTTCAAGGGGAGGGTCCTTTTTTTTAGCCTTGTTTTAAAAAAAATGGGACCGGTAAACAATGACACGTTCCTAAGTAAAATAATTCAAACCACGAGGCCCATAAGTACAAACCTCCCAATGGATTATAAAATTGAAGCATGATTTTTCCAGACCTATCTATTTTTAGAACACAGATTTGTTAGGTTAATTCTTTGTTGTTTGCTGGAAATGCCTGAGAGCATACATAGAATAAGATGAAACAAGAACAATGTTCTTAAAACAGATCGGTCAGTTAAAACACTGCTCGGTGATCCCATGGGATTTTGGACACTCAGGCTCCTGATCAATCTGGTGATCATTCTATCTGATGAAACCGAGTTCGCATCACAGTTGAATTTAACCATGGTTAGCCCTATTCATCAGACTGGGAGGGGGGTGGGGGTGGATGGGCTTTTCGAGCCTCCCCTCCAGTGAACTCCTGATTACTCTGAAACCACTGCAGCCCAGTTTCCACAGCCCAGTTTCCATGGCAACCAATTTTCGAAATGCATGTTTTGCAAAAGTCGAATAAACGTGAATTTTTCATATTTCAAGCTTAATGTTGGACACATTGCCCAATTTATGACTATCAGAGCTTGTACTCATGAGTAATTTATGTACAGGGGGAAGGGTAGGGCGATTTGTTTCATCTTAACATATGGTCCAAAACTAGCTGTGGGATTTACAAATATCCTTTTTAATTCAGATTTGTGAATGTCAAACACATCTTTGACGAGTACTTTGTACATTCTGACCATTTTGTTCTTTGAGTATTTATCTGAATAGTCAAATCAAAATTAAATGAAATCCAAGATGGCGGATCAAAAATGGCGGACAATTTTCCAATTCGTCATTATGACGCAAGTTTAATTTTATTTATGTGTTACTGTCACAAATTATTACATTTACGTTTTGATGTTAATGAGTTGGCTTTTAGAGTATTATTTACAGGGGCGCGATTTCCGAAAACTTTGTAAATAATACTCTAAAAGCCAACTCATTAACATCAAAACGTAAATGTAATAATTACTAAAAAAATGGTAGAAAATTAAAATGACATCATTGTGACAAATTGATGTGGTGATTTATCTTAGGCTCATGGTCATTGTGTGAAAGCTCCAGTGGTTCCAGAGATATAGGAGGATCCTTGCTGACGTCATTGTTTACATTCTCGAAATTTTGAAACGCCGTTTTTAGCTTTGAAATGCAACGAAAAGCTCAAAACAAGTTTCTTTTTCATTCTTAAAAAAGTCCTGACCTGTTTCCTTTCTTTCTGTGTCATTTTTCAGGCTAGTTGAAGCTTTTCAAAATTGTGTGAAAATCATTGGGGCAAAACGCTAATTTGCTCACATGTTTCCTCTAAATTGAACGTTGCACCACGCGCTTAGAATTCGAGATATCAGCTTGAAATTTTCCCATTATGTTTCATTTACAGTCCTCTATTGATATTCAGAACTCATCATTTTATAGCTCCCTCGAACGGTCTGATTCTGAACATTGCTTATGCTAATGAGCTAAAAATGTAAACAAAGGATCCTCCTATAGAGGGCCCAGTCACAGATGGTAAAAAAAAAACAAGTCCGGATAGGGTTAAATAGCCAGATGTTCAGGCAAGCCTGTGGCCGCGGTTAAGACCCCGTTTACACTAGGGCAAATTGTCCCGGATACATGACGAATCGGGTATCATTTGTCAACGGAGAAGTTTTGCCATTTACACACAAATGTGTCAATCCGGGATCAAACTATCACGGACTGGGGTCAAATCTCCGGAGACGCGTCTACGGTTTTCAAAGTGGGATCATGTATTTGGGTACGTCATTTGTATCCGTGTTATTTCGTAGTGTAAACGGTTCGCCTATCCGTATACTCGAAAATGCGTCTCCATAGAAATTTTCGTCTCTGGAGATATTCGCTCTTGTGTAAACTAAGTCTAAATAGTCAGTGTGCTCCAGTTGCTCCAGTATGTTATTTTGATACTCTCAAGGCGCGCGGTGCACAGTGGGTGACCAGGCCACTAGAAATATCCAGAGAAGCGTACACTTACGTGAGCGAAGTAACGGTCTCTTCCGAGTTGTAATCTGCAGGTGACACAGCTACAAACATTATGGTCTTCGCATTTCCCCCAATTGAATCTTGCATTAGCATTGTTAAGGCTGGTTTCCATATAGTCGTATCTGTCGTATCTGTCGTATCAGTCAACCGTGAAACAATGAAAATTGGAATTATTCTTTTGTTTCACGGTTGACTGATACGACAGATACGACAGATACGACTATATGGAAACCAGCCTTTAGCTTGCTATTCCTATAGGGGCTGTTCTGTTCGCTAGATAATGCAGATATGACGGCTCCAAGAGCACTCAAGCTGGTGTTGATGGACTTCGCTTCCTGGAAAACAGGATAAACAAGTTTAGGCCACAGAGACCGAATTTCACTGGGCAAAATCTTAATTCATTAAAAATGTAATGATAGGATATTGCCGATTGTTTGATGTGGTGCTAATCAAAATTGGTTTTATGACTAAGAAGTTATTTAAAAAAGAAAACTCTGAAGTGTATTAAGGCCTGGGTCAGCCAAGAAAATCGAGAAAATTACAAAATTTCAAATATATTTGCTAATTATTAATAATAGAGCATGAAATTTTTCGGATAGTTAACATTCACTGAGTGAAATGTTTTAGTATAAAAATGGACTGATACACTGAGTCACGTGTCCAGCACGTGACATTTTCACTTTTCAAAGTTTAAGATATTCTGTGGTGGTGAGTTTCACTCCTTTTTGAAAAGTTAATGGCTAATAATATTTCTACTTTCGGGTTCTATTGGTGTCTTAGCTGGTGGAAAAAGTTCTCCTTTAAGGACTGCTTTAAGGTGATATTAAGTAGGTCAAGTGACCTGATTTCGACCCTTATATCACGTAAATGATGTTTCTATTGCCGAGGCCTATCCATTTTCACCAAAATTGTGAGATTTTATCCATCATCGGAAACGTTATTTAGTGTTTAGTCACGTGACATGCCTTGTGACGTCACTCTGAACTAAACTATTGCACTAAAATGTTAAGTTTGTCGAGTTTTATCACTGTGCCAAAAATTAGCCTGCCTTAAGGTATGAGTATACCTCTGAGGGGTGTCGCGGGAAAAAAATTCGCATCGCGTCACAATTTGCACCACAGCCGTCGTTCATATATCATTTTAAAGCTAAAAGGTTGGTCTATCTGATGAACAATTTTGTTTTCATTATATTGTACATGAACATATATTTTTTTAGCTCCAAAGAAAAAAGTACCGACTTTCTTTAAAAAGTTCCAGCTTCTTCCAATTAAATTAATGAGCTCCAAATTTAAGCAAAATCTATTCTTTAGAAGGCGATCTAAAAAAAGGTGTGCGGGATTTTTGATTTTCCTTTCAAAACAAATTTTATACTTATTTTTGTGTTAGCATTGCCCAAAATATCGACTTTCAACCTGTTTTACGTGATATTTCCGCAAATACGTAAAATATCAATAATCCCGCACACCTTTTTTCAGATCGCCCTCTAGGGAATATATTTTGCGGAAATCTAGGGAGCTTTTAACATTAACTGGAAGTGGCAGGAGCTCTTCAAAAGCCAAAATTTGTACTTTTTCTGTGAAGCACAAAACGACGAAAACAATCGATCAAAACGTTGCATAGAAATATACCACTTAGCAAGTAAGGCTGCTCCATAAGCTTTAAAACGATATATAAATGGCCCTTGTAGTGTAAATAATGACGCGACAGTGATTTTTTCCGCGAAAAATTGACATCTCTTGCGCAAAGGTATACTCATACCTTAAATAGATAAAGCGATTTAAGGCACATTTTGTGTTTCCCATGCCCATTTAGAATCCCAGGCCTAAACACAACATGAGTTGCTCCTTGTTATTTTCATTGTTCTCCTGAAGAAGAACAAAGAAAATCAAAGTGCAACATAGAGAATACTAATGAATCACGTTTCTCAGCTCATGCAGACCCTCCTATAAAATACAGGAACAATACCTGCGTTGAGCGTGAATATCATAAATACTGAAATTGTAAAGGAGACAAAAACCGTTACAATTATCGTGACAGTACAAAAGTTGGGCAGATCGGAGCTAGTATCACGTGACAATCGGGCCACACCTATTTTTACTCTCACCCCAGTTTCAGACTGTACCGAAAGTTTTTCGATAAATGCTCTACGGTACCTCGAGATTGCCTAAGTGTAACTGAAGTTTCACTAAATTCTACAAGCCAGATCTGAAGATTTTTTAGGATTTATAAATCAGGGCTATAATTTATGTAAAATTCAGTGTAGTGAATAAATATGTCAGAGTTTGGTACTTCATGGTTATAAATTGAAGCTTTTTATAGCTCATTCTATTTGTAATTGTTCAAGGAAGGTCATGCTTTTGATTAAAATTAAAACTCTGGGATTTACTATTGTTCCCGTTCGGTACAAAATAGAATTCCAATGGAGCGCACGTGGGCTTGTCCTTGCTTTGCTAGTTTCCGATGTATGATAATTTTCTTAGGTTTCTCGGTCTTTTGTTATGCATTTACTTACCATATTTCGGGGACGATTCGGAGAGCAGTCACGCGCAAATGTCAACGTGTGCCGCATTGGAATTCGATTTTGTGCCGAACGAAGAACAAAAGCTAGTCCCGAGCAGAGACTACACGAATCCATCCAATATTTATCGATCTTTGCGTCCACAGTTGATAACCATAGAGGATTTCAATTAATATGAAATTTGGGAGACAAACTTTACATTGATCAATCGGAGTCGTCCAAAAATTTGAAGTGAAAAAAACTACGATTTTTCAAATCAGTCCAAATTTCGTGAAAGTAGGCCCGAATTTGGCAGTAAGCTGATGCGCTGGGCCATTATGTTGATACTTACATTTGTATCCTTTTCGAAATCGCAAAGAAATATTTAATTCTAATAAAAAGCATGAACTTCCTTAAACATCCACAAATAGAATGAGCTATAAAAACTTTAAATTTATAACCATGAAGTACCAAACTCTGCCATGTTAATTCATAACACTGGATTTTACATAAATTATAGCCCTTATTTATAACTCCTAAAATATCTTCAGATCGGGCTTGTAGAATTTAGTCAAACTTCGGTTACACGTAGGCAATCAGTCAATCTCGAGGTACCGTAGAGCATTTATCGAAAAAATGTCGGTACAGCATGAAACTGGGGTGAGAGTAAAAATAGGCGTGTCCCGATTGTCACGTGATACTAACTCCAATCTCCCCAACTTTTGTACTGACATGTATTTCAGTCTATTGGTAGTATGTGTGTTATATTGGCTGCGCTATATAAGTCAAACTGTTTTTATATGAGAGGTTCGAAATTGGTTGGCATGGGTGCAAAATTACTGGGTCGATCCACCTTAAGCAAGTGATATGTAGTAATAGAACAGCAAACTAATAGTGTTATTTTGAAAGTTTTTGTCGTATTCGATCAACAAGAGACCGTTTAAATAGTTGTTATACAATGCTTTCGAGTGGCATACTGCAGAATACCCCACACGTCACTTGTATTTTCTGCTATGCACACGAGCCTTCAGGTGAGTGACTATACTAGTTATACAATGCTTTCGAGTGGCATACTGCAGAATACCCCACGCGTCACTTGTATTTTCTGCTATGCACACGAGCCTTCAGGTGAGTGACTATGACTAGTTATACAATGCTTTCGAGTGACATACTGCAGAATATCCCACGCGTCACTTGTATTTTCTGGTATGCACACGAGCCTTCTGGTGAGTGACTATACTAGTTATACAATGCTTTCGAGTGACATACTGCAGAATATCCCACGCGTCACTTGTATTTTCTGGTATACACACGAGCCTTCAGGTGAGTGACTATACTAGTTATACAATGCTTTCGAGTGGCATACTGCAGAATATCCCACGCGTCACTTGTATTTTCTGGTATACACACGAGCTATCAGGCTAGTGACTATACTAGTTATACAATGCTTTCGAGTGACATACTGCAGAATATCTCACGTGTCACTTGTATTTTCTGGTATGCACACGAGCCTTCAGGTGAGTGACTATACTAGTTATACAATGCTTTCGAGTGTCATACTGCAGAATATCTCACGTGTCACTTGTATTTTCTGGTATGCACACGAGCCTTCAGGTGAGTGACTATGACTAGTTATACAATGCTTTCGAGTGGCATACTGCAGAATATCCCACGCGTCACTTGTATTTTGTAGTATGCACACGAGCTATCAGGCGAGTATGAACGAGCCTTCAGGCAAGTGTGTATGCTATGCTAAGTTCTCTTTTAGGGTGTTGTTTTCTTCTCTTAGCCCGATCAGCTCGCGCTTCAGCGCTGCCAGACGCTCCTATAAAATGCAGGAACAATACCTGCGTTCATGAGCGTGAATATCATAAATACTTAAATTGTAAACAATTCTTTGTTTTGCCGAATTTCTGGTCATGCTTAATGGACTTCATCAGGGCAACTGATCAAGAAAACAAAAACCGTTACAATTGTTGTGACATGTAGTTTTGTAGCCCATGAATGTCTATGCTAATGAGAGGAGTAAAAGTAATGTACTCAATCAGTGTCAATGTAATGTAATGGAATTCGTCCTCTGGTCTAAAGTTGGTTTAAGCAAGTGATATGTAGTAATAGAAAAGCAAACTAATAGTGTTATTTTGACAGATTAATAATATGCTATGCTGTAGTAAATAACGAATGGCAAGAACTGTATCCAGTCTACAGATTGTGCGCAAATTTGCATAACTATTGTCTGTTGCCGTTTGCCATTTTTAGCTTGACAACCGATGACGCTTTCATCCTAAAATTACTGAAATGCAAACACGAAACTCTCGCGCTCATCGCTTGTACTTCGAAAGAGAATAAAGGGCATAGCGAGCAAGCATAAGGGTTGAGCGATCGCCTACCAGCAATTTAAATTACCAACACGCATTCACAGCGCTGAGATTTATAGACAAGAACAACGACAACTTGATAATATTCGGAATTTTTGTACAGCATGTTAAGAATAGAGTAGAGAACTGCGATTTACAGGAAAGCTTCATTTACTATTCTTGTCCAACTGTTGAAAATTTGAAGTTATAACTCCTTTTCTTTGGCAAAAATTTTGAACGGAACTGTACACGCGCTATTTTTAGCAGTTTTTAGCCGCGAAGCACAGTTAACTTCGTATCCGAATATCGCAGGAGAAACAAATCACAAATTAAATGTCTATGTGACATTTTATCGAATATCCTTTGTAAAATATCTCAAGCAGGTACGATTACCACAACTCTTTTTTTACAAAGTAGAGTTATTCCGTATAGAAAACACATGACAAAAGTTCGCCTTGCGTCTAAAATAATTTCTGTACATATCGACAGAAACGCCGAAAATCCCGGAATTCATCATTTGAGAGGTCCCCCATTAATAAACTATTCGTATACAAATTTCTACCTTCAGACTTTACTGCGCCAAGGAATAAGAGACCAAATACAAATATCTATCGTGTTCCTGGCGTCGACTGAATTTTGATCTTGATCAAATGTCAGTTTCGCACAAACGAATAACACGACAGTGCATTCCAGCGTGTTTCAATTGAACTCGGCGAGGAAAGGTGATGAAAAAAAATTCTTCGTTAATGTGACAAGTTAAACTGCTTGTACGTCTTCCGAAATGTTCACCCAGAACGCGATATACTTATATTCAGTGTACTGTAAATAAATCGGAGATCAGGCCTGATGAGAGGTTACAAGAACTTTCAAAACTTTCGATAGTGCTTTGTAATCTGCGACCTGGCATTTTCACTTATCAACCGCCAAGGACAAAGGCAAAACTATTGATTAAACGACGAGGATTTTGACATCGTCCTCCGACTGGAAAATCGACTGCTAAGGTCGTAACTGGAGCTAACTTACTCGATATGGAGATCGGTTCACCAACGCTGACAAAAACGCCGTAATGCGCATTCAGCTTTCGAACGTCCTTGAAAGTCTAGCGCGCGCCATTAATTCTGCTCCATTGTTGTCACTTCTGTGCAATTTCCCCGAAACTACAGTTGACATCCCCGAGAAACACACAAATCTGGTCTCTAGCATATTTTAAATGTCAGCCTGTCCTGGATGCTCTCATTTGACCTCTCATTTGCTCTTAATAGGATGTTTTTCAGTATTATTCTAAAATTTGCGAGCCGCTAGCTAGACGAAATAATATATACAAATTCGCACCACCGTAGACAGGATGGTTGGCTATAAAAAATATTTTGCTCTGTACAGAGAAAGTTGTTGTAATTTTAACTGCCTGAGATATTCTATAAAGACTTTTCGGTAGTCGTCGCATGCAGAATTTAAGACTATTTTTTTTTATTGTGCAAAATATACAAGGTGACCAGCAGAACTTCGCGGCTCGTCATCGAGGCGCGCGTAGCTTCAAAACAGTGCGTGTTCATTTTCGTTGAAAATTCTTGCCAAAGCGCAGGAGCTACAACTTCAAATTTTCAACATGTGGCATGAATAGTAATTGAAGCTTTCCTGTAAATCTCAGCTCTGTACTCTAATCTTAACATACTGTACAAAAATTCCGAATTTAGTCAACTCGACGCTGTTGTTATCGCTAAATCTTACTGCTGTGAATGCGTGTTCGTAATTTAAATTGCTGTGATGCGATAGCTCAACCCTTATACTTATTCGCTATGCCCTTTTGTCTCCTTCAAAATACAAGCGATGAGCGCGGGAGTTTCATGTTTGCATTTCCGTATTTTTAGGATGAAAGCGACATCGGTTGTCAAGCTAAAAATGGCAAACGGCAACGGACAATGGTTATGCAAATTTGCGCACAATCTGTAGACTGATCTATAAGACTGAAGCTCTGAAGGCTTATAATAGGGCATATACATTTGCATATGTTTGTGAAGCACATGGACTTACGAACCCTTTCTCTGGAGAAGTTGGTTTCTTCTCTCAGCCCCTCGACTTCCCTGGTCAGCCCATCCAGACCCTCCTATAAAATACAGGAACAATACCTGCGTTGAGCGTGAATATCATAAATACTGAAATTGTAAACAATCCTTTGTTTTGCCGAATGTTGGGCCATGTTTAATGGAATTCATCAGGGCAACTCATGAAGGAGACAAAAACCGTTACAATTATGTGTTATTTTGAAAGTTTTTGTCGTGTTCGATCAACAAGAGACGGATTAAATAGTTGTTAAACAATGCTTTCGAGCGGCATACTGCAGAATATCCCACGCGTCACTTGTATTTTGTAGTATGCACACGAGCTATCGGGTGAGTATGAACGAGCCTTCAGGCGAGTGTGTATGCTTAGTGATCAGCATACAAGTGATAAGTGGGGTATTCTGCAGTATGCAACGAGAAATCACGTTACAGAAAATAAAAGCAACGTTTGACGTTAACGCAATGCACGATGGGGAGGTTGAGTGTAATACCACCGAACATACAACGCCATTTCTGCATTCTGATTGGCTGTATTTTCTGTGGCGTGGGATAAAAAATAATATACCAAACACGGGACAGATTACAGAATAATATGCTATGCTGTCAAAATCGCGGCTAACAAAGCCGGGCTCTTTAATTGGCCGGAAGGGAATTAGTATATATCAGCTCGGCAACCTCCTAAGAACGAGCAATTTGATTGGTTTAAAATCTCGGAATCTGAGACATTATTTACTTCCGAAACAATAGATATTTTGTTGGCAAGAAAATTTCATTAGTGGCGATTTTTATTTTAAAAAATAAATAAATAAGAAGCAAATTAGATTTCTTTGTCTAAAATCGACCTCTCTGTTCTCATACAAATCGTCCGAGCGTTGTTTGTGAAAAACGCGCTTGCACTGAAACCAAAGTTGACAAACTTTAGATGTTTAAAGCATGAATGAAAATTCTTTTTAGGCATGTATTTTCTCTTTATTTTATTAATTTGACAAAAATAAAAACTATATTGTACAATATGTCAGAAACTACAGTCGAAAGAGCTAATTGAGAGCTTTTGTGAATTGCTTACAAAACGCTCTTTAATTTGAGCCTATGTTCCTTCTTGAAGTGAAATGGTACAATATATTGCTCGCTACATGTCCAATTCCACAGTCAAACATGGTTAAGGTTGTTAACGGTCATGAAACAAGTAAATGGTGTGTATTGTTTCCATGGAAACATGGAATGTGACCTTTGAACCTTACCTTGAAGCAATTTCCAAAAAAGCCCTCGGCAGGTCGGGAAAAGTTTCAAACTCTGAGGATTTAACAGTGTGATGTGTTTTAAGGCCATCACCGGTATATCTGATCCAATTCGAAAACGTGACCATTTCATTAGGAATCCTATTTTAGGACACTTTGAAATTTGATACCCTTTAATAACTTCGAAGTGAAAAATGTTGTGCAAGATCGGAAATTGGAGTGATAAATACTACATTATTCCCTACCATTTCCGTCTGGTGGTTTTAAGAGTGGTGCGAATTTTCTGAACCTGCGGAGGCTCTAAAGTTTCATTTCTTAAAATGGAGGTCGAAGGTTAGGATTTGGTTCCCATGGGAACACCAACAACTCAAATTAACAAGAATGACGATGTCTATGACATCACATCAACACAAGAAGCCTATCTTTAATTCACCCAAAGTAAGGCATGATTGAATGTTTTTAAGGGCGTGGTCGCATGGACCCATGCCTTAAGTCACCTGAGTAGCCTCATCTGAAAAACCTATTTCTGATTGCGGCTTGAAATCACACTCCTCGACGATTGAAATCACACTATTACGCTGAAATCACACTTCCCTCAACCAATCAAAGTGCAAGAATGACTGAGGTCATATTATAATGCTTTTAACAGCCATTGTTTTATCAAAACTCAGCAATTCGTGGATTTTGTTCTAGGAAATTGTTCGGCGCTTGTTAGCAATTTGCTTGACACATTTGCAAATTGATCGAGCAAGTTGATAATCAATATTGCAATGTTGTTCAGCGATTTTGCAAAGTAGTGAGGAAACAAACATCCGGTTTCACGTAATAATTCGTTTGATAACAAGTGAAACTCTAGCAAGTCGCACACGTTAATGCAGTTTTCCATAGAGCCACAACTTCAGGAGGTCTTTGAACCGTCGAACCCGCACAATAGACGTCCATTTACTTACATCTACTTACAGGCTTCTCACGATCCTCCTGAAACAATTAAGAAGAATGAAATAGACATTGCATCACTCGGACAAGAGTTTATCTGATAGGTTTTTGAGGAAAAAACATTTCCTGGGAGAGTCAGAATTTGTTTACCTACAACTGGGGGAGGGTCACACTTTTTTTGTTATGTTCAAGGGGACGGTCCTATGTTTTGGCCTTATTTGAAAAAAGGGACCCCCCTCCCGGTCAATAATGGCACGTCCTTTGGACCGTCCTATCGAAAACCTATTGAAAATATGTAAAAGGTAACTATTTGACACCTCATATGTGTTTAATTGTGAAGTAGTTAGAAAGTTACGTCTATTAGTGCAACGGCGGATATCTTGGATTGGCGGCCATCTTGGATTTTTCATTAAAAAATTGGGATTTTTCATTAAAAAAATAACAGGTTGATATGGTCAGATACGGGTGGGGTTTTATGTGTGAACTATTGGATCACTAACAAACAGATTTATGACAAAACGGCTTTGTTAACATATTTGTCCAACCTCGGACATTTGTTATATGGAAATCAACATATGATCGCGTATTCAAACCCTACTTCACGATCATGGTTTTCGTTGTTTAGTCCATTACAGTCAAACCGGATGTTCGTCTCCTCACAACATTGCAACATTGCTGAACAAGATTGCAGTAATGATTGTAAACCTGCTCAATCAATTTGCAAATGTGTCGAGCAAGTTGAGCGCTGAACAATTTCCTAGAAGAAAATCTTATCTTACAATTACTATGCTGCAGCTCAGTTTTTCGCTATTTGTATGATTTGTATAGGTAATATCATGGTTTGTTGTGATATTTGGCATAAATACCACGAGTGATACGTCTAAACTGTTTGTAATTTCACGAGCTGTCTTATTAATTGTTTATAATATGATCTAAGTCATTCACTGCAAATTTTGTCTCCAAAACCAGCGCGCGCACTCTCCCAAACTAGATCCGTTGCGATACGTCAGAAGCGCGTGCAAAAAAGTGCAAAAATTGAAAACTTTTGACTCAAAACTGTCGTGTGTTTTACTTTTACGCTTATTTTTGTAAATCTGGTAAATCTGCCTAACAACAGGCTTTGAAAAATAATAAGCCTGCTGAAAGAAACTGAAGTTTTCTTGGATTTCTGATTGCGGCTTGAAATCACACTCCTCGACGATTGAAATCACACTGTTACGCTGAAATCACACTTCCCTCAACCAATCAAAGTGCAAGAATGACTGAGGTCATATTATAATCCTTTAAACAGCCATTGTTTTATCAAAACTCAGCAATTCGTGGATTTTGTTCTAGGAAATTGTTCGGCGCTTGTTAGCAATTTGCTGGACACATTTGCAAATTGATCGAGCAAGTTGATAATCAATATTGCAATGTTGTTCAGCGATGTTGCAAAGAAGTGAGGAAACAAACATCCGGTTTCACTGTAATAATTCGTTTGATAACAAGTGAAACTCTAGCAAGTCGCACACGTTAATACAGTTTTCCATAGAGCCACAACTTCAGGAGGTCTTTGAACCGTCGAACCCGCACAATAGACGTCCATTTACTTACATCTCTCAGATCACCTGCAACCTCAGCTTCATCTATGAGATCGCCTACAGGCTCCTCACGATCCTCCTGAAACAATTAAGAAGAATGAAATAGACATTGCATCACTCGGACAAGAGTTTATCTGATAGGTTTTTGAGGAAAAAAAACATTTCATGGGAGGGTCAGAATTTTTTTTTACTTACGACTGTATATAGAGTATAGCGCGGTACTAGGTACTAGGTAGAAATATGAATATATTATTGGACTCTCTTTGGCCTATCCGACGCAGATGTTACTGCATCAAGATTGAGTCTCCAACAAACTTTTTTTCGGGGTATGCTCCCCTAGATCCGCCGTGTTCTGCAGTACAACAGGGGCACCTCACGTCGGATGTGGCTCTTCGCCACGTACGGCGGTCTTCCTCGAGGATAGGCTAGTGGCCGCTTGAATAGGCCATAATTGCCCAGACTCATTAAAGTGCTGGGGTCCGCTTCACCTGACTAGGTCAGGAAATACGCTACCTAAACTATATAGGTTAGATGAAAGCTCAACACCTTGAGAAGCGTACACTTACGTAAGTGAAATAACGGTCTCATCCGAGTTGTTATTTATAGGTGAAACAGTGACAAACAATAATGTCTTCGCGTTTCCCCCAAGTGAGTCCTGCATCAGCATAGTTTATTTGCCGTTTCTGTACGGGATGAACTGTTGTTCGCTAGATAAGGCGGAAATTACGGCCCCTAGCGCACTCACACTTGTGTTGATGGTATGCGCTTCCTGGAAAACAGGACAAACAAGTTTAGGCAACAGAGAGCGAGCGAATTTCACATGACTGCAATGAGACCAAATCCATCTTGTAGCCAATCATGAACGAGAAAATATATGTTACTGCTGAATGGCTTCCTCGACAGCCAATCAAATCGAAGTAAAGCCACTATCATGCGGTGATCACGTGATTGGCATATTTGTAAGCCAAGTGAGGTAAAATAACTATCACGCGATGAGCACATGATTACTAAAATACACAGCTGCGTTTAGTTCAAAATTTGATTCGTTTCCAGGAATTAGGACCAGTGAGAATGCAAATACTTTTCGACAGTCATCTGAAAGCCACTCTACTCACTGTCTACTGATGGCCGAGATTAAACAACAGATACTTTTTGTTGTCGCTAACGCATTGTTTAATTCATATGGTAACAAAAATTAACTCCAAAAGTTTATTCTCTTAAAATATTTCCCTAGATGTTCCAGCAGGCTCAGTTTTTTTTTGCCTGGAAACAATTACATTAATAATAATAATTATTAATTTATATTGCGCGAAAAATTGTGCGGATCCGCACCATCACGCCCTGGCAGATGCCCTGTATAAGGGAGCAGGTCAAAACACATGCCCCAGATAGGGACCCAATCTGATTTTGATGAACACCTAACTTCTTTCCTAGGGGAGCTGGGCAAAATCTGAATTCATTAAACGAAACCATAGGACATTGCGGATTGTTTGATGTGGTTCTAATCGAAATTGGTTTTATGACTAAGAAGTTATTTAAAAAGAAAACTCTCAAGTGTATTAAGGCCTGGGTCAGCCAAGAAAATCGAGAAAATTACAAAATTTCAAATATATTTGCTAATTATTAATAATACAGCATGAAATTTTCCGGATAGTTAACATTCACTGAGTGAAATGTTTTAGTATGGAAATGGGCTGATACACTGGTCACGTGTCCAGTCACATGACATTTTCACTTTTTAAAGTTTAAGATATTCTGCGGTGGTGAGAATCCACTCCTTTTTGAAAAGTTCATGGCTAATAATATTTCTATTTTTGGGTTCTCTTCGTGTCTTAGCTGGTGGAAAAAGTTCTCCTTTAAGGACTGCTTTAAGGTGATATTAAGGTATGAGTATACCTTTGAAGGGTGTCGCGGGAAAAAAATTCGTATCGCGTCACAATTTACACCACAAACGTCGTTTATATATCATTTTAAAGCTAAAAGGTTGGTCTATCTGATGGATAATTTTGTTGTCATTATATTGTACATGAACATATACTTTTTTAGCCCTAAAGTCAAAAAAGTACCGACTTTGTTTAAAAAGTTCCAGCTTCTTCCAAAATTGCACAGATCCAAATGTAAGCAAAATCTATTCTTTAGAAGGCGATCTAAAAAAAGGTGTGCTGGATTTTGGATTTTCCTTTCAAAACATATTTTATGCTAATTTTTGTGTTAGCATTGGCAAAAATATCGATTTTCAATCTGTTTTACGTAATATTTCCGAAAATACGTAAAATATCAAAAATCCTGCACACCTTTTTTCAGATCGCCCTCTAAGGAATACATTTTGGGGAAATCTGGAGCTTTTAACATTAACTGGAAGTGGCAGGAACTCTTAAAAAGCAAAAATTGGTACTTTTCCTTTGAAGCACAAAACGACGAAAACGTTCCATGAAATTAACGTTGCATATAAATATACCACTTAGCAAGTAAGGACGTTTCACAAGCTTTAAAACGATATAAAAATGGCCCTTGTAGTGTAAATAATGACGCGACAGTGATTTTTTTCGCGAAAAAGTGACATCTCTCGCGCAAAGGTATACTCATACCTTAAGTAGGTCAAGTGACCTGATTTCTACCCTTATATCACGTAAATGATGTTTCTATTGCTGAGGCCTATCCATTTTCACAAAAATTGTGAGATTTTATCCATCATCGGAAACCTTATTTAGTGTTTAGTCACGTGACATGCCTTGTGACATCACTCTGAACTAAACTATTGCACTAAAATGTTAAGTTTGTCGAGTTTTATCACTGTGCCAAAAATTAGCCTGCCTTAAATAGATAAAGTGATTTAAGGCACATTTTGCGTTTCCCATGCCCATTTAGAATCCCAGGCCTAAACACAACATGAGTTGCACCTTGTTATTTTCATTGTTCTCCTGAAGAAGAACAAAGAAAATCAAAGTGCAACATAGAGAATACTAATGACTATGTACAAACCACACCCTGTTCTTCCCTCGCCACTTGACACAACTAACTCTAGAAAATAAAAGGACTTCATTAGATAGTTAGATCAGACAGACAGACAGATAGTAGCTTTATTTATACATGGTAAATTCATCAGACTAAAAAATATATAATAATAAAAATAACAAATAATGATAATAAGTAATACTTAATAACATTCAATCTAATCTATTCTATTCTTCTAGTTACATTACTATGTATATTGTGCATTTCCAGAAAAAAAAAACCACCACGGAGGGAATTGGAAATTCCAGGGGGTGGGGGTGTCAAAGCCCCAGGAAATTCCAGAGGGTGGGGGGGATGGCTGATGGAAAAAAATTGAAAGAGGGTTGTTTTACCTTCAGATTGTTGTTTGGTTTTTGCCATTAAACATTGTCGGAAATGACTACAGTAAAAACCCGCATATAAGAACCTGGATTTTAAGAACCTGTTAGGCTAGAATTATCCATGTGAACCCCATGTTTCCTTGTATTTTTAAATCAAATAAGAACCTGTTTTAGCCTAAAATTCTAGGTTCTTATACGCGGGTTTTTACTGTATTTTTCTCAGCGCTTTGCAATGACAAAATAGTTAATTCGTCAAAATTGTCTTTAAACATATGAGAAATCTTCGAATTAAGGCTGCATTTTGGACAACATTTCTTGAAAGAAAAGCCCTCATAAAGTGCGAAGAGCGACCTCGAGAGATCGTTCATGCATCCGTGTAACCGAGCCTGATTACCTATGGCACAGGGATACCAAACAGCAGGCGCAGGCAAGCCAGGCCCGTTTTCAAACGTCGAGATCTTTTGCCGCGTCGAATCCAATTGTTAGACATTTTATTTCCAACTTAGAGGACACTTGTTTAGTACAAAAGGTAAATCTAGCTGAACCATAGCCGAGTATCATGAAATGTAAAGTTTGTTTTCCTTGTTTATTTTTCCTTTGCCTGTAAAATAGAGAAAACTAGTCGGCGTAATTAGATTCGACGCGGCAAAAGATCGACGTTTGAAACGGGCCTTAGATGGTCCGTTAGATGAATGTGTCGTTTTTGTCAATGCCATCCCGTGCGTGACGCGGGTTACCTGTGTTTGAATTTCCGGGCTCCTGGGGCCAAAACAAAGATGGCGGCCTACAAGAACAGCGATTCTCTCCAAAAGCTGCAAGTTTTGGCGAACTTTTTGACAATTTAGGGCAAGAAATAAGCTAGGAAAACTTCTGGACTTCCAAATGTGGTAAGTAGAAACTTCCATATAAGGACATTTTAGAAAACGACACATTTCAACGGGAACTTTTATTGATATAAAAATTGTTTTGGTGTTGAGTTACAAACTTGTATCATGGGGTTTATTTACGAAGACAGCAAGAAAACTTCGAGTTTTTTCTTAACAAACTTAGAGTTATAATAAATTAGCAACAAGACGCTAAAGTATCGGAGAAAAGTGTCTCGCCGGTTTTTTTCCTAGTAAATAAAACACAATAACTATATGAAATAATTAAAGTACTATAGGTCAAGCTTTCTCCTTTCGTAATTTTTTGTGGGGTTTATTTAAGAAGCAAAAGAGAAAACTTAAGTTTATCATAGGTTTGAATTTGTGCTTTCGGCGACGACGAGATGCCAAAGTTCCAAATTGTTCTTGTGTAAACAGTTTGTTTTCCAATGGTGATTGAAATTGACAGTCAACTGCTTTACACGAATTTAATGTGCACGTCTCCCATGCTAGCAGGCGCTTGTTTTGCGAACGTCCGCAAAGTAAGAGAAATGTCTGTCCACTAGCGCGTGAAAAAGGAAGTTTACCGCAGGTTGAATTCGTGCCCAGCCTTCGTTTATCAACAAGAAAAGGCGCTAAAGTATCAGTGAATTTTTTCGCCGATTTCCATTCTTATTGATTTCCTTTCCTATAACCTTTCTTTTTGTAAGCTCTTTTTATGATAAACGAGCTTACACTTGGTTTCAGACTTAGTTTTACCGTGTTATGCTCAGAAAGTGTATGAACGTGACAGATGGTCAAAAGTCATCCCCTGGATTTTCCTGAAGCGGAAAATGGCATTGAAAATTCCGAGGAGGTCTTGCGCGACTTTATGAGTGAGAAGTTGGGAATGGGGGAAAACGCATACCAGATCGAGTTCCAAAGGGTACATCGAATTGGGAAATTTGATGCTAAAGCTGATAAACCAAGGCAATTGATTGCCAGGTTTTTAAGATACCGGGACCGTGAAGAAGTTTTTAATCATGCAGTTAATCTCGAAAAAGGTTCTGGCTATGGTGTTTCACCGGATCTCCCACGGGAAATAGTGTTAAGTAGGAAAAAGCTCCTTCCTATCTTCAAGAAGGCGAAAAAAGAAAAAAAAGTTGCCTACTTTAGCAGAGCGATGCCTGACAAACTCTATGTACAAAACAAGTTAATACAGCTAGTATAAAGCGGGTCTCTCTTTCGCGATTACATATTTATTTTTTCTTGCCACATTATGAATAAGTTAATAAGCTAATGGTAGTATTAATCTAAAACACATTTCGAACAATGAGCTGACAGGCTTTGTCCAGTGAAAGCAACCAAATTAGATCGTCTCAATTAGGCAGTTGCTTTCTCAAACCATTCATCTGAATGTTTTTGTCTTGTTTGTTTTATTTTTTGTTCTTTTTGTTAGATCTAGTGAAAAGGAGTAACGAGTCTATTACCAATGAAGTTTCTTTAGGCGTTATGTCTTTAAAATATGCATGCAGTGTCAAAGGTATTAACAATCCTTATTTTTCTTTTGAGAGATGACGCAACAACAGCATAATATTCAATTCAACATCTTATCTCTTAATGTCAAAGGAATTCGCGACAAGCATAAACGGAAAGCAGTTTTCAGTTGGAGGACTCAAGATGCCAGACATCGTCTCCATGATTAAAACTCAAAGAATAATGTGAATATGTTTAATTATTATATTAAAGGTTATGGAGGGCCTTTATTATTCTCTTGCGCTTATGCTATCCCAAAACTTAAAGCTAACAATTCTTTACCTAGGTTCTATCGAGAATGTCTACGAGCTTGGTCAGAGATTAATCCGGTCTCTTTGGCATACGTCAGTTGATATAGCCAACCAAATAATTTGGAATAATGAATTTATTTGCATTGATAAATATTCTGTTTTTAACAGAAAGCTTTCAGTACATGGCTTCAATAAAATTGGTGACTTTTTTGATGAGAGCGGACAGTGCGTTTTAAATGATATCGATAGATCTGCCCTAACCATGCTCGACTTGCTATTGTTAATAGGCATCTATGACGCAATTCCTAGAAACTTCGCGTGTTGTTTACAAATTGTTTCTGAGGGATATTGCAGTGATTCCCACGGCAAGAGAGCATTATGACCGAAAGAAAAACCCTTAAGTCTCTCTCCAACATTTTTCTATAACAAAATAAAGCAAATCAAAATTAGTACATTATAAACATTGCAATGAACTCTTTGTTTATAATAACCACGTTTATAAGAATTCGAAGTTTTATTAGGCAAAAAATTAAGAACATGGGCTCTCGCACGCTTAATATCCGTCCACCGGCCGTGGACATAGCGAAGTAAAATAGTGCATTTTGCCCGAAGTAATCAAAATAATCCTCCAGATTTATAGAAAAACCTTTCATGTGTTGTGGGCAAATGCAATTCTAGGTTGTTTTGACCTGTTATCAAGACGATGGAATTGGATTGCGATTTGAGCTATTTTCTTGTCAGAGAAGTGACCAGCAAGCGTACGAGAGCCGCGAGAGCCCCCCTAAGAACATAGCTTTTTTCTGTAGTTAAGCATAGCAAAATACTAAAAGTTTCTGACACTAACATTTTGTATTTTGTTGCTCCCTTTCATGTTATAGCGTACTGGGGAAAACTTCCACATTTCGCTAAACTGCTGTCTCGAGGCTTGTATTAATTTGAAGAACATTTGAGTCTCAAATTGCTAAGCAAATTATTGAAGAGCACTTCGAATTTTGCCAGCCTCAACATCAGCTCTTGCAAATCTCATAAGAAAGCCCATGGAAGTTTTAACAAATTTTCCGCTGTAATGCGACTTCTGAGTTCTGCTAAATTTCAGTTCAATTTCCGGTGTTCGATCCTAACTTTACGGATTTACGAATTCTGATAACTAGACCGAGATGTTGTGTACGCTTTCCTGTTTCTCCCTTTTCTTGCAGGCGCTAAGAGTCGAGGAATCCATTACACAAGCTTGCGATAGAATCTTTTCATTTCTTACCTGACTTCGGGAACGAAACCTGTCAGCACGTCAGCAACTCAGTATAGCCAGTTTCAACTGCTATGGTCTCAAAACGGGTATACCTCCGTGTAAGAACCATTCCCAGAGGACACCATTGTGTTCAGTTAATATCTCATCATGATTCGTTCTACTAAACAAAAGGGGCTTTGTGACGCAACTCGTGAACAATACCCAGGTTCTTACACGGAGGTAAAGCAAAACTTGGAAATTAGCTAGAACAATACACTGCTCAAAACAAACCGCTTGGCCACAGGCTTGCCTGAACATCTACAAAACCGCTTTGTCGTTAGATCTTTTCATTCACAAGGCTTTGATTGACACTACTATACTTGCATCAAGAGTTCAAGATTCGCGGTGTGCGAACAATGCATCATTAGTGTTGAACAATGGAAAAAAGTGAGCCCCTTGCTATCAAACACAGCCTTTGGGCTCCCTTTGTTCAACACTAATGATGCTTTGTTATTGTTCGCGCACCGCGAGTCTGGAACATGCTTGTCCGTTTTGAAAAACAAAAGCCGTCTTCACCAGAACAAGTCGGAACGGCTCAAGGGTATTGTTCTCGCAACATCGTGAAAACGGTCAATTGTAAAAAGCCTTGATGAAGTATTGCTGGTTTGCACGTGACGTCATTGGCAGCCATGTTGGTGTACAGGAACAAATGAGAGTTCATTTGTTGCTCTTTGTTCTGTACACCAACTAGGCCGCCGCGCTTTTGTGATTTTATTCCCAAAGGAATGAGTGCAAACAATGAATTGCTCTGAACTCTCTGCTCTGAACAATGCTCTCTAATGATGTTGATATGTCAATGACAAGCTAGCACAAAAACTTTCAAAATACTTTCTTTGTGGCATTGATCATGTTCCAAAAAAGTTAGAGAATGGACGCTCGTGTCCTATGGGAAATAGACCACTAATGAACAAAAATCTTTTGTTCGAATTTTGTTCAAAAACGTTTTGTTCATTAGTGGTCTATATAACATAGAACACTCGCGTCCATTCTCCATCCCTTAGGTAAGATTGTCATTGCAAAGGTAAAAGTCTGCAGGTGAACCAAGAGCTCTGGAATTGTGTGGTTGGTTTTGTGGCAATGATTAGTGGGTTGGTAGGCTGGTGAGACTCGCCGTTTCTTTAATTTTATCTTTCAGATTCTTCGCACCAGAGTATATCGGAATTCATGTTTATGGCTTGAGAGAACTTCATTACATTTGGGGGCGTAGACGGGCAACCGAAAGACGGGAAACCGAAGTGACGAGTTGGAGTGACGAATTTGAACTAAGAATATGAAATAAACTCAGCCTTGGCAACCGAAGGATTGCATTAAAATGGGTTGAGAACAAATGGAGCTTGGGAAATACATTAAGGAAGAATAGAAGAAGTCAAAACTTGAGGAAAGGAGCAAGCAAAGGACTCGGTGAGATTTTAGTAATTGTAGAATGTAGAGTGGTTTTCATCCGACTATGAAATAGTTACTAACCAAACACGCGATATACAGTATGTTGCCCAAACTCCGGACGATACCCAACCTCGGACCCTTTGCATTTAACGTACAGTATTTTTAAAACGCAAAATAAATTTAAGGTTTGATAGCGCAGAAATTAACAACCAACTATAGTTCTCACTTGTAGTGCATTTTTTTACCTGCTCGACGTCTTTTGATCGGGAGAATTAAAGTTTTGCTGAGGCAAGTTGTAGCGCATGTGGCTTTAGTTTGAATGTTAGCGGCTCCGTGAGTGTATCTTTTCAATTTGTATCAGTTCTACTATCTTTTGCGTAAAAGAAACATTTTGCTTTTTGGTTTAAAAAGGTTTAATCAATTCTTCGCATGACAGCAGCTACAAAATATCGATACCAACCCGGAGGAAGACCAAAACGGTAAATTTGATTTTTTTTCTTCTGTTAAATGAGCTGAAGTTTTCTAAAATTGAATTGTACAAATGCTAAATATTAAAATAATAGCATTTATTTCAACGAAGCGGGATAGAGAAACGGAAAATAAAGATAAGCTCGTTACCAACAACAACAAAACGTACCTACTCAAGTTTTCTTTTCATTTGCGATTCTTCGCTCAAAATAAAGTTATTATAAGTAGACACAAATGTTGAATTCAATTATGTTTGCAATTTGATCTTGAGTGATAACACATATATGCAAAGAGATTGGTGAAAATAAATTGTGCAGTTTTGTCCGGAGTTTGGGCAAATTGTCCGTAGTTTGGGCAATTTTAAACAACACAATTTACCACACAGTTACTTATCATTTAGAGAAAAATAAGAGTTTTTACGCTGTTTACATCAGAAAACATTTTTACTTACCGCTTACGAACTTTCAAACTGTTGTGACTTATTTCGAAATGTTATAGCGCTAAACGCAAAAAGCGTTCGGAGTTTGGGCAACACACTGTACACTATGAAAGTCATTTTTATTGTATTCTCCTTATTTAAAGTATGACTAGTAGGCATATGACTACACTTATTCATTTTATTATTGATTTAACTGCAAACACAAATATTTGGGTAGAACTAAATTGCAACATTATTGGTATAACTACAACAAAACATTTGGCAAGAACTAAATTATAACATTATTGGTTTAACTACAACAAATATTTGGCAAGAACTAAATTATAATATTTATTGATTGAAATGCAAACAAATATTTGGCTAGAAATAAATGAATATTATTGATTTAACTGCAGACGCAAATATTTGGCTAGAACTAAATTATAATATTTATTGATTTAACTGCAAACCCCTGCAAACAAAATAACTACAAACAAAATATTTGGCTAGAAATAAGGGACGGACTATTAGAAAAGTGATGGGGGGTGGGGGGGCTTTCTTTTTTTTTTGCTCGAAATTTTTTTCGGAGTTTTTGTCGCATGAATATTTTTTACAGCGCAAGGGCTTGCTAGAATAATTTTTGTGGCTTATCGGACAAGTAATTACTGCGAACCCGTGCTACGATTTCAACCGCCAACTGGCGGCCTTCTACAATAATTTAACTTCGGCGCTGCACAAAAGTCTCGAGCAGCTTCGAGCAGTTTCTCTCACAGAAATTTGTCTTTTGCCCTGATTTTGATAAAACGCATTTCATCAAGCCCATTTGTGGTGTATAGTATGGGTTTTTGGAAGGGGGAGTTTGTTTCTCCTGGCCAAGATACATGTTGTTGTAATAACATTCGTAGTGATTCCTTAAAAAAAAAGAGTGCTATCGTATTGTTCCATTGCATGAGTTCTCAAAAAAAGATATTGTAATTTTAGAGTACTCAATTGAATGAACTAGAAAAACATTGAAAGAAGATCCAATTTTGCCTTTTTGTTCTGTTCAATTGATTTAACTACAAAGAAAATATTTGGCTAGAACTAAATTTGGTTGAGAGCTAAATGCCAGTAACGAAAAGGGAAGTCACGGAGACGGAACGTGCTATTCAAAGTAATGTTAATTTAACTTCGGGCAATAATGTAAATATATTACGCATCGGGAAATTTCTGGATTTGTGTAACGAACACTTTTTGGAGCAGAATCTAAGGGATTCAGACCATAAGGAGACTGGAACATGAGAGAATTGAAGTTGGGAACATTTATGAAATGAAATGCAGGAATTGGAAAAGGACAACGGGAACTAAAAGGGAAGGAATTAGAAGCGATAGAGCGGAGAAGGGAGTTGGAATGTAGGGAACTGGAACAAAAGGAAAAGGAACGAGAGAATTAGAACATCCGAAGTTAGAAAGGAGGGAATTGGACAGTCAGAAGTTTGAAATAAAAAAAACAAGAAAGAGAAATGGAGCTTGTACGCGCGAAGGAAATATGGGGAACGCAAAGTAGCATTTGATTTTGAAAAATCCGTCGGCTTGGGAATAGGCCTTTCTCGATTATGCTAATAAAACTGGCATTTAATGCTACCAGAAATTCTCGCATAAAGCCAAATGCTAAAATAATGCCCGATTTCTATAGAAAATGCCACTTAATTCCAAATAATGCTTTTTATAATTTCAAACAAAACGTACAAACTCTTACATATATGGACACCGCGGCAAAACGCAGCTGACATGCGGTAAACATTCACTGGCCTGTGAAATGAAGACAATTGAAAAAATCTACATAACAACAGCGAACGATAAATTTTTGACTTGAAACCATAATTTTCGCCTCGGGTGCAAGCCTCAAAGTGCGAGGTGCAAATGTTCAGAGAAAGATATATGTTATTTACCGGCTGGGAGGTCCGTATAGGGAAAAACTGTGACCAGGGAAGAACTGCACTCAGCTATGTTAATGCCTGGGTCTCGGTTGCTTTCAAAATGGCGGCTCAAAAACCTAAGGGGGTGGTTTATATGGAGAACTTTTATTCTTTACCATTCATTTCTTGTTTAGAATTGTTGTACGGCAAAAGGTAAATAAATTCCGGTTTACATCCCCATCGCACGGTGGAATGTGACCTTTGAACTCCAAAGAAAGGACTTTTTAAAACTCTGCCTCGCGAGGAAAGGAAGGCAAAATGTTTTAAGGAAATTAAGACTTTATGTAATTAAAGGCCCATAAGCACCCAAGTCGCATTGCAGGCTCGCAATAAAACGCAGTTGAAAGCTCTATGCAAATTTTCAGTTTGAACTTTTGAAATGCGAAGAACAATACGAACCCCTTGAGACCTACAGCATCAGCCAATCACAGCAGTTGAATGACAATAGATCCAATTGAAAACAAAGCGCAAAGGTTCCCGGTAGCCTATGGGCCTTTAATGCTAGGACAAGTATCATTGGTCCAACTAGATATGACGCCACTTCATCAGGAAGCCTATTTTTGGACACTTTGAAATCTGATATCTGCTAATAACTTCATAAATGAAAACTATCTAGTTGGACTGATAAACTTGAAGGTATGGTCTATTACTTCATTTGTTGGACGTATGTTAACTAAGAACGAATCGAATGCTAAACAGGGCGTGGTCCCTTTGACCCAGGCATTAAAGTGCCTTAGTGTGACTGCTGTGACCGAGGGCTGGAAAATGTGAGGCCGAGGTCAACATTTCCAGGCCGAGGTAAGTTTTTCCCTGTACAAATGACATTTTTGTTTTGTCGAGGTTTCTGGTGTATTTGTAACAATTTTTAACTTTATTGTCCAACTAGTTCTGTGATACTAAAACAATTAGACCTCTCGCCCTCAAGGGCCACGGGTCAATAGCTATTGACTCGTAGCCCTCAAAGGGCTGGAGGTCTAATTGTTAAAACACAGGCGATCCAAGCTCTATTTGGAAAGCATCAGTTTCTTCGTTTCGCCAATCAGCAACGGGAGATTTGATTCGTCATGTTTTCTAAAAACAATGCGCGCGTACCCCTCACAACAGAACAGAAGCACAAAATGAGTTTAGTTCACTGTTTTACTTCCATGCTCAAAACCCATCAAAGACTTTATATCATAACTTTTGCTGTTCTCGTAATATGATTGGCTGATTTGCCATGGTAAATAAGAGTGCAGACAACGCTGGTTGCATCAACACGCGCGCGCGCGCTTCTAAACCAACGGAAAACAGTTCGAATGCGCGTGCAATCCCAACGGAAAAGTCTTATATGAATTTTGATTGGCTGCACGCAATGGCATTGTTTTCCAAATATAGTGTTTAGTGATTGCGAGTTGTTCGCTGGTTGTCACATCAGATTCATTCGTCTGTTGCACGTTTCAACTAAGGTCACGAAGTGATATGTTTCTGATATCACTTAAACCAGCTTTAGACCAGAGGACGGATTCCATTACATTACATTGACACTGATTGAGTACATTACTTTTACTCCCCTCATTAGCATAGACATTCATGGGCTACAAAACTACTTGTCACAATAATTGTAACGGTTTTTGTCTCCTTCATGAGTTGTCCTGATGAAGTCCATAATTTCAGTATTTATGATATTCACGCTCAACGCAGGTATTGTTCCTGTATTTTATAGGAGAGTCTGGATAAACTCACGAAGGAAGTCAAGGTGTGCGTGACGAAAACGACACCCTAAAGAAAACTTTACAAAAGAAAGGGTTCGTAAGTCCATGTGCTTCACAAACATATGCAAATGTATATGCCCTATTATAAGCCTTCAGAGCTTCAGTATTCTAGATACAGTTCTTGCCATTCGTTATTTAACACTTTTCTATTTCAATTGAAATGGATACTGGCAGAATATAGTAAATGTTCCTAAAGCCACTATCCACCGAAATTGAAATAGAATTAGTAGCAAGGTAACCTGTCGAATTTTCAGTCGAAAAACAAAAAAATGTTATCGTTTTAAAACTAAGGGCGAGACATAACTCACTGATTTGCATAAGTACAATTTTGGTCGATTTTGACAGCTCTAGAATGTTTGCAAGCATTTACCTCGAAAAGCTGGGGAAGAAAGTGGACAATTGATGGGATTTTCAACAAAATTGGACATGTGCGAGCAATACATTGTACCATTTCAATTCAAGAAGTAACATAGGCTCAAATTGAAGAGCGTTTTGCAAGCAATTCACAAGTTTCCGAAATGAAAATTATTTAATTGCCGACAGCGACTCGTTGCACAAGTAAGTTAGTTTGCTGGAAATATGGAGTGAATAAACACCGCAAATACGGTTAAATGGCTTTACGGGGTCACGATGGTTATAACGTAGCTATTTTCCTCCAGTTGGACAGTTTTCATTTCATACTTTTGTCTTCTCACTGAGTGGTTCTTACGGTCTGCCTAGTAGTAAAACTTTTCTAGATCCAAGGACCTTAAAGTTTTCAAGTTCCACTTGAAGTATCTTCCCGGGATTTCAAGGTACTGCACGTAGTACAAAATGAGAGCTCTGATTGGCTGACTAGGTCATGAATAATTAATGAGTATTTGAATAATATTTCCACTTGCCTGTTATATGTGGAAAATATTTGAAGCACTCATATTTATAAGTTATACCCAGACAAATATCTTGGGAACCTACACAATCAAGAGTTAAGCCTTCACCTCAGCGAAATGGATAAAATATTCCAAAAATCTAAGAATAACAGGTTAATAAGTTCAAGAATTACTGTACCATTGCCTTATCGGGAGTTTGGAAGCGTTTGGAGATTGCATTGCATAGTTTTTGATGACCAAAGAGTTAACGTTGGATGACGTTCGATTCGTTCAATTAATGGCTGCCGCCCTTGGCAAGCAAACATAAATTCTCCCAAGTACAATCACTCAAAGCTATGGCAACGGACGTAGAATCGCTCTCAAACTGAAATCACTTAAAATGCGACGGTATTCCACTTGGAAATTTTTGTGCGTAGTTGAAAAATACAAGAAAACATAGAAATTCCTTCAAGGAAGTGAAGCTCTGCAATTTCAATCTCTATTTCCTATCTCTTGTTTCTAGGACCTTATTCAGTCTGCCGTAGACGGATATAACGTGCATATTCGCGTCTGTTCGGTGACCGCGATGGCAACCATCCTTGGATCCTCGGGCAATGGACAGAATTTATGCCCTGCAGGATGAAAACAAGTAGGTTATCAAGCAAAATCAGTGTCTCGTGATTCTGTTTCTGCTGGCGGTTTACAAGATGAGCAGCCGTGTTGTATCAGGTTTACGACGAGCCGAGGCGAGTGATGAATTTGATACAAATGGATGAGAATGTTGTAAACTACTTTTTAAAAAAAGATGGCATTCTGTTTTTTTTTTGTGGCTATGGAAATTCAATTTCAACCACGCTACCGTCATTTGATTTCTAGCTATTGTGTGTTCTTATTAATTAGTTATGATTTTTTTTCATTAAAGGCCCATAAGCCGCCAAGTCGCATTGCAGGCTCACAGAGAATAAAACGCAGTTGAAAACTCTATGCAAATTTTCAGTTTGAACTTTTGAAATGCGAAGAACAATAGAAACCCCTTGGGACCTACTGTATCAGCCAATCAAAGCTCTTGAATGACAATAGATCCAATTGAAAACAAAGGTCTTTGAACCGTCGAACCAGCACAAGACACCGTCCATTTACTTACATCTCTCAGATCGCCTACAACCTGATCCTCTCGATTCTCCTGAAACTATTAAGAAGAATGAAATAGACATTGCATCACTCGGACAAGAGTTTATCTGATAGGTTTTTGAGGAAAAAAAACATTTCATGGGAGGGTGAGATTTTTTTTACTTACGACTGCATATAGAGTATAGCGCAGTACTAGGTAGGAAATATCAAGCGAAAATTCAGAGAAAAACTTCATTTTAAACATTCGACACAAAAAGATCAACATAATTTGTAGCTCATGTTGATCTTTTTAGAATTTGTTGGTCATCATTATCACTAGGCGCGGCCAAATTGTAAACCGCCCTCTCTAAAACCGAGGAAATACGCGGCACAAAATCGCTCAACTTGTCGCGCAAACTCTAGCAAGTCGGACACGTTAATGCAGTTTTCCATAGACTGAGCCACAACTTCAGGAGGTCTTTGAACCGTCGAACCCGCACAATAGACGTCCATTTACTTACATCTATGAGATTGCCTACAGGCTGATCCTCTCGATCCTCCTGAAACTATTAAGAAGAATGAAATAGACATTGCATCACTCGGACAAGAGTTTATCTGATACATGTTGTTGTGAAATGCTAATGACCAGAGAACTCAATTGAAAGGGGGGTAATGACCATCATATTCGTGTTGGTATTGAAGTGATTTTATTATTACAACAATGATGTTATTAACATTGAGGTCGCAAATTAGAAGCGAGCAAAGCAATTAAATTGTGACTCACCCTAGGGAACATACTGTTGGCAGATAACGTATTCCTCTGAGACATGGTAGTGTTATTACAATAGATCAAACGAAGCATTGCTCCTCTTATTGTCATTTTTCAAGGTAACACACCCCCCTTTCCATTGAGTGCCCTGATCATTAGCATTTCACAACAACAGGTTTGGAACCTGCGGCCATGGAGAGAGCGCAGTTAGCTCGCAGAAGAAAATTAGAATTCGCGGCAATGAAACATTCAACTTTAAGTTAAACCTGCATAATAGCTTTCAAAAACATTCAGTTTAATTCCGTGATATCTCTTTTGATACAAAACATCCAATTTTAAGGTTAAATTTACCAAGTGCGGGATGCCATAAATTTCTGGTTTTATGCCCCAAACAAACGGTGCTTCAAAAGTTTAGTGGTTTGGATTTAAAGCAATTGCTCTTAAGGATACCGTAAACCTTCGCGGGTACCTTTCGCGCAAAATTTCTCTACGCGGCGCATTGAAATAAACCCCAAAAAACTAGATATCATTTTAAAGCTTAATAAACGTAGTTTATGATGACGCAGTTTTTATTCTGTTTTTTCGAAATCTGCTCTAACGCGGAAAGGAAAACGATAAAAAGGTGCGATTTAAATATGCAAAATGTTCGTATAGAAATACGGCGCGCATTGGCTTCAATTCTGTCTTAAATCAATCAACACTCATTGAATGACTAAAGTGTGTCGGCGATTTTTAATATATTAATCCATTCCAGAATAAGAACTTCCAATTAGACCTCTCGCCCTCAAGGGCCACGGGTCAATAGCTATTGACTCGTAGCCCTCAAAGGGCTGGAGGTCTAATTGTTAAAACACAGGCGATCCAAGCTCTATTTGGAAAGCATCAGTTTCTTCGTTTCGCCAATCAGCAACGGGAGATTTGATTCGTCATGTTTTCTAAAAACAATGCGCGCGTACCCCTCACAACAGAACAGAATCACAAAATGAGTTTAGTTCACTGTTTTACTTCCATGCTCAAAACCCATCAAAGACTTTATATCATAACTTTTGCTGTTCTCGTAATATGATTGGCTGATTTGCCATGGTAAATAAGAGTGCAGACAACGCTGGTTGCATCAACACGCGCGCGCGCGCTTCTAAACCAACGGAAAACAGTTCGAATGCGCGTGCAATCCCAACGGAAAAGTCTTATATGAATTTTGATTGGCTGCATGCAATGGCATTGTTTTCCAAATATAGTGTTTAGTGATTGCGAGTTGTTCGCTGGTTGTCACATCAGATTCATTCGTCTGTTGCACGTTTCAACTAAGGTCACGAAGTGATATGTTTCTGATATCACTTAAACCAGCTTTAGACCAGAGGACGGATTCCATTACATTACATTACATTGACACTGATTGAGTACATTACTTTTACTCCCCTCATTAGCATAGACATTCATGGGCTACAAAACTACTTGTCACAATAATTGTAACGGTTTTTGTCTCCTTCATGAGTTGTCCTGATGAAGTCCATAAACATGGCCGAAAATTCGGCAAAACAAAGGATTGTTTACAATTTCAGTATTTATGATATTCACGCTCAACGCAGGTATTGTTTCCTGTATTTTATAGGAGAGTCTGGATAAACTCACGCAGGAAGTCAAGGTGTGCGTGACGAAAACGACAGCCTGAAAGAAAACCTTACCAGAGAAAGGGTTCGTAAGTCCATGTGCTTCACAAACATATGCAGATGTATATGCCCTATTATTATTATCTCTTTCGACTGTAGTGTCTGACATATTGTACATTATAGTTTTGATTTTTGTCAAATTAATAAAATAAAGAGAAAATACATGCCTAAAAAGAATTTTCATCCATGCTTTAATCACCTAAAGTTTTTCAACTTTGGTTTCAGTGCAAGCTTGTTTTTCACAAACAACGCTTGGACGATTTGTGAGACAAGAGAGAGTGACAAAGAAATCTAATGTGTTCCTTATTTATTTTTTGTTTTGTTAAATAAAAATCGATCGCCACTACGTGAAATTTTTTTGCCAACACAACACTATATAGACAAGGCCAGTTATCGCTTTAGACTAATAGATTTGATGATAACCCACACAGGGAAAGCAAAGTAATCAAAACAGAGGATTGTTTACAATTTCAGTATTTATGATATTCACGCTCAACGCAGGTATTGTTCCTGTATTTTATAGGAGAGTCTGGATAAACTCACGCAGGAAGTCAAGGTGTGCGTGACGAAAACGACAGCCTGAAAGAAAACCTTACCAGAGAAAGGGTTCGTAAGTCCATGTGCTTCACAAACATATGCAGATGTATATGCCCTATTATAAGCCTTCAGAGCTTCAGTATTCTAGATACAGTTCTTGCCATTCGTTATTTAACACTTTTCTATTTCAATTGAAATGGATAGTGGCAGAATATAGTAAATGTTCCTAAAGCCACTATCCACCGAAATTGAAATAGAATTAGTACATACCAGCAAGGTAACCTGTCGAATTTTCAGTCGAAAAACAAAAAAATGTTATCGTTTTAAAACTAGGGGCGTGACATAACTCACTGATTTGCATAAGTACAATTTTGGTCGATTTTGACAGCTCTAGAATGTTTGCAAGCATTTACCTCGAAAAGCTGGGGAAGAAAGTGGACAATTCATGGGATTTTCAACAAAATTGGACATGTGCGAGCAATACATTGTACCATTTTAATTCAAGAAGTAACATAGGCTCAAATTGAAGAGCGTTTTGCAAGCAATTCACAAGTTTCCGAAATGAAAATTATTTAATTGCCGACAGCGACTCGTTGCACAAGTAAGTTAGTTTGCTGGAAATATGGAGTGAATAAACACCGCAAATACGGTTAAATGGCTTTACGGGGTCACGATGGTTATAACGTAGCTATTTTCCTCCAGTTGGACAGCTTTCATACTTTCGTCTTCTCACTGAGTGGTTCTTACGGTCTGCCTAGTAGTAAAACTTTTCTAGATCCAAGGACCTTAAAGTTTTCAAGTCCCACTTGCAGTATCTTCCTGGGATTTCAAGGTACTGCACGTAGTACAAAATGAGAGTTAAGCCTTCACCTCAGCGAAATGGATAAAATATTCCAAAAATCTAAGAATAACAGGTTAATAAGTTCAAGAATTACTGTACCATTGCCTTATCGGGAGTTTGGAAGCGTTTGGCGATTGCATTGCATAGTTTTTGATGACCAAAGAGTTAACGTTGGATGACGTTCGATTCGTTCAATTAATGGCTGCCGCCTTGGCAAGCAAACATAAATTCTCCGAAGTACAATCACTCAAAGCTATGGCAACGGACGTAGAATCGCTCTCAAACTGAAATCACTTAAAATGCGACGGTATTCCACTTGGAAATTTTTGTGCGTAGTTGAAAAACACAAGAAAACATAGAAAGTCCTTCAAGGAAGTGAAGCGCTGCAATTTCAATCTCTATTTCCTATCTCTTGTTTCTAGGACCTTATTCAGTCTGCCGTAGACGGATATAACGTGCATATTCGCGTCTGTTCGGTGACCGCGATGGCAACCATCCTTGGATCCTCGGGCAATGGACAGAATTTATGCCCTGCTGGAGGAAAACAAGTAGGTTATCAAGCAAAATCAGTGTCTCGTGATTCTGTTTGTGCTGGCGGTTTTAAGCAATTATTGGATGAGGTTTTTGTGATTTCCAGAATAAACAATGTCGAGACAGGTGGAATCAGGCGAGGCCGTGAGGCCGAGCCTGATTCCATTGGCGAGACATTGTTTATTCTGGAAATCATAAAAAACGAATTCAATAATTGTTTTATTATACATTGATTCAGTAAAAATACTTTTTTTTTCTGTCAAGCAATTTCTTTTACACAAGCGCCTTGTTAGATAGGGAAAACATTCAAGTGCTCTAGTCCCATTATGCATTGCGCGCGTAGGATCAAGAATCGGCTAGCTGATTCTTCAAGAATCAGCATGCTGATTCTTGGAGACCCTCAAAGTGCGTGATTCTCAAAGTAAAGCGTGCGCCTTTAGCCAATCAGAATCGAGATAGTGAGTACAATGTATAATAATAAGCAATTATTGGATGAGGTTTTTGTGATCTCCAGAATAAACAATGTCGAGACAGGTGGAATCCACTGATTCCACTTGGCGAGACATTGTTTATTCTGGAGATCACAGAAACCGAATTCAATAATTGTTTTATTATACATTGATTCAGTAAAATACTTTTCTTTCTGTCAAGCAATTTACTTTACACAAGCGCCTTGTTAAAATAGGGAAAGCGCTCTAGTCCCATGATGCATTGCGCGCGTATCAAGAATCAGCTAGCTGATTCTTGAAGAATCAGCATGCTGATTCTTGAAGACCCTCAAAGTGCGTGATTCCCAAAGTTAAGCGCGCGCTCGTAGCCAATCAGAAACGATATAGCGAGTACAATGTATAATAAACAAGATGAGCAGCCGTGTTGTATCAGGTTTACGACGAGCCGAGGCGAGTGATGAATTTGATACAAATGGATGAGAATGTTGTAAACTACGTAAAAAAAATATGGCATTCTGTTTTTTTTTGTGGCTATGGAAATTCAATTTCAACCACGCTACCGTCATTTGATTTCTAGTGATTCCTAGCTATTGTGTGTTCTTATTAATTAGTTACGATTTTTTTCATTAAAGTCCCATAAGCACCCAAGTCGCATTGCAGGCTCACAGAGAATAAAACGCAGTTGAAAACTCTATGCAAATTTTCAGTTTGAACTTTTGAAATGCGAAGAACAATAGAAACCCCTTGGGACCTACTGTATCAGCCAATCAAAGCTCTTGAATGACAATAGATCCAATTGAAAACAAAGGTCTTTGAACCGTCGAACCAGCACAAGACACCGTCCATTTACTTACATCTCTCAGATCGCCTACAACCTGATCCTCTCGATCCTCCTGAAACTATTAAGAAGAATGAAATAGACATTGCATCACTCGGACAAGAGTTTATCTGATAGGTTTTTGAGGAAAAAAACATTTCATGGGAGGGTGAGATTTTTTTTACTTACGACTGCATATAGAGTATAGCGCAGTACTAGGTAGGAAATATCAAGCGAAATATCAAGCATTTTAAACATTCGACACATGAGCTACAAATTATGTTGATCTTTTTAGAATTTGTTGGTCATCATTATCACTAGGCGCGGCCAAATTGTAAACCGCCCTCTCTAAAACCGAGGAAATACGAGGCACAAAATCGCTCAACTTGTCGCGCAAACTCTAGCAAGTCGGACACGTTAATGCAGTTTTCCATAGACTGAGCCACAACTTCAGGAGGTCTTTGAACCGTCGAACCCGCACAATAGACGTCCATTTACTTACATCTATGAGATTGCCTACAGGCTGATCCTCTCGATCCTCCTGAAACTATTAAGAAGAATGAAATAGACATTGCATCACTCGGACAAGAGTTTATCTGATACATGTTGTTGTGAAATGCTAATGACCAGAGAACTCAATTGAAAGGGGGGTAATGACCATCATATTCGTGTTGGTATTGAAGTGATTTTATTATTACAACAATGATGTTATTAACATTGAGGTCGCAAATTAGAAGCGAGCAAAGCAATTAAATTGTGACTCACCCTAGGGAACATACTGTTGGCAGATAACGTATTCCTCTGAGACATGGTAGTGTTATTACAATAGATCAAACGAAGCATTGCTCCTCTTATTGTCATTTTTCAAGGTAACACACCCCCCTTTCCATTGAGTGCCCTGATCATTAGCATTTCACAACAACAGGTTTGGAACCTGCGGCCATGGAGAGAGCGCAGTTAGCTCGCAGAAGAAAATTAGAATTCGCGGCAATGAAACATTCAACTTTAAGTTAAACCTGCATAATAGCTTTCAAAAACATTCAGTTTAATTCCGTGATATCTCTTTTGATACAAAACATCCAATTTTAAGGTTAAATTACCAAGTGCGGGATGCCATAAATTTCTGGTTTTATGCCCCAAACAAACGGTGCTTCAAAAGTTTAGTGGTTTGGATTTAAAACATATAGTTTGACATGCATCTAGGTAACGTGTCCCAAAAATTGATAGGTTGAAATGCTTTTATTAGTGCACAGGAATTTTTTACATTCATGCATTAGTGAAAGGCTTAATTTGTGGTGCGTCTACGACATCGACCTCGCTAATACATTTCTGACCTAGGAATTTTCTAAAACTTGGCCAGATGAAAGTTCAAGTCTTCTAATGAGCATCGCCAAGATTTTAAGCCGAAAATATCTGCAAGATTTTTTTATGAGAGGTCATTAAAAACTATGGGGTCGTCTTTGTATTTAAGAATTGTGACTTAGATGAAAAAGATTGCAAAGATCGGAAAATTCGCAGCTAATCTAGGGTCATTTGTGCTTGATTTACAAAAAATAATGACTGGAATCGGCAAAAATACGCAAAAGTTATAGCTCGATATGTATAACCTGGTAGTTCAGCTCTGGACACAGATCAGCGCACAAACCATTTCGAGCGAGTCACCTTAAACGTGCTGAGTGAAGTGATGTATCGGAGGTCATCTGGGAGGGCATTCCAGAGAGTGGGAGCCCGAAATGAAAATTTGGGGCATTAAGGTCTTTCCCGGGGAGGCCTGGGTACGAGAATGCTTTAAAGTCGTTTCCTCGTTTGCCGTATTCACTCGACTGTACCTCTTCCGAATACTCCGCCGCCTTCCGGAAACGAGCCAGCCGCATTATCCCGGAGTGTCTTGCCCTGGCACCTTTCCCGCAAACTCCTCTTCCCATCGCTCGGCAACTCTCCTCGTGAACCCTTTTCCACGCAATCTCATCGATCGCTAGGAGACGAACCCTTCTAGCTGTTGTCCACTCCATTCTGCCTCTCGCTTGTCTGGAACATTTTTCGATTGAAAATTCGACAGGTTACCTTGAAATAGAATAAGTGCTAAATAATGAATGGCAAGAACTGTATCTAGAAGACTGAAGCTCTGAAGGCTTATAATAGGGAATATATATTTGCATATGTTTGAAGCACATGGACTTACGAACCCTTTCGCTGTCGAGGTTGTCTTTCAGCGTGTTGTTTTCCTCCCTCAGTCCCTGGACTTCAATCGTGAGCTCACTCAGACCCTTCTATGAAATACAGGAACAATACCTGCGTTGAGCGTGAATATCATATCATAAATACAATCCTTGTTTTGCCGATTTTTCGGTATTGTTTAATGAACTTCATCAGGCAACTCATGAAGTAGACAATAACCGTTACAATTATTGTGACATGTAGTTTTGTAGCCCATGAATGTCTATGCTAATGAGGGGAGTAAAAGTAATGAACTCAATCAGTGTCAATGTATTTTATAGGAGAGTCTGGATAAACTCACGAAGGAAGTAGCTGGGAAAGCGGCAAGTACTTGAAAGTTATGGCAGCCAAGCAGCTTGACAGCATCGATTTATCCTCCGATTTTGATATCTTGTAAATAGATTTAAATAAACGATCTTTAACTACTTCCGTCTTATAGCGTTGCGTTGAAGGGTAGCGGTGGGGAAAAGAAAAACGCAGCCCTTAGACCCCGTGACTACTCCGTTTTCAAACGAAAACGGATACTATTGCTCCGGATACGGCTATCGTCCACACTACAACGCCAAAAACAATACGAAAACGATAACTGTTGACGCGAATCTTTTTGAAAACGGAGCAAAGTATCCGTTTTCGTTTCAGGTTTTAGGATAGGGTTCGGATTCAAGTACTTCTACCAGGATTTTTTTAATGAAGTCTCCCAGCCTACACAACTCTGGCACCAAAAACCCACAAGAATTTTGATAATCGGGTCTCTCTTTGCCCAGACTCGCCGACTAGGGCCTCATTACCACTAAATGTCTTCCGTCTGGCCCTAACCTCGTACAATCAAAACCAGTAGTGTCCCCGTACTTTGCCGAGTCAGCTGATGATAAAGTTGTTCCATTCATCGTGTAGTTGTGGAATATTGCGCTCTTTTTGTATTTTTTCTAGATAGGTCTGTTCTAGCAAATCAAGCAAATCTCACTTGTTGGTAGCCTGAATTTCAGACGTATTTTCCCTCGTAAAAAAAATACGAGAGAAAATTACGAGGGAAAATACGTCTTGTTGGTACCTTTTGGGGGTCAAAATCAACAAAGCGGCGCCATTTTAGGTACCTTTTAGGGGTAAAATCGAAAGTTCCCGACGAGCACCCCCGCCCCAAAAATATAAGAGTCCCCCCCGGATGGAAACCAGGCCTTAAAACATGATATCGTGACTTTTTCGCGGCATTTATCATCGCCGGTCAGGTTGCGATCAGAAAATAGAAATTATTTGTTTTAGCTGATGTTTCATGACTGGTACCTGAAAAAAGGATTGTGGATAGGCGTGCGAAATGTGTAGCGGGAACAATACATTGCACTGCGTGTTTTATTTTCTTCCCCTCCGGGACATTGTGCCCCAAATGCTAAACTTATATATTGTTTGTTGTTATTTTTCAACTCATCATAATAATCACCAGAATTCATCATCTGGCTCATCAGTCATCACCAGAATAAACTTCTTTCGCTTGGGCGTAATGTTTACCCATTTCAGATCACGTGGCAATTCCCCTGAGTTTTCTTCCTTTGTTTTTCTGCTACGCATCGAAGGATATATGAATATGGAAGCATTCTAAACAAAGAGATTATTCAAATGACCGCCACGTGATCTGAAATGGGTAAACATTACGCCCAAGCGAAAGAGGTCTATTCATCATGACTCATCATAATCATCACCAGAATTCATCATCTGATTCATCGTAATCATCACTGTCATCTAGTGAGTAATCCCCAAAATCCCACTCGTCCCAGTCCATCTCTGCTAACGCACATAAAATCTTCTCTCTGAGGAGCGCGATTTGCAAGTGAGTCAACAAATCGGACGGCAATTGCTGCGCGCGCACGAACTGCGCAATGTCATATGACGTCATGCACACAAAACTCTGTCCCACATGGTTTGAAAATATATTGAGAAAGTTCCTCGCGGTGAGCTGTGTAAGATGGCATGAGCTTTGCCCAAACAACAGTTCTATCAGCATGACACCCTTGCAAAGTAGCTTGGGGAGCATAAGGTCTTCCGTTTTGAGAGCAAACTCCATGATTTCCTTGAGTATTTCAGTTGTAGAGAAGTAGCCACTGTCTACAAGTGGTGCTAGAGAAGACAGGGTTTTTGCTGCATCGTTTCTCTGGTGTGTTGACCATGGGATCAAGGCAGCGAGAAAAGGGGAGATGTATCTAGGAAGAACAAGAAGACGGAATTAAAACCATTAGAGTTGGAATATTTTATAGAAAATTAAATTTGTCACTTGCCACCCATTGATGAATTATTGAAGATTAAAATCACCCCTAAACGAGCCCAATACCTCTCGATTTTAACCCCTAAAAGATACAACAATCATCCCCAACCAAAAAATATGCATTTTTTTTTTGGAGAAGGGTTATCCACCTAAATGCTCGATTCTACATAGCCCCCCCAAGATACATGTCTGGTTACTACTTACATTCCTCCTGGCCCCATCCCCCGTGTGTTGGGATTGGCACCATGCTCCAGCAGCATCTTCGCATAATCAAAATTACCAGACTGCATGGTGTAGAACAGTGCAGTACGTCCATGGATACCGCTATGATTGATCTGTTAACATGAAAGATCAATGGGGAGATTGCAGGTGTTGCATGACATTTTAAATTGAGAGCTCACCAAAATATGTGAAATCCTAAAATTTGAGGTGGTTTCAATAAATAACACAGAAGTTATGGGTGCTGTAAAACCTGTGCATTCCTCAAGACCATCGGTCTGCGGGCCGATGATGATTGGGACTGTGGTCTCCGTCAGACGCTGCAACACATCCAGACGTGTCCCATCCTCAAACCCCACATGGCCTGGAAGGGCTGATTGAACTTGACCCTGATACAATTGGCTGGCTCCAAGCCACCCAACTATGACTCAAGAGATTAAATGAACGAACGAACAGAAGTTATGAGCATCAGAAGTTGGTTGTTTTCCTATACAATTAATTAATTTCGAGATTGAAAGTGTCATGCAACACCCGTAAGCTCGCTCCCAATTGTCATCCATCCAGGATTATCAAGAGCCAGGAGGTCAACGAAATAAGTCCCTGTTACTAGTTTAATTTCAGGGAACACTGGCTTACACATTTTAATTTTCGCCACTCAAGTATAAAATTACCTCTGTCACAGTCAGTGATATTTTAAAAACTTTTCACTGTAGTGATTATTTATTGCTCTTAGACTAAAATTTCATACTTTTATCTATTTTCTAAATCTAGTTTTTGAAACAATTGGAAATTGGAATTATTATTTTGTTTCACGGTTGACTGATGAAACAGATACAACAGATAAGACTATATGGAAAGCAGCCTTTAGCACGACAGTATAGTGGAAACCAGGCTTTAGAGTACAACAACAGGACAATTTGGTAAACTAGCCTGTATAGTATATGTATAAACTGGTTCCTTTATTTATTTATTTCTCTGCTAAAGCCAGTTCCAAATGTGCCTCATTTGCCATGTCAAATTAGATCCAAGAAAAATTTGGTGAAATCAGGTACTTTTTTGGTTTTCATGGTATTGTAAATATATGTAAAACATGATGGATACTGAATACCCTGCTAGCAAAGGCCTCTTTTCTCTGTATTTCGCTGGGCTGGCGTTCGCGAGGAAAAGAGACCTCTGCGCTGGGTCGAAACTCGCTTTGTATTGATCTAGCCGCAGGGCACGATTCTGGACTGGAATTTAGAGCGCATGCTCTTAATTTGAATATTACTGGCCGTTACATGAGCCCGCAGCACCGATGCGCATGTCTAAAGAGGAATCCGCTGTCTTTTTCTGAGCCCACTATATTTCCAACATGGCGTCGGCGTCCATAAAGTTAACTCGGAAAGAACTCCAAACCGTGTAGTTTCTCTTGTGATCGCAGAATCCAGCAAGAAAAATATAAAGAGTCTAAAGGATTCACAATTCAATACCCTTTTCTCTTTTTTAAACGGTCAAGATACGTTTGCTTGTCTACCAACTGGTCACGGAAAAAGTTTGATTTATCAGATGGCAGTGCTGGTTGCGAGAAGTGAGAAGATCAGTGGTCTCCCGACAAGGCCATTACTGGTCGTTATATCTCCACTAAATGCACTGATACAAGATCAGATCGATTCGTGTCGAGCGTTTGGTTTAAATGCTATCAAACTTGAGCTTGAGCTATGCAAACCCGAGAACTTCAAGAAAATGGACGAAGCAGAGGTGCTGTTTTGCAGTCCTGAATTGCTAGAGAACCTCGAGGCCAAGCAACTCCTGTCCGAGCATGATCATCGTATCCTAGGCATCGTAGTAGACGAATCACACTGTGTTACAAGCTGGTAAGCGAAGCAGGATGTATTGAAAAATGCTCTGATTTTACCAACGACATTTTTGTGCTTCTTATGTTGAATTTTTATTTTCTCACCTCCACTAAATGCACTGATACAAGATCAGATCGACTCGTGTTATTTTCTCACCTCCAAGTTTCTTCCCCTCGGCTACATGTAGTACTTATGAATCAATGATATTGAATTTCTGCAAAAAACCCTTCGGGGTAGCACACAGCGAAAAGAAGGGGAAATGAGTGTGATTTATGTAACTTCACAAAACCCTGTGTCAATTTTAAAAATATATTTCTCACTTCATATTAATATATTCAAGACAGTTTCTGTTGAAAAAGAACCCTGTTGTTTAACTTTTCCTTTATCTTTTTTTTGCTTTCATATACAAACCAGCAATGAACCATTAGTGAGCCTCGTGTATTCATTTTTTTAGGGGTCTTACAGATACACCATTTAGGGCTGCTTATGGGAAGATTGGTGATCTTCGTGGCTTCACCAGAAAGCCTACCATGTGCCTCACAGCAACAGCAGGGAAAACAGTTAGAAACAAAATTATGAAGAATTTACATATGCAAAATGCTAAAGTGATAAACCTGGCTCCAGACAAGAAAAATGTCAAGCTGTCTGCAAAAAATTTGGACGAGATGAAGAGATGGAAGACATTCTCTCAGTGATCACTAGTGATCTGTCTACTAATGGACAACTGGTAAAGAAAACAATCATTTATTGTAAGTCTATCAATGCATGTGGAGATATATTTGAAGTTCTTTCCGAAAGTGTTGAAAACAAAGAACTGTATGCAATGTTCCATAGCAAGACACCAGATAGTATTCAGAAAGCTGTCCTACAGGAATTTACCAAGGCAAGCAGCAAATTACGTGTTATTGTTGCAACATGTGCCTTAGGCATGGGAGTAGACATTCCAGATGTTGAGCATATTATACATTACGGAATTCCAACAGAAGTCGAACAGTATGTTCAAGAAATTGGAAGGGGAGGAAGAGATGGCAGATTATGCAAGGCAAGTTTGTACTACAAGCCCTACCACCTCGCCCATTGTGAGAGTGGCATGCAGGACTATGTTAAAAGTGATCTGTGTCGCCGTGAGATGCTGGCAAAGCATTTCAAAGAAAAAACAAAAAGTGTAAAGCCATTGCACAATTGCTGTGACAATTGTATGCAGCTATGCAAATGCAAAGGAGAGGAGTGTGAGGTTAGTGAACAAGGAGGGGATGGTATTGAGAATATGAAGTCACATCAAGAAGAACTGATCAGCCGTAATGTGACAGACGATGAGCGACAGCTGTTTGCTGAGATAATGATGGATATTGACAAGGGTGGCAATTATGAGACATTGGGAACAGAGCTCATAAGCGAGATGGCTGGTAAGCTCGAGTATATATTTTTCGCTGACTATTTGGTTGAGAATTTTCCAGTATTTAATGTTAATTTAGCTAATGATATAATACTAGCAGTGAATGATATTTTTAATGACATAAACACAGCAAAAGGTTTACTCTGTATGGACTTAGAACATGATTTAGAAGATCCATACTTCCTTGAAGCTGCATATTTGAGTGGAAGTGATGTTTCATGTAATTCAGATGAGGAGGATATCATTTCCATAGAATAATTGGTAATACATGTCAACATTAACAATGGAAAAGTTCTCTGCTAGTAGGGAACTCCCTTTTTATCAAGTAATATAATCCTTGATAAGTAGTGTTTTGAAGTCTGAGATACATTTTTGTTTTGTTTTTTAAACCCAATGTTACTATTTTTTAAGTCTGAGCTGTCATGGACCTAGACTAATAAAAAAGTAAGTTCAGCTATAAAGTTTATAATACTTTTACAATTCTTTAGGTCCTAAGTTTATGGAAACAGAATGAATGAATTCTCACATTGATTGAAAAATGAATAACCTCACCTAGACCTTATATCCAAAAGGAAGTTTGAACAAACATGTGAGCCATTTGATATTAGGGGTTTATTCCTTTCTGTTTGTTGTTACAAAAATATCTCTCTGTAAAAAAAAAAAACACAACAAAAATACATCAAGGCTATAATTAAATTTTCACCATGTTTGTTCTTCTGGCAATTATACTCTAACTAATATCAGTGATAAGAATGAGGAATTACCAATATTATGTTCCCTCTTTGGTTAAGTCATGGCAGTGTCAACCACTTTTTAGGCTTTCCATTTAAAACTAGAGTAAACCCGGAGGGACTCCCCTATTTTTTAGGGCGGGAGTGCTTGTAGGAAACTTTCGATTTTACCTCTAAAAGGTACTTAAATTTAAAAAGGCGTTGCTTAGGTGATTTTAACCCCTAAAAGGTACCAACAAGTTATATTAGCCTGAATTTCAGACTTATTTCCCCTCACAAGTTATTCTCTTGTATTTTTTACGAGAGAAAGTATGTCTGAAATTCAGGCTGTTGCATGATTTGCTAGAACGGACCACTAAGAGGTACCTATCTGTAAAAATTGCACGTTTTCAACTTTTACCCCCTAAAAGGTAGGTACCAGAGGACTGATTTTAAACCCTAAAGGGTACGATGAGCACCCCGTCCCCAAAAAATATGGGATCCCCCCCAGGTATATTCACCATTGTCAAAGGGAAAAAAGAGGTCTATCTTAGTACATAACACTCATTGCCTTTTGCCTTATTTATCGCCCATCTTCCAGATCGATGCAAAAGTTGTTTTGTAACTTTTTCTGTCCTGTTAATATGTATCAGAAATATACCTCCTCTGCTTGGGCATAATGTTTTCCCATTTCAGATCACATGGCATTCCCATGAGTATTCTCTCTTTGTTTGGGATGCTTCCATATTCATATATCCTTTGGTGTGTAGCAGAAAAAGAAAGATAGAATACTCATGGGAATGCTACATGATCTGAAATGGGAAAACATTATGTCCAAGCGGAGGAGGCTGATTTTGAATGACTAAAACCATTTCAACTCTTATATTTGTATATTCTTTAAATCTCCATTTTCTCCAGCTGTATCAAGCAAATTCTTTTGACATTTTGCTAACAGAGGCCTCTTTTCTTCCTTTCTGGGTAGGATGTGTGATATATCAATCAATTTGAAAAGCCTTAAATGCTGCCTTAAAACTACTTTTATCTGTGATCCTGTATGGCTCTGTATATCTTGTTAGTATTTCATAAGCATAGCGGTATATATTTATTCTGTACAGAATCATACATTTGAAGCAGCTTACCACTCCAATGCTCCACCATCTTTGTTTTCTATTACACAAATCATGTTATAAAATCAACAACAAATGTACACACAGCATCACAGGATGGTAGTCAGTATTTTTAGGCATCCTTGAATAAAATAATACACATAAAAATATACGGGAAGGGTTCAGAGGATCATATACTGTACACAAATATCCCTTCCTTGCAATACATGCAAGTTTACTTACCCTGCCAGTAGAGGCCTTTTTTTGTATTTTGCTTAGCTGAGAGTCATTAGGAAAAAAGATCCCACCACTCAAAGCCAGCAAAAGACAGCAAAAAGAGGCCTTTGCTAACTGTAAGCTTTACTATGTACATGCACCATCCTGCATCCACATACTCATTTTTGGTGGAGGAGGAAAGTGACATATTTAAAGCAATACAAGCTACATTAATGGAATCTATAGTGTCCCTGATTTTGCCTATGCCATTTCTTTTTGTGTCTTCGGCTCCGTCGATGCAATCTCTTAACATTCACTCCATTGTATATGTCATTCTTGACATTGGGGAAACATGTATATTTCCTGCCACCCTCATAATTGAAAACCCTTGCCTTATTGTGCACTTGGTTCAATGCCACAGCAAAAGTTTGTTGTTTAACCTTGTTTGTATGATGGGTGCTTCGATTCTTATATCCAAGATCTTGCTTTGACTGTTCTAGTAATCCAAGTAGTGGACCTGTAGCCTTGGTTGTTGATTCAATGGAGGTGCAGTTGACATTGGGTGCACCAATAGCACGGATGCACTCCTTAGAAACTTTGTTGATTTGCTCTAGTCGAAGGTCCCTGGAGATGCATTTGCCTACCCCCCCTTTAGCTGATGCAAATCGATTCCAGGTTAATCGATGAGCTTGTCTTGGAGTCAGTAAGCTTAGCTGCGAGGCTCTGAGACGAAGTGCTGCCAAAGCATATTTAGTCTTTTTGTGCACCTGAAATAGCACAGTAAGAAAGTTCCACACTCTCAACAGCCTTTGGCCATCGCCTTCCTTTACCGCATCATCTGCATCTCGCAAAAGTAAACCAACACTGAGATGAAGGCATCCATAGTTGTAGACATGGTCCTCAGAGTCCTTTTTACCACGGTCCTTTGCCACAGGAGGGATTACATCAGCTGTCACTGTAAGTCCATGTACCTTTTTCTCGTGTGTCAGCCGGCACTTGGCATACTTGAAAACTCGCTGGCAACCTTGTCCACAACAGGGCAAGTCTGGTCGAGGGTTGTAAGCTGCAACAAGAGAGGGAAGTGTGGAAACCCCAGGAATGACATACGTTTCAAGCATGCAATCTACCTCTTTGTGTAGCCATTCTCTCTGTGCCTCTTTGCTCAATGTTTTGATTTTCTCTGGCATTTTATTCTTGGTTGGCATACTTTCTGTATCCTGCATTCCAAAATGGCTTAAGGCTGCTGCAACAATGAATGCATCTAATTCGATTGCAAAAAATTCCTTTACTGCTTCATAATGATCAAGAGGATCTCTAAGAGCATTGTTGTTTCCTGCAACAATAGCATTGGAAGCCATTGTTCCCCAATCTACAACAGAACCTTTCTTCCTCAACATCTCAATAGCCACCTAAAAATAAATTTGCAAAAACAAAGGTTCCATAAATTTAACATTCTCATCAATTTAAATTGTGTGGTTCCAGAAAAAAAAAACATACCTTTCCCATGGTGGAAGGGACTTGGAAATTCAAGAGAGGTTGATTGGGGACTCAAATACATTATATTTCCCATATACACAAACAGACAGTCAGTCCCTAAAAATTTTTCCCTGGAAATTCCAGAGGGTTGGTGTACATATGTGTATGTGGCCCCTTCCATGGGAGGGGTATGGTTAATTTCTGGAGTCACACATTTTGTCACCCAGTTATTTCTTGCAAATGAGGCCTCTTTTCCTTTTATTCAGCTGGGCTGCAAATGAGAAAGGTATCTGCTTAATATAATACAGGGAACCCAAGAATTCTTTGAGAGAAAGCAGGCTCACACTGATTTTTGTCAAAGAATGTTTTTAGCTTGGAAAAACTTAACAAGCCTTGAAATGAGTTTTTTGTCCATAGCCAGCCATCCTACAAGTTAGTGTAGTATTGGTGTCCAGACTGAACTACAATTAAGTACATCAAGCAAGTTTTTCAGAGAAGCTGTGTCATTTCAGGGGTGGAAATAGGATTGTTGACAAGGGAGGTGGATAACTTTCAGGGTGGACATAGAATTGTTGACATGAAAAGTGGATAATTTCTAAACAGGGAATGGAGCAGAGGGCTCTTTTCTCTGTATTTTGCTGGGCTAGGTCTTCTTTCCTCACAACTCTCTGCCCACAAAAATACAGAAAAAAGAGGCCTCTTTAAGCAGGGTATTCATTGTTCCCTTATTGTTTCTCTAAAAGGACGTATTTCCTCTAAAAAGAGTGTTGTTTCTCTAAAAGGAAGTATTTCCTCTAAAAAGGGTGTGGAAAATGGGACTACAGCACACCTGGTAGGCAATGCGTATTGCGTGCCAGTCTTCATTCTTGCACCACACCCCACAAAGCTGTTCATTCACATTCCGTCCATCAGCACGCGCCCTTTGGATGTTTCTCGCTCTTTCCTCCGTAAGCTGGTCTCCACCAAAGCATACAAAGTCAGCAGGGACTTGATGGGGGGGGGGACTTGACATTTAGATCTTTTTGTAATAAAATTCCCTACCATTGGGCTAAAATAATGTGTCAAATCTTGGTCAATATCCCTACCCCTGGCTGAAATATTTGATAAAATCCACATATGGAGGGAGGATTGGGCAAAAATTCAATATGGCCTAAAACACAAAGGTGAGCAACTCGTAATATGGCTCACTGGACAAGCTCTGTTGTAATGAAGTGATACTTGTTTTATAATAAAGCTTTGATTAATTGACAATGTCAATCATTAATGTGAAACAAAATTCATATGTGAAACAAAATCCAATAAACCACAGGGAGCCCGAGAACATACAGTGAGCCTACTTGGGGCACCAGACTCATGATCAATAAGTCCGATCCCTGGGAAAGACCAAGATCAAACCACCTCTAGAAAAAAGGGAACACCAAAAACCCTTCTTGGGGGCCAGCAGTACTGTTCAAAGTCCCCGTCCTTGCCACACTTCCCCTCACCAGCATAGCATTGATAAGTGTTGAGTGATTATCCAAATGTTGACTTTTCAGAAGTTAAACTTCTCACCCCTGAATTTGCTAGAAACCATCCAATTTACAACCCACTTTTTTCTTTAATTTGCTTAAATAATTTGCATACCTCATCAGTGGGCAGTTCCATTTCCTTGCTGTATGTATGTGGTATGTGGTGGACAACAACTCCTCGTAGGAAGTAAAATGCTGATAAGTGTTTCACCATCACCCGTGACCATAGTGGTATCAGATCTCTTTTTAGCTTCTGAACATCATCCATAGATGGCAGTAACTCATGGACTTTAACTTCATCTAATGTCCTGCTGGTAACATCTGGCAAATGTGTTCCAGTGACAACATCCTTGATTGCAACTAAGTTGAACGTGTGAAGGGATTTGTTTTTGTTCTTTTTGTCCATGTGCCTGACATTTATATGAAGGTCAAGATTGTCTCCGATAATTTGGTATCCATCAGGAGGCAATGTTTTAGCCTTTTCAAAATACTTATCAATTGCTCCTGAAACATTATCCCCTGGTTTTGAGCACTTAGCCACAAATTCAAAAGTCTTCTTGGACACATCTGAGCTCAAATTTGCATTCATAACCTTGTTGGCGACACTGCGAACAGCATCCTCAGGTTTGTAGAGACTTGCAAGATTCAACAAGGAGGTATCTATTGTATCTAGGGAGTCAGAGCCCTCACGCCCTTCTGTGGTATGGGAGAGGTTTGATCCATGATCCACAAAAAATGAGATAAAGTCTCCAATTGGGGGGAGTTCTGGTAGGTACTGTAAACTCTTAACTGATTCTTTCACCACCCCAAGACACTGTAAAACCTCTTTGTGCTCCTCAATATCCTTTTTCCACTTTAACAGAAGGACATCATGGTCTTGACCCATTTCTTTTGCTTTAGCAGTAAGCTGCTTAGGGTGAACTATGATACCATGTGTTTTCATGAGATCTAAGCCCTGCAAAAGTCCAAAATTATAATGTCAGTTGTTTGTGATCTTTGCTGCTAGGTGAGACAGATAAGCAATTGCGTGGAGAGGGGCTCTGCTATTTTCTGACACAGGAAATTGTCAAATGAAGTCCAGACATTTACCTGATTCAACAAAATTATTTAACCTCTCCTCTTGAAAATAATTTTGAAGTTCCTGAGGGCTGAGATGGTGGTGAGGGAATTTGCCACATCAGGGGTTTTCACTGTAGATTACAGTATACCCTCAGCAAAGGTCACTTTTCTCTGTATTTTGCTGGGCTGGCATTCACAAGGAAAATACACCTCTGCACTGGGTCGAAACTGCCCCTATTGCATGTGTGTGCTATGGTTACCTAGCGACCGAGTCGCGTCGTGATGTCTCACCATATGACCCGACTGCACCTTTCAATTCCTCGAGACAGCGAAATACAGAGAAAAGAGGCCTTTTGCTAGCAGGGTAATTACAGTAGGGCCATGGAACTCAAACCCTTTCAAGGGGATGGGTTATTAAATTGTTTGATCCAAGATTCTTACAACTTATATATTGTTTATTGTAATAGATCAAGAAGATTTTGGTGTCAGTTGTGATAAAAAAAGAACAAATTTTATGAACAAGGGATACAGATGCAGCATGCAAAATTTAAATCTGTTCATCAGTCAGAATGTAAAATTCTGTGTGTATACTTAACCGTTTGTGCTGTCCCAGAAAAACGAAGAATTAGACCAATCCGGTAGGCCAAGGCTGACATCTGCATGCACCGGTTGCGGAGTATGGTTGCTGCAATAGTAGCAACAACGGTATAGTCTTGATTCTTATCTGAAGCCATTTGCCGCTTCTTGGCTCTTGACCAGCATATGCAGTCTAACAATTCAGTTGTTAATGGAGCTCTGGTTTTTAACTCCTCTATAAAGTCAGAGAGTTTAAATAATGGTAGTGAATCATGACGAGTTAGCCTCAGTGAACTTGGTGACTTAGTTGAGGTGAGATCTAACAACTCCTGTTCAATTTTTTTAAAGACTATCTTCTTTGCAGCAGAACAATCAGTAGCCTTGGCAAGCAATGTAGACATGGCAAGCTTGTCAAGCCCCAAAGCCAAGTACTTTACTACACATGCAATATGCTCATCTTTGATCTCGACTTTTCTTGGCCCTGAAGGGTAGTGGACTATAATCTAGAATAAAGAGAAAATATTATTTTTAACAATTGTTCACTATATCCAGCTAGCAGAGGCCTCTTTTCCTTTGTTTTTGCTGAACAAAATACAGGAAAAGCCTCTGCTAGCAGTCATAACAGGGTAGAAAATTGATAATATCTAAGTTCAGAAATTTTGATTGTGTGCAGAAAATCTCCAAAATGCATGGTGGATTATTTATTGGGTAACAGGATAAATCCTCTGGAAATTGAAATAAATAAATATTACATACTTGTTGTGTTGGGGAAGAAAATCGTGAGAACATTCCGTCAGGAGATATCAAAACGAAAAATAATCGCTGTTATGAAAAGAACTGGTTGCGAAGCAAGATTCTTAGAGATGACATCTCATGCGAGTAATTAAGTTATTATCATTATCAACGTGTGATTTTCCCGACACGAAATGCATGCCAGTAGTGAAAACAGGGGAAAAGCTGGCTCTGCTTGCAGGATGAAGGAACGAATTAAGTTTGAGTGAAAAAAAAAAGAATATTCTACAACCACTGAGTGAAATAATTACTGGAACTTATGAAATAATTCACTCAGGTCTTGTTGTGCAAACCATGGAAAGTTTCATACGTTGCGATAGTAATGTTTACTTACCACGACAGATACTTTTTCATCTGAAGTTTCAGGTTCTCTCCGCCTTGTTTCGTGGTTGTTTTGAGTCGTAGTGCCTTCGGTGTTAGCTTCTCCGCTTGTTTCTCCAGGTTCAAAAAAATCCTTCCCAAGCAATAACGACAAGAATGATTCCTGTCCGGTAATATTTTCTTCGTGTTGATGTGGAAATGTTGCAGCTCGGACAGAGCGGAAATGACCAAAAATGAAATGTCTAACTTCGCCATATTTCAATATATAAGCTCAAGATTCCGTATACAAAGAGTTTCTATGACCAAAAGCATAATTCCAAATTTTCAAGAAATTTGAAGAATATGAATTTTAGATATGATTGAACAAAGTTTGCAGAATTCCTGATCAAAGTACCAATTCTCCCATAAAATGGCACAGAAACCAAAGTTTAAAGCCTAATATCTCAAGACGGATCCATTAGAAAAAAGTCATTTTGATATTTTGTTTCTAATAAGACAAGGAGTCTGTATGCAAAAAATCAAGCTTATCTGAGCTAACCTGACCTTATTATTTGAGATTTAGTGGTCTAAGCAGGTCATTTCCGCTCTGTCTGCAGCTCGTTGTTTATTTGCATAACAATGGTCGTGAGAAATTTTAGCACTCGTTGGACAATCCTCAGCAGCATCTAACTGGTAAACTCCAAGTTCATCTTCGTCCTCATAATTCGAAGGGAATGCCACATTTTTCAAAGCTTTCCTCGATTTGGGATGCTTCGAGGGGCTTTCTTTTGAAGCCCTTTTGAAACGAGGAGGTGTGAGGTTTTGAGTCCCGTCTTCAACTCTCCGACTTTCAATCCGCGATTTATTGCTGTTATACTTCTCCACCAGAGATGATTTGTCCTGTTGTAAGATAGATTGTCGCTTAACTATGGAGTCTATCCTGCGCTTGCAAGTTTTACAAACTCGACGAGATTGTTCCGCGAAATTTAGCGACTGCTTCACGATTGATTCAATATTCTCCGCAAGTCCTTCTGTTTGAAAGTATTATAGAAACTCTTTTGTCCAGATGTATGAAAGTTTCTGCCGCAAATGAGGCAACAACTGTCTTTTGCAGATTTTTCAACCCTTTTCGTTGGTGTTTTCGGCGAACTTTCAACGGCTATTCTCCTTTGCTTTCTAAGCGGAGAGTTGTTAGGGGTAAACGACATTACTCCGCGCCATTGACTAGTTTATTTCGCGCGGATCTTTCGCGCGGCTGTTCGGATGACAAATTTGATTGAAAGGTGCCATCGAAGAGGAGGTCTGTCAGTCTTCCCATGAGCACCTGCGCGAGATTTTTTGAAACTACCCGCCAAAACGGACAATGTTCCCGGGAAAAAAAGCGAGAAAACAGATGTGAATCCCTCAATAAAAATCTCTTAAGAGCACCATTATATGCAACCTGATAAATAGACATAAACGTTTATAAAATGAACTCGTGATTTAGCTAAATTCTCACTTCATAATGTCAAGCAGGAGGAAAATAACAAGGGCGCGACTTTTCGTCAAATCTCTGCACGGACATTTTGTCCACGTGATGGCTTTGTTTACATTTTTCATTAACCAAAATCTACTATTTCTAACAAATTGCCCTCTGATTTTATTGAGTATTATACTTAAGCAAATCTCTTTGATTTTAAATCTTTTTCGTTAGCAGAATTGCCCTCTCGATTTCTTGTTGAATTTGGGACTGGAAAGTAGACAACCGAAACAACGGTCGGCCTTCGTGACTGCAAAACACGTTGAAAACCTAAGTCTCGCTCGCCGTCACCACTCGCGAACGGGGTCGATCCTGAACTTAATATCTAAAAACTGATTCAAACGCGATACATTTCTGCAATACAAAGTCCGAAATGGTTTCTTAGCTATATTTTAAGCAATATCTAATGTTGAGAAAGATATTTATTCGCCGAAAAATAAAATTCTAGGTTCTTATACGTGGGGAAAATGTGAACAGAAAAGTGCTAGAGCTCGTGTGAAAAGCCGTTGTGATTGCGCGAGAGCGCGCGCTAATCTAAGGAGAATTGAGATTTCATCGACGAAAAATAAGCTTTATTTCTTGCGATTCCTACAGAAAGTCACCAAGAATCGCAATACAAAACGAATTGTTATGATTTTGATACGACAATTCCACAATATATTGACGACGTTGGAAGAAAATATTTCAGAATTGCTAGGGAAGATAATCCTGCAAGCAATTTTTTTTTTGCACTGCTTGTAAACAAACAAAATCTGATTTCTTCAAGCGACGACGGGAAAAACAAAATGTCCCAAGACGGTGCTAACATGAAGACACGTGAAACTTGTCAACCTGAAGTTTATGCTCCGTTGGCTTCGTCGTAGCAGAGGTGCAATCGTTTCTTGTGTGAGAAAGGCCGGAGCGCTTAAATTTGTGAGCTTCACAAAATCCTCCTTGTTCAACTGCCGAATCGCGCGCGCGTCATCCGGCCATTTATAATATGGCTCAAAAGCGATGCATTATGGGAAGACTGACAGACCTCCTCTTGTGCCATCGGGTCATATGGTAAGACGTCACGTGACGACTCGGTCGCTAGGTAACCGCGGCGCACGCGCAATAGGGGTAGTTTCGACCCAGCGCAGAGGTCTCTTTTCCTCGCGAACGCCAGCCCAGCGAAATACAGAGAAAAGAGGCCTTTGCTAGCAGGGTAGGCTCCTCTATATTTGAAACATTTTTTCCCGTAGTTAGTTTTCGGGAGAGGTAACTGAAATCTAGAGGAAGAACCTCTAGTGTCATAGGGGGATGCATTATTGGAAAATTTGCTCAAAGATATTCGGGGGCTAGGCCGTTATTGATTTTGAACATTTCAGTGGCTAACAGCTTTAGCCTACGAATAGACAATTTGTCCCAACCCAACTCATTTAACAGGGGCTCCGAGCGAGAGTCGTAGTTCGAAAATGTTACGATTCTAGCTGCACGATTTTGTAGCTTTTGCAATTTTGATGATAACTCAGCCCCAATCCCTTCCCATACTACACTGCAATAGTCAAAATATGGCTGTATGAATGAGTGGTACATTGTTTGAAGAGTTGAGGGAGGGACAAACTGTCGTACCCTTTTCATAGCTCCTATTGCACTCGACAGTTTTTTTTTTTTTTTTTTTTTTTAGAGGATGCGTTATTCAGACTCGAAATTCTTTCTCAGAACTCAATTTAGAATTCCGGGAGTTTGTATTGTAGAAGCAGGCGCGGAACTATTTTGCGACTAACTGAACCGCGAGTTCACCGTCGAGATCTACTCAACGTGTCAGCGGAGGCATTATTCAGGATCGGACTTCTTTCTGAGACCTAATGATCGAGTTGGCGAAACTCAGCCGATCGCTATCGGCTACGCCTGTCACTTGCTAAGCTGGACTTGCCTAAGAGCTAAACACGTGCGGAGTGTTAAGGGATGCTTTATGCAAGCGATGCCATCACTTTTATTCGTAACAAAATAGGTGCAAGGGGTCTCCATGTTGTGCAAGTGGTTAATTGTAACTCTGGTACAATATCACACCTTTTTCTTCATTGTCCATTTTTTGCTGCGCAAATAAAATATAAAGTTTGTTTACCTCAGCAAGTTGCAAGTTGCTTACCGCTGAGCGCACAAATGTCGAATTCTCGGTTATTTTTTATGTCCAAACCTTTATTCATGCAACTAATGAAACTACTAAAGTACTTTAGTGACAATTATAGAATGTCACCTGCCTGCAATACATTTCCTTTTATGTGTTCTCCGGTACGAAGCCGTGTCAATATGTTGTGTTTTGAACAATGTAAATCGAGTAAGCCCGATAGAAAGGCTAATGCAATCTTGGGGCTGCATTAGTCTTGGGGCTGTTTTAATTGAACTAAAACCATAGGCACGACAATGGTGAATTGGCAGCTTTTCACTATTAGCCACCCTATACACCATTTGTTCGGGTATTAGTCGCATTAAATGATTATTCTTTTCCTTTCAGACTTTTGTTGGAAACAGTGATCGCAATACAATCGTCCGTCGCGACTTGGACGCGCGTTTCTACTCAAAATATTTACGGTTCCTTCCAAAGACGTGGCACCGTCATATAAGCATGCGGGTCGAAGTGTATGGATGCACAGTAACCTGAATACAGCAAGCTTTTATTGATATTATATAGCATGGAATCCATTACGATAGATCTTAAAGGGCTAATTTGAATTGATAGTGTGTAATACTTTTAAGGGCAACTTTAAGCTTTAAAATGTAACGACTTTCAAAGCATGCCGGTTTGCGATTGGGATTTCGTACGACTGTGAAAAGTGCCGCGGTACGGTGCGGTACTGTCGCGGTTCGGAACCTGGCCTGCTGTAGAAGGAATGAAATTGCCAATGAAATCGCGTAGTCGCGGTACGGTCGCGGTCGCGGCGTGGAACAAATTTTGTGGCGGTACGTTTCACAGTCATACGAAATCTGCTTTATATTGATGAACATCTAGGAAAGGTACGCACGGCAGAGATATTACCCGTAACATGTTTGCAGTGGATTTTGACAATTTTTACTTCAGCAAATCGTTTTTACATGTGTTTCGGTCATCCCGCAAATGGGGTCAGATAACCGTCGAAAGCTTAACCCAATAAATACACTTAGCCAACAGAAACGAAACCCATACAACAACCAACCAATCACAGGACCAAGTAAATGCACTTAGCCAATCAGAAACGAAACCCATTCAGCAATAAACCAGTCAGGGAACGATGTACTGTACGACTTTGGTTTTTCTTCGCATTCTGATTGGCTGAGCGACCCAAGACTTCAAGTAGGGGCGTGTAGAAAAAGTGTGATTAACGTTCGGCAGGCATATGAAATTCAATACGTTATCATAAAAGTACTAAAGACTAGCTATCGTCTTGTTCAGCCTGGTCATCACCCTTTTGATCGTTAATCAAAGCATTGCGTTTGGTTTTGGTACTACAGACTAGCTATTATCTTGTTCAGCCTGGTCATCACCCTTTTGATCGTTAACTAAAGCATTGCGTTTGATTTTGGTACTAAAGACTAGCTATCGTCTTGTTCAGCCTGGTCATCACCCTTTTGATCGTCATGTAAAGCATTGCGTTTGAGTAATGGCAACAACACAGGCACGAGCTCTTCCATGAGGAAGTCGAGCTTCTGCGACAGCTGATTGACAGTTCTCGACAATCTAGCGACAGCCTGATCTGTCGATTCCGACACCGTACGGCCTTGTTTACGTGCTGACGCCGATATTTCTTCGACATTTCTAGATAATCGTCCGACGTCTTCCGAAAGTTGATCGAACCGGTCCAACATGGGCTTAACTTCGTCGGAAGTTGTGGTCCCTTGAGGTCGTCTCCATGAGAACCTCTCATCTGGTCGCATCTGTAAAGATTACAGTGTCAAAAGATATTATTAGGGAGGTTAAAACAACGAAAATTCTTACGGATCCAAGCTTATGAGGAGCTTTGGGCAAGTAAAAAAATGCGCCCCCACCACTTGAGAAAGGTGTTAATCCCTGCCAAGCCACTCTCTCGTTTTTATTGACATTTGCTGGTAAACATCAATTAGCATCCTCAAAGGTCACAGCGGAAACTACGTACTTTGCACGCTCGAACAAAGCAGCTCGAACAAGCATAGGAAGAGCTCTGGCGAGCTCTGGCCCATTCTTGTGCAAGGATGGCCAGCTTTCTTCGATTTACTAGCAGCGAATTGATCGTGAGTCCTGCTGTGTCACAAGCAGTGGTAGAACTTCCCCGGGAGATCAGTATAGAGAAGTATTAACGTTGTATACTAAGCACAGCTTTGTTATGTTTATAACAGCGCTATTTTGCTGCTAAACTTCGGAAAATACCAGGCACGGATGACACGTTTACCTGGCACACTCACTGTTATTCGAAGGGAAAGGTTTCTTGTCTTTTTCAATTTGTATAAAGAGCAGGAATTGTTTTCTCTACTACTATTAATCTGGGTTTTGCAAACGCTGATTTATTGAGCGAAACATGCAACGATCAATTTCGCGCGCAAAATGTACCAGAGTTGATTTTACTTCGCAGTATAATAATACTCAAATGAAGAAACCTTCATCATTCTCGGAATTTAGGATTTGACTTTGCTAGAGCATTTGAACAGAGCTAGATGCAGAACTTATTCTCCACGTAATCTTTCTGTGAAGTATAATGTCTAGAGCGTGTACTTTCTTATATTTTTAGATTTTCATAGCTTTCATACGGGTTTCATGCACAATTTGTTCAAGAAAATGAATTGATTTCCGCACTGAAGCTACAGGCCAGTTTGTACAATGCACTAAGAACGACGAACGATTTGTTACGAAACGAGCACCAGACAAAAAATGTAATTCCATTTTGCCGGGTTTATTTGGTTCTTTTTATTAGGGGAAAAGACCTCGCGTTGTCAAGATGTTGCATCTTTCGGCAACGGACAGTCAAGATGATTCATCTTTGGGCAGTTGTCTGGAACCTTATATAAAAACATGAGAGATTTGCCATTTCCAGCGGACATAAGAGACACAGTAGTGGGTATGGGCCAAGTTGTTGTCAAGATGTTTCATCTTTAGGTAACAAAACTGCAAAGATGTCCCATCTTTTGGCAGTTGCCCCGAACCTACAAACTACGATTGTCACTTTGGCGCCCGAGCTTTGCCATTTCTTTTCCGTCATCTGCTTAAAAGTACGCGCAAAATAAAATAGTAATTTGTTTATGCATGGAACTGCGAAGCATGGACGTCTCAGCGTTTGCTTAATCCTGACTGACACTTATACCACCTATAGTAATCAACGCTTCTTTTGAGGGAATGCCGACTACTGATTCAATCCGTAGCTTCATTAATTTTTTAGCGCGCCTAAGCTCCTCGAGTAAGTGGTTGATACACACCTTAACAATGAGGCTCGTGTTGTTGGCTGCCATGGCAACATAAGGGTAGTACTCATTTCTACTGTAGCGAGATTGGAGTAGCGAGGCGCGGCCAATTTCACGCCGGTTAAGTGTGAACACGACAGGGATAATCCCGTCGCTATGGTGACTATCGAAGTCGATGAAGCATCCGATCAGGTCTCCCCTGTACGCCATAGCATCTGTAGATGAATATATAGAAAGAGGATGAGCATCTTGAAACTGGCCCTGGGGACATCCATTTGAAGGCCCTTGCTGATTGGCTGGTTTTGAATGTTGGGGCATGCGCAGAAAGTTGCGCATGCGTCATGGGCTGTCACTAGAGCCTTTCCCGCGAGCAGACGAGCCGAGGAGCTGGGTTCGAGAATGGCAGTGTACAAGCTTGCCTTACCATGCTCGCTCCTGCCGAACACGTGATTCTTGTGGTCAAATATTCTGCCGTCATCCACGTGATAACCGACCGTGTTACTGCGCCAGCCTGGTAACAAGTGAAGGTTATAATTCCTGCTGACCAGCCCAACCGCAATAAAGCGCCTTTCGCCACACTCTTGAATAAGGACCTTTAGTAAAGAAAGGAAAACAAATATTATAGAAACGTCTGTGTGTATTCATGCAAACCTTTTTGTAAGAGAACTCCATCTTGGAGACCAGGGATAAATGCTTGGCGGATAGTACGAACAATGCTTTGTAAGTACAGGTACAGCCAATAACAACGCAAGAAATCCGTTATATATTGGACAGTACTCCTTGTAAGAGGTTAATACGTCCAGATACACTCTTGCTATATAGGTCAATACGTCAAGGTACACTCTTGCAAGAGGTCAATACGTCAATATACACTCTTGCTAGAGGTCAATACGTCAAGATACATTCTTGCGACAATACGTCAAGATACATTCTTGCGAGAGGTCAATACGCCAAGATACACCCTTGCGATAGGTCAATACATCGAGATAAAATCTTAAAAGAGGTCAATATGTCGAGAACATACCTCAAAGCCTGGTATTCGCCCTGTCAGCGGTCTCTCGTATCTCGCGCCATGGTGTTCACGTGGTTTGTCATCTGACATTGCACACACTGTACAATGTTCAGCACCGAGGTACGTAATCTGATTCCCGTCGATCTGTAGCCCTAGGGAGTCCCATGCCTGCAAACAGTCCTAACACGTTAGCCTCGTCAATCTTTCACGACAAATCTCAAGTAGATCTTGAGCTGGGGAAATACGAGGCACAAAATCCCTTAACTTGTCGCGCAACATTGTTGCGTTGCAAGTCTAATGTTTGTTGCTCGTTTTTCATCAAATCACAACTTGTCGCGGAACATTTTGTTTTGATGATCACACATGCGAGGCCAAGGCGGATTTTGTCCCTTAGCACCTCATTTCTTTTGACTAATCATCAACGTGAATTGTAGGCAAAATGTTGCGCGACAAGTTGTGTGCCTGGTGAAAAACGAGCTCAACGTAGACCCGCGCTCTACTTCGCGCAACAATTTTTACAACTTGCAACAAATGTTTTTTACCTGACAAGTTGTGGCGCGAGATGAAAAACGCGCAACATCGATCACCAACGATGAGAAAAAAACGATTCCCTAACTAAACAGCAAAATAAGAAATTGAAATGAAATACAAAGTTTAAATTCAGGTATCCCACATGGATGGCACTGACGGCTTTCTGACTTATTTATACCTTGCGGTAACATATAACTATAGGGGCGATAAGGTTGATTGTTCACTACTCATACAAGGGGCGTCCCTTAAAATGGTCTGGTTCAGCTCTCGGCTCTCTCGGAGATGTCTCGATATGGTCTCGTTTTTGGGGGGTTTGGATTAGCCGTGTCAGCATAGATGCTGCTTTGAAAGTCGCTTATTCCGAACACTAGCTATGCTTTTTGTCATAACCCTGGACTAAAGTTTACGTATTTTATAGCATTTTACCCGTGATCCTGTGGGGCAGTCCATGTCCTTCTCTACCCAGTCCTCTCTAAACACGCGGCAGGCAATATGACCAACCAGTTGATGACTACCCTCGGTTTCCTTGACAACCCGGTCGAGTTTAGTCTCGTCTGGAACAGAATAAGTGACGAAACTGAGTAATATTTCGTGCTGTGTTTCAAACCAATGGTCCATTTCTAAGAGTACGAATCTCCAATTTTAGATCTCGCCCAATTAGCGTCAGAAAGTGTCTATTTTTAAAAACACATTTTCCCCGCATGAACTTGAACACAGACTTGCAGTTCACCAACTTGTAGGGACTGCTTTATGTAATATAAGGGCCTTCCAGCCATACAAGTGAAATGCAACAACAGCTGGTAGTTTTAGTCTTCGGCTGGCGGGAAACTTACCAAGCAAAGCAAACACATACAAAAAACATATAACTTGTACAGGAGCGTAGTCAGGATTCGAGAAAGGAGGGGGGGAGGAGGGGGGTCACATCTGTACAAATGTATGGTGCCCTTTTCCAGCTTACCGATATTTTTCTAAATGTTTTTGATTCTAAAAAGGGGGAGGGGTCACATGCAGCCCAGTACCCCCTGGCTACGCTCCTGCTTTTAATCCATTCGGTTGTCTGGGGCCAAATCAATGTGCTTTGTTCTCGTCCATTAGATGGGTTCGCTGGTACCGTGTGCAGAACACAGTAAGGCTTCGATATTTCAAGTGATATTTATATCATCACGCAGTCTTGAGAACCTTGATGACCGCATATCAATGAGCAACTATGGACTTTTGCTAACCGCGTGTTGAAAAGACTTGGCGGCGCGCGGGTTATCCGTGGTTATCTAGCGAGGCAAGAGTGCGATTCAACATGTACCTGTCATAGGAAATGAGTAGCCATGAATCGAAAAATAAGCAGCTTGAAGATCCTTGCACAAGCGGTCAAATAGCTGAGAGAAAGAACAAATATTTTCACAATCCACCTTGAGGCAGGAAAATTGAAACTGAACACTTTTTCACATGTTTTGCTTAGCAAAGTGTATATAGTCCATGAAGACCACACATACCGTATCTTGGTCATCTGGTACTTTGTACTGCAAACAAAGAAGCGTTACTCCATTAGCATCATGCAAAATTAAATATCTGTGTGAATATAAAATGAGATGTATTTGTTAAACATTTATTACCTTAACCTTGCGCGTTTGTTGCGGGGTCCCTGTGTTACAGCATGGAGCGCAGGCGCGGCGAACCACTGACCAGAGGAACATGGCCGTTAGTGAGATGATGTTGAAGGGGACTGGGACCGGATGGTAGTTGCTATAGGTACGGATAGTGATGGCTTTCTTGTAGGACCATTCGTACAATGAGTTGTCCTGTTAAGAAGTCAGTAGTTCAAATTATGAACATTCAATCTTTTCGCTTAGACTACTCTAAAATGCTTAAAGTGCATATCACCCCTGATGGCAGAATTGTGACAAATACTCCACATCGTCAGCTATAGAATGGCACACAAATGGCACACGAATGGCACACCCGCCATTTTTTTAAGTGCTGAAAAATATGACATTCGACTCGTCACTCCACGTGTTTGGGTGCTCGTCGGGAACTTTCGATTTAACCCCTAAAAGGTACCAAAAAGGGCGCAGTTGATTTTGACCCCTAAAAGATACCATGGATATTGATAAAGCCATTGTTGCTTGATTTGCTAGAACGGACCCCGAAGAGGTACATATCCTGGAAAAATTGAAATTCGAACGTTTCCGAATTTCACCCCCCTAAAAAGTACCAGAGGCCTGATTTAAAACCCTAAAAGGTAGGCGACGAGCACCCCCGCCCCAAAAATAGGAGAGTCCCCCTGGGGCTGATTTTGACTGATCAATATCCACAATGAGGGCCATACTATATGGAAAATCCAGATGTCCTAGATTCTAGGACGTCTGCTTTCATATTTGTCCAGAGCGTACGATAGTCCGCATGACCGAGATTTGGGCCTCACCTCTACGTTCTGATATGTATTCGAGAGCAGCGCAATCATCATGTTCATAAGCATAACCACGCCCATGATGAGGAACACCCCATACAGGATCTTGGCCAGCACTTCCGAGGCTGCGTCCGAGGACTGAAGAGCACCCGTGTCGGCTATTCCCAAAAGGGACCAAACTAGGTGACCTGTGGCACTCCACCAGCTGAGCAACACAACAAAAAAACTTTTTACAATGTACAGCTCATCACTTACGTCATCAAGTAGCGCCCTTTGTTCTGTTAACCAATCGAATTCTAGGTAATTGGCACATCAAACTATGGATGGCACCAGCGCCTCGAAATTCTCAGCAAGTTAGCTTTTGATGAGAGAAAACTTCAACAAATATCTAATTGCATATAGGGATCCCCACCAAAACCTAACCCAATACCTGACAATACTTACCAATGAATGCCCGTCTTACTGCAAAACCTTAAAAAGAAAGTAAAACGGAATAAAATGGTCTCCAAACTATCAGAAGATCTACACATCGTCAACCGAGACTATTCCGAGCCGCGAAATACTGTCGCTGTAAAACTTGTGTTCAAAGAACGTCATCCTCAAATAAGAAATGCGAAAAGGATATTCCACTTGCTCTTCATCGACATTTAAACGTCTTCAACAGCATCATCTTTAACTCATTTATCACCACTAGTATCTTCAACATCATCAACATTGCGGTGTATATTATCACCACCAACGACTTCATCACTATCATCATCCTCATGAAACTTCATCATCAACAACAACACCATCATCATCATTATCACTATCATCACTTATCAACAAATACATCATCATAAACAACAACAACAATAACAGCATCAACAACAACATCAACAACAACAACATCATCAGTATCAACATCATCATCAACATCATCATCAACAGCAACAACAACAACAACAACAACTACATCATCATAATCATCACCGTTAAAAGCCTGGTTCGTCTTACCGTGGGACGATCTCTGTCCAGGCCGAATACGATACATAATCATCACCGTTAAGGCTTACCCGTGGGACGAGCGCTGTCCTGGCGCATACGATACATAATCATCACCGTTAAGGCTTACCCGTGGGACGAGCGCTGTCCTGACGCATACGATACATAATCATCACCGTTAAGGCTTACCCGTGGGACGATCTCTGTCCTGGCCGAATACGATACATAATCATCACCGTTAAGGCTTACCCGTGGGACGATCTCTGTCCTGGCCGAATACGATACATAATCATCACCGTTAAGGCTTACCCGTGGGACGAGCGCTGTCCTGGCGCATACGATACATAATCATCACCGTTAAGGCTTACCCGTGGGACGAGCGCTGTCCTGACGCATACGATACATAATCATCACCGTTAAGGCTTACCCGTGGGACGATCTCTGTCCTGGCCGAATACGATACATAATCATCACCGTTAAGGCTTACCCGTGGGACGATCTCTGTCCTGGCCGAATACGATACATAATCATCACCGTTAAGGCTTACCCGTGGGACGATCTCTGTCCTGGCCGAATACGATACATAATCATCACCGTGAAGGCTTACCCGTGGGACGAGCTCTGTCCTGACGCATACGATACAAAATCATCACCGTTAAGGCTTACCCGTGGGACGAGCGCTGTCCTGACGCATACGATACATAATCATCACCGTTAAGGCTTACCCGTGGGACGAGCGCTGTCCTGGCCGAATACGATACATAATCATCACCGTTAAGGCTTACCCGTGGGACGATCTCTGTCCTGGCCGAATACGATACATAATCATCACCGTTAAGGCTTACCCGTGGGACGAGCTCTGTCCTGACGCATACGATACATAATCATCACCGTTAAGGCTTACCCGTGGGACGAGCGCTGTCCTGACGCATACGATACATAATCATCACCGTTAAGGCTTACCCGTGGGACGATCTCTGTCCTGGCCGAATACGATACATAATCATCACCGTTAAGGCTTACCCGTGGGACGATCTCTGTCCTGGCCGAATACGATACATAATCATCACCGTTAAGGCTTACCCGTGGGACGAGCGCTGTCCTGACCGAATACGATACATAATCATCACCGTTAAGGCTTACCCGTGGGACGATCTCTGTCCTGGCCGAATACGATACATAATCATCACCGTTAAGGCTTACCCGTGGGACGAGCGCTGTCCTGACGCATACGATACATAATCATCACCGTTAAGGCTTACCCGTGGGACGATCTCTGTCCTGGCCGAATACGATACATAATCATCACCGTTAAGGCTTACCCGTGGGACGAGCGCTGTCCTGGCCGAATACGATACATAATCATCACCGTTAAGGCTTACCCGTGGGACGATCTCTGTCCAGGCCGAATACGATACATAATCATCACCGTTAAGGCTTACCGTGGGACGAGCGCTGTCCTGGCCGAATACGATACATAATCATCACCGTTAAGGCTTACCCGTGGGACGATCTCTGTCCTGGCCGAATACCATACATAATCATCACCGTTAAGGCTTACCCGTGGGACGAGCTCTGTCCTGACGCATACGATACATAATCATCACCGTTAAGGCTTACCCGTGGGACGAGCGCTGTCCTGACGCATACGATACATAATCATCACCGTTAAGGCTTACCCGTGGGACGATCTCTGTCCTGGCCGAATACGATACATAATCATCACCGTTAAGGCTTACCCGTGGGACGATCTCTGTCCTGGCCGAATACGATACATAATCATCACCGTTAAGGCTTACTCGTGGGACGATCTCTGTCCTGGCCGAATACGATACATAATCATCACCGTTAAGGCTTACCCGTGGGACGAGCTCTGTCCTGACGCATACGATACATAATCATCACCGTTAAGGCTTACCCGTGGGACGAGCGCTGTCCTGACGCATACGATACATAATCATCACCGTTAAGGCTTACCCGTGGGACGAGCGCTGTCCTGACCGAATACGATACATAATCATCACCGTTAAGGCTTACCCGTGGGACGAGCGCTGTCCTGACGCATACGATACATAATCATCACCGTTAAGGCTTACCCGTGGGACGAGCGCTGTCCTGACGCATACGATACATAATCATCACCGTTAAGGCTTACCCGTGGGACGAGCGCTGTCCTGGCCGAATACGATACATAATCATCACCGTTAAGGCTTACCCGTGGGACGAGCGCTGTCCTGACGCATACGATACATAATCATCACCGTTAAGGCTTACCCGTGGGACGATCTCTGTCCTGGCCGAATACGATACATAATCATCACCGTTAAGGCTTACCCGTGGGACGATCTCTGTCCTGGCCGAATACGATACATAATCATCACCGTTAAGGCTTACCCGTGGGACGAGCGCTGTCCTGACGCATACGATACATAATCATCACCGTTAAGGCTTACCGTGGGACGATCTCTGTCCTGGCCGAATACGATACATAATCATCACCGTTAAGGCTTACCCGTGGGACGATCTCTGTCCTGGCCGAATACGATAAATAATCATCACCGTTAAGGCTTACCCGTGGGACGAGCGCTGTCCTGGCCGAATACGATACATAATCATCACCGTTAAGGCTTACCCGTGGGACGATCTCTGTCCTGGCCGAATACGATACATAATCATCACCGTTAAGGCTTACCCGTGGGACGATCTCTGTCCTGGCGCATACGATACATAATCATCACCGTTAAGGCTTACCCGTGGGACGAGCGCTGTCCTGGCGCATACGATACATAATCAACACCGTTAAGGCTTACCCGTGGGACGATCTCTGTCCTGGCGCATACGATACATAATCATCACCGTTAAGGCTTACCCGTGGGACGATCTCTGTCCTGACCGAATACGATACATAATCATCACCGTTAAGGCTTACCCGTGGGACGAGCGCTGTCCTGGCGCATACGATACATAATCATCACCGTTAAGGCTTACCCGTGGGACGAGCGCTGTCCTGGCGCATACGATACATAATCATCACCGTTAAGGCTTACCCGTGGGACGATCTCTGTCCTGGCGCATACGATACATAATCATCACCGTTAAGGCTTACCCGTGGGACGATCTCTGTCCTGACCGAATACGATACATAATCATCACCGTTAAGGCTTACCCGTGGGACGATCTCTGTCCTGGCGCATACGATACATAATCATCACCGTTAAGGCTTACCCGTGGGACGAGCGCTGTCCTGACGCATACGATACATAATCATCACCGTTAAGGCTTACCCGTGGGACGAGCGCTGTCCTGACGCATACGATACATAATCATCACCGTTAAGGCTTACCCGTGGGACGATCTCTGTCCTGGCCGAATACGATACATAATCATCACCGTTAAGGCTTACCCGTGGGACGAGCGCTGTCCTGGCGCATACGATACATAATCATCACCGTTAAGGCTTACCCGTGGGACGAGCGCTGTCCTGACGCATACGATACATAATCATCACCGTTATGGCTTACCCGTGGGACGATCTCTGTCCTGGCCGAATACGATACATAATCATCACCGTTAAGGCTTACCCGTGGGACGAGCGCTGTCCTGGCCGAATACGATACATAATCATCACCGTTAAGGCTTACCCGTGGGACGAGCGCTGTCCTGGCCGAATACGATACATAATCATCACCGTTAAGGCTTACCCGTGGGACGATCTCTGTCCTGGCGCATACGATACATAATCATCACCGTTAAGGCTTACCCGTGGGACGAGCGCTGTCCTGACGCATACGATACATAATCATCACCGTTAAGGCTTACCCGTGGGACGATCTCTGTCCTGGCCGAATACGATACATAATCATCACCGTTAAGGCTTACCCGTGGGACGATCTCTGTCCTGGCGCATACGATACATAATCATCACCGTTAAGGCTTACCCGTGGGACGAGCGCTGTCCTGACGCATACGATACATAATCATCACCGTTAAGGCTTACCCGTGGGACGATCTCTGTCCTGGCCGAATACGATACATAATCATCACCGTTAAGGCTTACCCGTGGGACGAGCGCTGTCCTGGCGCATACGATACATAATCATCACCGTTAAGGCTTACCCGTGGGACGAGCGCTGTCCTGACGCATACGATACATAATCATCACCGTTAAGGCTTACCCGTGGGACGATCTCTGTCCTGGCCGAATACGATACATAATCATCACCGTTAAGGCTTACCCGTGGGACGAGCGCTGTCCTGACCGAATACGATACATAATCATCACCGTTAAGGCTTACCCGTGGGACGAGCGCTGTCCTGGCCGAATACGATACATAATCATCACCGTTAAGGCTTACCCGTGGGACGATCTCTGTCCTGGCCGAATACGATACATAATCATTACCGTTAAGGCTTACCCGTGGGACGATCTCTGTCCTGGCCGAATACGATACATAATCATCACCGTTAAGGCTTACCCGTGGGACGAGCGCTGTCCTGGCCGAATACGATACATAATCATCACCGTTAAGGCTTACCCGTGGGACGAGCGCTGTCCTGGCCGAATACGATACATAATCATCACCGTTAAGGCTTACCCGTGGGACGATCTCTGTCCTGGCCGAATACGATACATAATCATTACCGTTAAGGCTTACCCGTGGGACGATCTCTGTCCTGGCCGAATACGATACATAATCATCACCGTTAAGGCTTACCCGTGGGACGAGCGCTGTCCTGGCCGAATACGATACATAATCATCACCGTTAAGGCTTACCCGTGGGACGATCTCTGTCCTGGCGCATACGATACATAATCATTACCGTTAAGGCTTACCCGTGGGACGATCTCTGTCCTGGCCGAATACGATACATAATCATCACCGTTAAGGCTTACCGTGGGACGAGCGCTGTCCTGGCCGAATACGATACATAATCATCACCGTTAAGGCTTACCCGTGGGACGATCTCTGTCCTGGCCGAATACGATACATAATCATCACCGTTAAGGCTTACCCGTGGGACGAGCGCTGTCCTGGCCGAATACGATACATAATCATCACCGTTAAGGCTTACCCGTGGGACGAGCGCTGTCCTGACGCATACGATACATCCACCATAAACACCTTGGTGATGGCCAATGAGAAAGCAATAATTGCCGCCAGGAATTGCCCAAATATGGCAACCACAGCACCGATGATTTGGAAAAGAGCAATTTGGATTGTCCCTGTGGGTTTAGAAGATTCCATGATATGTCCAAACACTCGTAATGTCAGGAACATGGAGTTGAGGCCGTAGATGTAACCAACTAAAGCAAGCAAGCGGTCTCCAGAAACTGATCCGCGTGTTGACCACGTGATTACTCTTAGGATCAGGAGAATGATGTATGAGATCAGAGTGACAGCGTCCAAGACATTCCACCTATCGCTGGAAGTGAAAAACAGAGGACGTTTAGATATTTGATTTTTTGGCCCCCCAAAAAAAAATCCGGCACAGATCACTCTGTCAGTTGTTATTGTAAATGTAAATGTCTGCGGCCGACTCCCCAGACTTAATTGTAGCTCGTAAGCTGAATTACGCTGCGTCTTAACGGCGCCACTGGCACTTACTGTTATTATTGCTGCTGTCGTTACTATTATTGTGGTTGCAAGAAAAAAAAAGACGTCACCTTGCAATGTAGAAGTTTTTTTCGACTTCCTCACGTTTTCTAACAGAAAATAACTCAACAAACGTCGTGATGTTAAAATTCTTCGTGCCTGTGCTAGCAAGCGTACGCGCCGCCAAAATTGGCGCGAAAAAGTCATCCAATCAGAGTGCGATACATTGTTGATGGTGGCTCAGTGTTATTGCTCTGATGTGACGAAACAGTAACAAGGTATGATAATCGAAAATGGCTCTAATTTTGCTGCTGTCCATCGTCTCCAGGTGTCTCGTATTCGGCAGTGAATGTTTCTCGTAAAGTAACGGTGATGTAAAGTGTAAGTGATGTGATGGTGATGGTAGCGACACCTACCTCAAGTACTTCCCAAGCTGCTTTGCAATCCTGTGCAGCCGTGTATGTGCATGTTTTCGACGTGAACCCGCTGGCTTACCCCTCGCCTTGTTTGCTTGCTCATATTTTGCCGATGACACCATTTGATGAACTTCCATCATGAATCTCCCGATGAAGAAGACAAGTATTAAGCCTTCAACAGGGGAAAATGAGCGCTGGGAGGGGGCCAGGCAGACTATGAAATGTAGCGCTAGTAGTGTTAGGTAGCTACACGTATCCCGGATGAAGACAAAGTACGGAGTTCTGAAGTACTCGACGTAATGTTAGGCCTTACCGTGGTTGAATCGAGAATCCTGTCTGTAATCCACAAATCCAGTGCACAAATCCACAATATTCTGTACCATGATAACGTTCAATCTATCTCTCCGCCGTGCATAATTATCGTCTCTATTTCTCTCTCTCTCCAGCCTTCACTTTGCATGCTTAATTGTTGTTCTTTTTAAAATAGCTTTAACTCTGCACATTGTTTATTGTTCAAACATTCCATCATTACGTTACGCTTTAATTCCATTGTATTGCGCTGCGCTTTAAAACACAGGCATCCCGCATATATCAAATAATATACCACAGGCATCCCGTGGCCTCTCGCATAACATCACTCCCCCCTCCATTAAAATCTGTTCGTCCTCGAACACGTTTTTTTTTCGCTTTTTTTTTTGTTTTGTTTTTGTTTTGGTATTGTTGTTGCTGCTTGGTTTCTTTCCCCTTCTAAGATGTCAAAAAGTCCTGAAGATAGGGAGGTGGTCTCCGTTTTCGGGATGACCTCCTTGGCATTGTTATTGGAGAGGTGTTCTTGATTTCCTTGTCTTCAGTGTCTTCCGCAGTGTTCGTTTCATTTGCAACATCCGTCTCTTCCCTGTTATTCACACTATCCGTATTATCTGCTCTGTCGCCTTCGTCCGTTTCCGTCTCTGAGATACACCCCGCATCACTGGTTTCAACTGCGCCTGAGTTTCTTATCGTGCCATCTACATTATCTGCCCTATCTACATCTTCGTCCGTCTCCGTCTCTGAGATGCAGCCTGCATCATTGACTTCAACTCCGTCTGAGTTTCTCATCGCGCTATCTGTATCATCCGCTCTGTCTACATTATCGTCGTCCAAGTCTGAAGCCTCCCTTACCGCATCTTGCACATCTCCTACCGCATCCTTGATTGGCAGGCCATCCTCTTCTTCCTCGGGGATGTGGGGTAACCAGTTATTGTATTCCTGGTTAAACTTCATGAGTCTATCTTTGTGTACTACTTGTGACTTCGCTCTTGGAGAGCCTTGAATGCGATAAATTACATCATTTATCCTTTTGACGACTAGAAACGGACCTTCCCACCTACTTGTGAGCTTTGGAGATAACCCTCGCCTGCGTCTTGGATTGTGACAGCGGACTGCGTCGCCTCGCTTGAAACTCTCTACTCTGGTTCCAACATCATATCGATTCTTCATCTTTTCTGCATTCATTTGCAACTTGAGTCGCGCATATTTATGGGATTCATCTAGAGCATCCTCCAGCTGTCCAACGTAACTCTCAGGGTTGTATTTTAACTCGTGGCTGCCTAACATAATATCCACCGGTAAGCGGAGCTCTCTTCCAAACATCATTCGTGACGGAGAAACTCCGGTAGACGCATGCGTGGATGAACGATATGCCATTACTAGGAAAGGGATATAGAAATCCCAGTTCCTCTGACAACCTTCCACAAACATAGCAATTTCTGCTTCTAATGTTCGGTTAAACCGCTCTATCATGCCGTCTGACTGTGGTCTGTACGCCGTAGTCCTAGTCTTCCTTATCCCCAAAATTCTGCACATTTCGGTGAAAACTTTCGATGCGAAGTTTGACCCTTGGTCGGAATGTAGCTCCCCTGGAACTCCAAAACGCGTTACGACCTCTCGCACTAACTTATCGGCCACAGTTTCAGCTTCCTGATTCGGGATTGCAAATGCCTCCATCCATTTTGTAAAGTAGTCGCCGATAATCAGGACATACTTGTTACCAGATTCACTCGTAGGGAGTGGTCCAAGGACATCTACAGCCATCCTTTCCATGGGAGCGCCGACCACGTATTTCTGCATAGGAGCTTTCGCCTTTCTATGAGGCCCTTTTCTCTTGGCACAAGCATCGCACTTCCTACACCAATCTTCGACGTCGCGAGAGCAACCGACCCAATAAAAACGTTGCTTGACTTTGTCAGCTGTTTTCTTTATTCCAAGATGTCCTGCCGTTGGTACGCTGTGTAGTTGATGCAACACCTGACTTCGTAACGCTTTCGGAAGTATTGTTTGGAATCTAAACTTCCCCCCTCCTTCCTCGAGCTTCCTTTGCAATAAACCATTCTCAACAACGAGAGAGTTCCACTGCGCCCAATACGCTTTCACTTCTGGACTATACGAAGAGATTTCTTGCCATTTCGGTCTTCTCTTTTCGTCTATCCATTGCACAATATTTTGCAGAGTTTCATCTTTAGATTGCTCTTCATGTAGCTCGCCTGTGGTCCAACATCTCCCAAGCGCCTCTGGATCTTCGACGGTATGCAAAGCTACCCGAACTGAAGCTTGCTCCTCAGTAATATCTCGTGATTCTTTCCTATCGCAGTACTTACATTCATAGCTAGCGCAAGGGCGACGGGATAATGCATCCGCATTACTATGTGATCGGCCTTGACGATGTTCAACAATAAAATCGTACACTTGGAGTTTCTCTAGCCATCTCGCCATTTGATCTCTAGGGTTTTTAAAGTTGAGAAGCCACTGGAGAGCTGAATGATCCGTTCGAACTGTAAACGTGTGACCATAGAGGTAACAGTGAAAGAATTCTACTGCCGCTACAACAGCCAACAATTCTCTTCTTGTAACACAGTAATTGATTTCCTGACGAGAAAGCGCGCGACTGTAATAACCTATCACCTTCTCGCGTCCGTCCTCATCTAACTGAGATAGTACCGCCCCAATACCCGTGCCACTAGCATCGGTGTCGAGAATATATCGCTTTTGGGGGTCTGGGTAGCCAAGTACTGGTGTTTGCTGTAACACACTCTTCAGCCTTTGAAACGCTAACTCGCAAGTCTCATCCCAGTCAAAGGGTTTATCTTTTTCTGTGAGACGATGCAATGGCCTTGCCACTTCCGCGAAATTTGCAACAAATTTCCGATAATAAGCACACAGTCCGAGAAAGCTTCTGAGCTCCTTACATTGGTCGGTGTGGGCCACTCTCGTACCGCTTGAACCTTCTTTGGGTCAACTGCAACTCCTTGACTGTTCACAACATGACCAAGAAAGTTAACTTGTCTTTTGAACAACACACATTTACGGGGATTCAGCTTTAAGTTTGCTTGGCGCAATCTCTGAAAGACGTTCTCCAAATGACCCACCTCAGAGTCAAAGTCTTTTGCGTGAACGATGATGTCGTCTATATAAACTAGACAGGAACTTGACGGTAATCCATCGAGGCAAGTTTCCATCAACCGTTCAAATGTTGCCGGAGCATTAGTAAGACCAAATGGCATTACCGTGAAGTGCCAAAGTCCTCTCCCGACTGAGAAGGCTGTCTTCTCCTTGTCCTCAGGGGCAAGCTCCACCTGCCAATAACCGCTTCTCAGATCTAATGTGGTAAACCACTTCGACTCAGCAAGCTCATCAAGAGTCGCATCTATCCGTGGAAGCGGGTATGAATCTTTGCGCGTAATGTTATTTAGTTTACGATAGTCCACACAAAATCGCATGCTTCCGTCTTTCTTCCTAACTAAAACTATGGGTGAGCGCCAGGGACTTGAAGATTTCTCAATTACTCCTCGGTCTGCCATGTCTTGAATGGAATCGTTTGCTTCCTGAACCTTGGACATCGGAAGGCGACGAGGATGTTGCTTGATGGGTGGAAATTGACCAGTCTCAATTCGGTGTTTTACTATGGAAGTTTTTCCTAAATCCGCTGACCCTTGTGAGAAGACATCTTGATAACGGACCAATAGATTAGCAACGACTTGAATTTGGATAGCATCTAGGTCAACACAGCTTTCTTCAAATAATTCATTCAAGAAATTCGGGACTTCCTGGTTCACATTGGGTTTAGGGGTCGAGGTTTCATCTCCCAAAGGTACATCTAGAAACTCCTGGGACTGCATGGAACGGGGAGTTTCAACCCGTGTTTCAGATAACTTAACTACTCGGACACTAGCACAAGGGACGCTTACTGCAACCTCTCTTCCTTTCTTTAACTTCTTTTGCTTTCTGGAAACGTTAGCGATGCGAAGAGGAACCGTGTTCCCTTCAGTTTTTACCAAAGTCTTGCCGACAACAATTCCTTCAATTCCATAAAGACTTTCCACAGGCTCAATCACACTCCAACCCTTAACTCCTTCTGATTCCAAAATTTTTCCTTGTGTGATGACTTCAGTAAACGACTTAATCTTCACATTTTCGGCCAGAACCACTCGAAAAACTCTCTTGTCTCCTGTTTCATCGTCTTGAACATGAGCTATCGGTACCTCGGCCTCATCAACAACAAGAGTCATCTTTCCATAATCAATAACACAACGAAACCTCTTCAGAAAATCACTGCCGAGTATACAATGACCGGCTACAGGGGCTACCCAAATCTCTTGTTCTTCATCCACCTCACCAATTTGTAGCCTAAGGTTGCACTTACAAACTACATCCACAGTATCTCCGTGCAGAACTGTAAGCTTACATTGAGTTTCTTCTCTTCTAACTTCCGAACTCAAAGAGATCTGATTAAGCAACTCAGGAGTGATTATTGTAACATCTGCTCCAGAATCAATCAGGAAATCGCAGGGAACTTGCTCTACAAATCCAGGTACTATCAAGCCCCCTCCACCGCCACGACGGGCATGAATCTTTATTGTGTCACTGGTAGTTGGTAACCCTGTGGTTGGGGACCGGCCTTCACTCAGGTTCCCTGTGGTCGTTGCTGGTCCATGACTTGGTAACCCTGTGGTCTGACCTAAATTGTAACTTGGTAACCCTGTGGTTTGGCTTGAACCATGGCTTGGCAACCCGGAGCTGGCGGTTTGAATACCGGACATTAAACATGGCATCGGTATACCTGTGGTGTAATCGCCTGAACTTGGACACTGTGGTGGTAACCCTGTGGTGTGGCCGCCTGAACCTGGGTACTGTGGTGGTAACCCTGTTGTATGGACACCTAAACTTGGGTACTGTGGTAGTAGTGGTAACCCTGTGGCGTGGCCACCTGAACTTGGGTACTGTGATGGTAACCCTGTGGGGAGGCCACTTGGACTTGGATACTGTTGTGGTAACCCTGTGGTGCATCCATAATAAGGGTAGGGTGCCGCGCAGTTGATAACTCGGGAGTCACGCTGTTGATAACTCGGAGTGAAGTCCCTCCTCTCCTCTCGTGGCATAGGCGTAGTGTAGCCAGGAAACTGCGGAAATTCTTCAGCAACTCCGGGTAGACGCCCATAGGTTGGTCTCATGTAGGACGGTCTCTCCTGATTAAGGTTCCTCCCACGCCCTCTTGGCCGCGAGCCTGAAGAAATGTCCCCATTAGTTCCGTGGTAACCCTCTCGCTCTGTACAATTCCTTTGCACGTGTCCGAATTTGAAACATTTATGACACCGGACGTTTGCGTAAGAATCCGAGCTATTTTGATTCCGTATAGCTTTGATTATTTCAGAAAATAACCCTTCTATTTTCGCAAAAGATCGCTGGTCAGCCTCAAAGTGTTGGGGCGCTTGTTGGTGTGTACCGGAGGCAGTCGCTTGTCTCACCGGACTTGTCTGATTCCATCGGTTCGCGAGATGGTACGATTCTAGTTCCAGCGCTATTTCTAAGGCCTCTTGGACGCTTTCTGGGCGTCCTTGTCTTATCTTGATTTTCATCTCATCATCCAAAAGGGCGTCGATAAACTGATCTTTAGCTAAGACGTTCTGGATTTCGGACCCTGCCGATTGATAGGCCAGATGTACTAGTCGTTCTATATCCGCAGCCAATTCCGGCAAGGTCTCGTCCTTTCTTTTAACTCTAGCTTTAAACTTTGCCCTTGCAAGCTCTGACTGGTGGGCTCCGCCAAATCTGTTTGCCAGTGCGCCAGTGAGTGCTGAAAAACTACGCCTATCCTTGCTCGACATATTTCCTAGAATAAGAGTTGCACGACCTTGAAGTCCACTTGCTAAGAAGGACGCTTTTTCCTCTTCCGTCCACTTATTTAATTCAGCTACGATCTCAAACTGAGCGAAATAAGACTCCCACGATGTATCTCCATTATACTTAGGGACTGGCATAACCGGTTTCTGAGTTTTCTTTGAAGACACATTTGAAATCGGCTCTATATCCTGTTTGCCGTGAATTTGATCGATTTCACCATCGATCGGATCAGTTTCGAATCTAAATCGCACTTTCGTATGGCGTTCGGCTTTCGGAAGAAGTTCGGATGAGTTCGCTTTGTAATCGGGACCGGATCGATTTTCCGAGCGCTGTTCGGATCGCGAAGGAAATTCGGAGCAATTCGAGTCATACTCGGTGGCCAATTGCATATTCGGGCGGTTTTCGGACGCCATTCGGGATTCGTGTTCCTTAAGTCTCTCTTCGAATGTTATTCGGCGTGCGGGAATTAAACGAGTTGCATGTCGTTTTCCTTCAAATAACGAACTCTCGACTTTTAGCGCGCCCTCGCCACAATACACTGCACCCTCCAACCCTTCCATCCGCTCCTTCAAAACAGTAATTTCATTTTCCCATCGCCAATAAGCCCTTTTTAGTTCTTCCTTTAGTGAGCCAATTATGTCTACTAAGTTATTTAGTTGTAATGCAAACTCCCGCCTTTCATCCTCAGCCCCTGCAGTTATTTCCCTCAATTCCCTAAACATTTCTACAAGTTTAACTTCAACCCCTCCATCTTCAGCCCCTTGATTCAAATTGTTCTCTTCTTCGTCAAATATACGGTCATCTATCGATCTAGCTTCGTCTGCTTCAATCTCTTTTTCCCCATAAGTCGTTCTGTCCCTCCCCACGCGTTTACTGCGCCGCGTCTCTGGCATTGCAAACTATTCTTAATACTGTTAACAACAATACTCTAAAATCTTTGCCATTTCTTTTTGTATTTTAAGGGTTTTTTTTTTCAATTCAGTTAACACAGTTCAACGACTTCTTCAATAACTTGTACTGTACTCTTTTATCAATCCAAACATCTTGAATATTCCTGGTAAATATATCTGTCGTCGATGACGTTTCCCGTCTGAGCCCCCAAATTGTTAGGCCTTACCGTGGTTGAATCGAGAATCCTGTCTGTAATCCACAAATCCAGTGCACAAATCCACAATATTCTGTACCATGATAACGTTCAATCTATCTCTCCGCCGTGCATAATTATCGTCTCTATTTCTCTCTCTCTCCAGCCTTCACTTTGCATGCTTAATTGTTGTTCTTTTTAAAATAGCTTTAACTCTGCACATTGTTTATTGTTCAAACATTCCATCATTACGTTACGCTTTAATTCCATTGTATTGCGCTGCGCTTTAAAACACAGGCATCCCGCATATATCAAATAATATACCACAGGCATCCCGTGGCCTCTCGCATAACAGTAACGATCTATGAGAGAATTTATAGAAAGAAGTCGTTGATGCAAGATATTTTACACATGATGGGAGGATCAGCAAATCGATTGCGATGATCGATGATGATGCTCCTTGAACATGAAAACAAGACCACGTTAATGACCACAGCGTTCTTACGCTTTCTGAATGACAAAAATCCAGGATTTTCCAGGAAGTCTTTAGCTATTTTTCAAGGAGTTTTTATTTGGAAACAGGCTCCCTCCCCCAAAAAGCATTTGAGTAAGTCTGGGGTATGACATAATTTGCAGCCCAAAATCAGATTCACGAAACTGATTGATTCAACCACATTTGAGTTGAAACATTTGTCCAGGAGTTTTTCAGGATTTTCCTTAAAATTCCAGGACTTTCCAGAAAGGAAATGAAAATCCAGGATATTCCAGGACGCATACGAACCCTGTCACCAAAGAAGATAACAGAGTTAAAGTTGAAGACCATGTACTAGTTAAAATTCAAGTTGAAGATGAAGATGATTGTGAAGGAAGTGGAGGTATAGTGATGATGATGATGATGATGTTATGGTTGAGTCTGATGATGATGAAAGATGATGCAGATGTACTCAAGGGTAACTGGAAAGACTTACGAAAAACTCCTTTTCCCTTGATACCTAAAAACATAAAATTACAAAACAACTATATCACTAAGAATACAATAAAAACCGCGTATAAGAACCGAGAATTTTAGCCTGAAACAGGTTCTTATTTGATTAAACATGGGGTTCACATGGATAATTCTAGCCTAACAGGTTCTTTAAAAAAGTGGAATGAATAACAAAGGATCTGTTGTAACGCATTCTTGGGCTGCCTTACATTCTCTGATACGCTTGCAAGTCGAAGCTAAAGCATCCATGTCTAGAAACACAATCACGTCTCTTTGTGAGGTCCCCATGGTCTCTAGTTGTTTCAGATCGGCTTCTGTCCCGATTCCGACAGCAACTGTTTCTATGCCCTTCATAGCGAACTCCTCGGCTTCTTCTGTCAGATCTTCCTTCGTGGCTCCCAGACTTTCGTCCGACATAATGACAAGTACCTGACGAGTGAAAAGACGGAGTTACAAATTATATAGACGTTTGTATGACTGGGGGTATGCGGCCAATTCGGAAAAAAAGGTCTATTGTGGTAGAGACAAGTCATCTCTTCATATTTGCAGCCCTCAGGCTGAATAACATTGGGATCGTCTGTCATAAAAAAAGCTCACTCTGCAAGTATACATATTTTTTTGCCAAGAAGTTAGTTTCAAACAATGAACTTCAGTGTAGCAAAGTGTATTTGCGCAATAGTAATAAAGGTTAGAACATAGAACATGATTCCAAAGCACAGGATAATAAAGTTGGGACAATTTTAAAAAATGATATAGTAAACACCTGTATATAATAACAAATGGATTAAGAACATCTGTTTTTATATGCGGGTGTTGACTGTGTTATAAATTATTCTATAATCAAGGATGTTTAACCTCATATGACTAGACCTCTAGTTTACCTTCCTGACAGCTTTGTTTGATTGGGAGAAAATCTCATTAATTTTTTAAACGATGGCAGAATACTGCTGACTTTGACTTTCTTCTTTCCACCTAAACATAAAAAAAAATCAGATATTGCAAGGAGCTAGCAATAACTATTTGTCCAAAGACATTAACATAATTCATTCTATTGCTTCTACTTGTCGTGTCGTTATTTCTACGGTTGTTTTGTCTGACCCTGGTAGTACTGGATTATCACTTGGCTACATTCCTGTAGAATTATCGACCAAATGTAAGTATTCGTACCTGGCTGACTGCCCAAACTATTGACCGAAATCTTTGGCTGAGAATCAGGTACCCGGATGTGTTCTGGTTCTTGGTCGGCTATCTGGACTACACAGGAATACCGCATATTTTGCTCTCCCCTCATGGTCTTCACGGTTATCTTAGACATAACCTTGAGGCTTGACTCGGTAAAACCACTGGATATTTTCCACAGGAAGACCACGTAATGTTCTGTGAAGCAAAGCAAGAAACTTATCTAGTGTTCTCTAGTAAGTGTAGTTCGCGTGATTTTCTTGGGGTCTCATCTGTCATGACATTTCTCGTGAGGCGCAAATATGGTGATAAATTATAAAACCCTTTAAAAACGTGGATTGGAGAGAGCGAAACTCCCTTATTATAAATCCCCTGATTTGGAGGGTCTGTAAGTACTTTTCCTAACATCTAGCGAAGATTGTAGATCATTATCTTGGTTGCCATTTTGTTTTTGTTTTCTCGACCAAAGGGCCTGGTGTCGAGATTCAAAAACCACAGACAACCCGTACGGATTCCTAAAAACACAAGTCGCAGAATTTCGGTGTCGTACCTTTAGTCTTCCTGCGTATGTTGAAAATCTTGTGAGCCAGAAAAAGTAGGGTGAACACGATGGGGAACATCAGCAAGTCTACTGGAGTCCAAATGTTAATCAGAAGCCACTTAAACCAACCGATGGAGGGGAAAGGAGATTTGCGCATGCGCCAGAATTTACCAAGCCATTGGTGCATGAGTAGAGAGTAGACGAGGGAACCCGATAAAAACTGGAAACGAAGAAGAGCACAATTTTGACACAAATTCAAAAACACATTTTATACATTTGTGAACATGCAATCGTCTGGATTTTTCGAAGAAATTTCTAGTCTGGGACAAAACGTTGTTACTGCGATTTTCACAATTCTGCGAACTCTGTCAAACCGCCTTCTGGCTTCAGCCAATCAAACTCCCGAGTCCTTTCTTCGTTCCTCTTTGGTGCTTTTTGATTGGCCAACACGTAACCGTTGCTGGAGTGACAGGAAGCCATTTTAGCACTGCTTAGGCGCTGGCCAATCAAAAAGCACAAAAAGTGACGACGAAAAGACTCGGAAGTTTGATTGACGGAAGCCAGAGGGCGGTTTGACGGTTGGACATCGATAGCGAGAGTTCGCAGAATTACGAAAACCGCAGTAAACGTTTTAAAATGTTTTAAAAAGTGAAGAGTTCCTCTGGACATAACCAAATACACATGTCTATTTGCCCGCGCCATTCTCGTACCAAGACCTCCATGACGGTCGACTTGAGGACCTTCACTGATTGGCTTAAACGGCACGCACGCGTACAAAAAACAGCTTTATTTTGAACAACGTAATCTGCCTGAATAACACTAAAATGCGTTTGTTATTGATCTTTTAACCTGTGCGTTGTAAGCCACAAATCGGAATTATTTATTCTCCATGAAATGGCTATTATCAAAAGAAAATATACAGAGAAGAACTTACCTTTTTCTGTTCAAATTGAATTGCTTTGTCAACAACCCTATCAAAATCCTCCTCCCCTCCAAAAATGACTTGTTTGAGCTCGTTTCCTTTGATTGGTTCAACCAAGTTCAAGGTAAAGTCATGTACCGAGTCGGCCAGTTTTCGGTACTCGTCAGCATCCGGGACTTTCTGTTTGGCTCGCTTGAGAAGCTGATGGCTGACCTGGGGATATGACAAGAGAGGTAAAGAACATTAGGGGATGTACCACGGTTTTAAGGGGAACTTAGGTAGCTTGAAATCCGGTAAGGAGACAAATAATGTTTCATTGGACATGTGCCGAACATGAACAAAAATAGTTTTTGAATTCACAATTCCCCTTATAACATCTTGATACCACTACTACCAGAATCCTCTTCGAATTCGTTTTGTTATTCAAATGTTTGAGCTCCATTGGGAGCTGCAAGATAATGATGTTAACGCGGCAAACAAAAGGAAATACGAAAAGGATTCTGGTAGTTGTAACAAGATGTCATAAGAGGAAATGTGAATTATTTTGCGAGACCTGTATTACACAAAAAATCCCCCGGGGGAGGGTGACACAAATTACGGGATTTGGTCTGTTTTAGGGGTGATCTTGATCTGCAATAAAATTTGAGGGCAAACCTTCAAGAAAAAGAGAGTCAAGAGAGAGAGTGTACAACTTGTTGACAAGACGATCAATTAGACAACATCCAAGGCAGCATCTTAATCAAATGCCAAAATGTTTTGATGGGTATCTTTTAGGGTAAAAAACTATTTGAGTCACGCCCTTTTTGGTCTCTTTTAGGGGTGAAACCTGGATATTCCGGACTATACAAATCTTGGTGCCTCATATATTTACTTGGCTTTTGATTGGCTGACGGAGAAACCACCAATAGCAGTAATTTCGATTTGATTGGCTAGATGTATTTTGTCTCTGCAATCATTTGCAATTTGCTGTAAAAGGAGAGTAATACCTCCATGCTCTTCTCAAGACAGTTTGTCCGACAACAACCAAGTCCATATGGGGTGATGACATCACTAATCTCGTCAATATCACCATCCTTGAGTGCTCTGTCCATATCTTCTTCGTTTTCTGGGGAAACAACAACCAATTAGGAATGGCGTTTAATCTTAAAAGCAACTTCTTCATCATCAATAACAACAACAGGAGCAAACATAACAAGAGCACAAATATATCATCAATCATCAACTTCGACAACAAAGAGATCAATGGTTAGGAAGCTCGTGAAAGTTCAAAGGATTCCCGCAATAACGTAGGGGGCATGTTGAGAGGAGCATATTGACATTGTTTTGTGTTCAACTAATATGCATGTTTGAGTGTACACTTTACACTTAATGACTGCTCCCGAGGGAAACAGCGAGTTTTGTTTTCCCGAGAATCTCGATGTTTCCCGAGGATGCAGTCATTAAGTGTTTTATTATATAGCAAAAAGAAAATTCGGCGTAAAAAAAGAAAATACGGTAAAAATAGTCCGCCGAAATTTCTCGCTCTAGCGATGTCGCCCACGCGGGCAACAATTTTTAAATTTTAGCCCGCGCGGGCTACATTGAATTTGTAGCCCGCCACCTGACCGTGATAGAACCAATCAGAGCGCGCGCTTTGATCGAATAAATACGAGCTATATATACCGTTTCCGGGAAACGTTGTCACCCAAAAAGCCTATAAGCTTGAAGCGCAAAGGATGATGGGGGCATTTAAACTGCTACTGTTTGATCTGAATTCAGACAGTTATCGCAACCACAGGTGAAATGATTAAATTTCAGCACATTTCCAAGCATGTTTGTTTCTAATATTTTACAGAAATTTAAATAAATCTTTACCCATACTCCCCAGCGCACCAAGCTTATAGGCTTTTTGGGTGACAACGTATCCCGGAAAGGGTATATAATAATTAACAATTATTCGCCGAAGGCGAAGTGAATAGTGGCGAATAGTCCCCGAGACCGGAGGTCGAGGGGACTATTCGCCACTATTCACTGACCCTGAGGAGAATAATTGTTTTAGTATATACTACACGGGAACACTCCAAAAAATATCCGAACGACACTAAATGTGGCGTTTGCCGACATTTTGTAGCCTCTTTCTATATGCGTCACGTTTGTCACGCACGTGACATTACGTCAGACTTCACTACAAGCATTCGGCTACTGAACACATGGTGGAAACTTGCTGCTGTTTTAGAGAAGCAAAAACGCTAGAAAACACTTGTTTTAAAACATTAATATCGACTACGATAAACGATTTAAGTTTTTAGAAGGTTGCAAGGATGGATTCAAGGGATAAATTCGCATTTTTGTGCCTTGGATTATGGATTGTGAAACTACAGAGTTGCTTTGCTGAAAACACTTTGCCTTTGGTCGCCATTTCACCACCGATGGATGACTATATTTTTCAACCTGCTGGCAGAGAAATTCAAGATTCGTTTGGAATATTCAAACAGAAATTTGGGAAATTAACCTCTTCAAACTCTGGGACAACGAGGAAGACCTTGTTCATAAAAAGAGAGACCACTTTAAATACGTTTGATGTCGGATGGCTCGTGATCAAGCGAATCAACAAGTCGACGGTAAGCTTAACTGAAATTCTCTCTTAAACTGCACTCAATGACTGGCTTCTACGATTTACTGTCCCTTCCAACCTACAGGTACATGTAAATGTTCGGCAAAGTAGATATGTTTTCGACAAAATTGCCTTAATTAATATGTTGTTGTGAATGTATAATTAATTCGTCTCTCAAAAGTGCCGTGAACGAATCATCGATCTCTGTGATTCCGAAGAACTGAAAAACAAGAACAGCACATTTTCGAAGTTCAAGATATACATTCTTTCTCTGATTCACCTTGAAAAACTAAAGAGACAACATAAGTTAATTGAGAAAGATTTTTCCGTTGCATTTCGAATCAGACAGTTCCTTTAGAAAGTAAAAATATCCGAACCACTTGCACTCGGGCTTCTCAATCTCGGGATAATGCTTTCGATCTCGGAATATTGTGGCATTATCCCGAGATAGCGAACCAATCAAAACGCGCGATCTATGGAGGTTCCCGTGTAGTATATACTAATGAATCTTATTGGCTGAATGTTTGTACTTATGTACCGTGACGGACGAACAAAAGGATTCCTCTAAACACTAAGAGATAGTACAATAACAAGCTTCATAACCATAATCCATAGTATAATAACAAGCTTCATACCATAATCCTCGTCGTAGTTATCTTCATACATTTCGCAGTGTTGAATAAAGGTTCATACGAACAAACACGCAAAACACACGTCTGATAACTTGTCTAACCTATCTCTGCCCCCCGTTCCTTTGCCTTTCTTTCTTCATCTTCAACATTATCTGAAAAAGCAAAAAATAACCTTGTTACGAAGATAAATAAAAACATAGATGTGTATAAAAGTGTGTAGATAGGTTAGCGCCCGTGCCGCTCAATGGACACACACCAAGAACCTATCGTAAGTCGTCCCTGAGGATGATATATGGAATCAAAACCACAATCCTTGGTAGGAATATCCTTAGATTGGCAATCACACACACCAATCCAAACGGGAGGATAGCTCAGTTGGTAGATAGCTCAGTTGGTAGAGAGCTCAGTTGGTAAATAGCTCAGTTGGTAGAGAGCTCAGTTGGTAGAGCGACGATCACGTGGGCGGTCATTAACCGTAAAGTCGTTGGTTCAAATCCCACAATCCCACTCAGGTTGGATTTTCGTCTTTTCTTTTTTTCAAATCCTGGTCGGTGAGGACAATTGCAAAGTAGAAAGGAAATATTTTCTGGCCTTATTATTAGAACTGAGTGTCCTTTTGTCAGTAGAATTAAAATGAAGTGTCCAGGATTGGTTTTTCAATACCCGATAGCCTTATCTATAAGATTCTGACAAAACTCACCCGTGACACTCTGTAGACCTTCGTCATCAACAAATGCCCTCGCTTTGCACTGAACAATAAACACAAATATAAAATAGGAAATTTTAAACATGTTCAGGGAAAATCACTTCAAGAATATTTAGATCCTGACAACTAAACGTTTAGGTTTCATTTGCTGTCCGCTATTCATATTCAGTGGTGATTTTGTTTAAGCTCATCATCCTATTAAACCATCGCTGTGACTCAATCAACAGCATCCAATCTCTCTGCGAGGGAAGAGTTAAAGCTTGCTGGTCCTTCGTAACAAGCTGCCGCGACACAGGAACTCTGTGCAATATTTTCCCAGCGCCAGTAGTCTGCAGCCATGGTTACAACCCAAGGTCTGGGCCCCAGTCACAACTCACTGCCACTGGAAACACTGAGAGACTCAATAACTTTATAACTTTTAGATATCAGTAACCTTGTATGGCCTCCCCTTATAATTCAGCTTTACTGCCTAATAGGGTGAATAAACGATTGATTGATTGATTGATTGATTGATATTGTCATCAAATTTGTCATTGAGCACTTGAGCACCACTCAATTTGTGTTGCCTACCTATGCTTCACTTACTAAGGTCACTATCATTCTTACCCCAAGCTCCATTTGCTTCTCGTACTCCTGAGAAACAAAAGAGAAAGAACAATTTGATTGGGAAGAGAGAAAGGCGATACAGTAAACTAAAAACGTTTCAGTTGCGCAATGTCTTTCGTCTTCCAGCCAATCAAATTGCGAACTAAATCAAAACGTGCGATTATGCTCACGTCTGACTAAGCGCTAGTCTGACTTACTTCGCCTTCTGTTTGGTTTGTTGTTGAATGGCTTCCACTTCTGATTGGCTAGTGCTTTTGTATTTGCGTTGAATTTTCCATAGTCATCTGAAATCTGCTCTATTAGATGGTTAACTGCAAGTTTCTGTTTAAGGTAATTCCCACAAAACTAAACGCGTTTTTCAGAAATTGTTTAACTCGCTCGCGTGGCGTCAAAAATGGTCGGATATTTTTGAGCTCTGGATAAGTTAAACCTCGACTATCGGTGCTTTTAACTATTTATTCCAATATATTTTTGAGAGCCGCATTTGCTTATGCGAGCCTATATTCTAACAGTGGTATTTTTTACAAAAGTCAGTCTTGTGCGAAAAATCTTCGCGTGTTTTTTCTGAAACTTCGGATTTTGGGTGAATAGTTAAAAGTACCAATAGTCCAGTTATCACATATCCAGAGCTAAAAAATATCCGACCATTTTTGACGCGACGCGAGCGAGTTAATTTTTTTTTGAAAAACGCGTTTAGTTTTGTGGGAGTCACCTTAAATCGGATAGAAAAATCTGTTTCTAACAACAGACACTTTTTCTGACGCTTTTCTTATTAACCTTGATGTCAATGATGTTAAGCATAGGAGCGCGTTGAATGGCACTGAGCTCTGTTGAACCACAGCGTCTCTATATATAACAAACCAAAGGTAAAAATACGTTTGTTTGCCATAAAAAAGAAGAGTTCAAGTTGTGGTCATTTTATACAGCAAAATTATAGCGGAGCTCCTTGCGGCGGCCGAAGGCCGCCGCAGAGCGGAGCACCATACCTAAGAAAACAGCGTCAAAAAAGCAGATAATCGCAAAATATAACTGATAACTCCAATTAGGTAGCCTGTGCAGTTTGCTAGGGATCGATCCGATTTTTGGACGTCTCAGCAAGTCCCGGATGTGTACGAGTTCGTGAAGGGATACGTCACAATAGCCCATATCAAGCTTTCGTTGCTCATTTCAACCGCTCGACCAGAATTCCAGGAGTCTAGGAACTATAGATAACGTGACTTGTAGGTCAAGTGTGTGTTTATTAGTATCCCGCCGAAATAACTGCCGTAATTTTCCTTTTTGCCCTGGAAACTCAAATGAACAGATTTATTTCATCTTATGACGGTATGGTTAGTACAAAAATTATATTACAACATTGAGAAACTGTGGTAAAAGGCAGAAATATGCAGTTGAAGAATTCTGAACTGTCAGGATGCTGTTCATCTGATGTAGGCGGTTGTTTTATCTTTTACATCTCAAGGGGATATTATTTTCGTTTCCGATCCTTCACGCAAATTTCATGAATTTCGATAGAAAGAAACCGGTTTGATACTTTTAGCGCTATTTTAGCCTAGATTTGCCCTTTTAAGAAAACTACAACTACGATTCACAATGTTTTTTGGTGTGCTTTTGATACAAAATATCACGGATAAAAGACGTTAGCCACTTGAGCTTGTTTAGAGATTTTGACCTCGAGGGTAGCCCAACAGCACGCGTATCTCCCAAATAAGGAAAGTAACTTCCTTATATGGGACACGGCCTTATGAGCAACATTTGTGGGGCAAAAGCTTGATATGCTATTGTGACGTCAAGCATGCTCAACTAACGGAGGAGGGGTTAAGAGGAGGGGCGCGTTGTCAAGTTTGGCAGCCGACAGGGCTGCTAGCGGCTGAAAAAAAAAGCCAGCCTACAATAATTATTCAGAGGAGAAATACATGAAGACAAGCATTTGACTCCTGAAATTCTTCCAGTTTCCAAAACAAGCAAATATTCCTGTAGTTGCTGCTCGAATTGATTTGTGTTGATTGTGCTGTGAGTGTGAAGTACGAAGTCGAAGAGCTAGCACGCGAGAGAAAACGCAAACAACGACCACAAACCTATTTTCAAGGTAGGTACTTAAACTTTGTAGCTAGTGTATAACAGTGGCATTTAGTAGTAATCATTTTTTATCTATCGCAAACTTTCATTCGAGTTTTTGTTCTTGTTTTTCGCGCTTTTGCGGCTGTTTTTCACGGCTCGCTGAAAGCTGAATGAGACTTAGCAGCCGCTCGGGAGATTTGTCGTTTTTACACGCTAAACTATTGTCTTAAGCTTTTTTTTATCAGAATACCGTATTTTCTAGTGATTTAGAATTGCTGACAATGGGATGGCTGCCGTGGCTGTGTTTATCCTTTGGCGGGGAGACTCGGGAGAAGGTCTTATAAAGTGTCATGGCAGCCATCTTGTTGAGCTCGCGAGCTTTGGTCATCAAAAGGGCACAAATCAGTGCGAATCACTAAAAGGCACTCGCCATGCGCTCCAAACTTCAGAGATAGATAATGGTACAATGATTCTTGAATTCTCTAATGTAACTAAGCGATTTATTCTTAAAATTGAGACCCTTTTTCGACTTCTCAATTTGGTTCGGCTACAACGAGTTTTTCCCGAGTTTTTTCACTTAAGATTGATTTAAGAAGGGCCAATTTATAAAACTCTTGTGTTTAATTTAATTTTGTAGAAATTCCCAAGATGTATTCCTGGCTGCAGGGGACGCTTCACAGAGTATTTCACATATAACAGGCAAGTGGATATCTATCTAGGAATAATTATTGCTCTATCGATTAGTTTATGGCATGCTTCTCTGTCGACAGTACACAGAAGGCATGGACTTCAGATGTGGAAGTAAAGTGTAGATTTTGCTCACAGATACAATTCATAGTCCATATTTAAAATATCAATCAAGGGGATTCAACAAAGAGGATTTTTTACTTCGAATTGTCATTTGCTTGAAGTTTTGACAGGCCCCTGAAATTTATTTTATAACATGGTAGTGTATCAGACACTCCTATCCGGCAGGTCCAAAATGCACACTGAAAAATGCATACCGGAAAATGCACACCAGGTCTCTTCTCTCTGAAAACTCAAAAGAACAGTTTTATTTCATCGTTTGATGGAATGGCTAGTACATAAAATATTACAACACTGACAAACTGCGGCCAAAGGTAGAAATATGCAGTAAAATAATTTTGAACTGTCAGGATGCCGTTACTATGTAGATGGTTGTTTTATCTTTTACATCTCAAGGGAGTTTCATTTTCATCTCCGATCTTACACGCAAATTTCAGGAATTTTCCTGAAACGATTTGATACTTTTAGCGCTATTTTAGCTTACATTTGCCCTTCGCTATAAGTAAGAGAAAATTACAACTACGATCAATATGTTTTAGGTGTCCTTTTGATACAAAATATCTATCGGGGATACAGCAGAGCTGTCAAAACATAAGCCGGCGACCGGGCTCCTTTTTGCCGAATGTGAGAAAAGTTCGAACCATAGAATTTTGTTAAGTGCAGCCTGAAAGCTCACCTCATATTCTAAAATAAAATAAAACTGGAATCCTTGAGTCTGAGTCAGAATTGGCTTGGCAAAGAAACTTAACATGTTGCTTTGAAGCTACGAAATTTGCATCATGTCAGCCATCAGTTTTTCTTTGCAGCCTTCTAATCTTTTATTATTATACATTGTACTCGCTATATCGATTCTGATTGGCTACGAGCGCGCGCTTTACTTTGGGAATCACGCACTGTGAGGGTCTTCAAGAATCAGCATCCTGATTCTTCAAGAATCAGCTAGCTGATTCTTGATATGCGCGCAATGCATCATGGGACTAGAGCGCTTTCCCTATTTTAACAAGGCGCTTGTGTAAAATAAATTGCTTGACAGAAAGAAAAGTATTTTACTGAATCAATGTATAATAAAACAATTATTGAATTCGGTTTTTGTGATCTCCAGTAAACAATGTCTCGCCAAGTGGAATCAGGCTCGGCCTCACGGCCTTGCCTGATTCCACCTGTCTCGACATTGTTTATTCTGGAAATCACAAAAACCTCATCCAATAATTGCTTATTATTATACATTGTACTCACTATCTCGATTCTGATTGGCTAAAAGCGTGTGCTTTACTTTGGGAATCGCGCACTTTGAGGGTCTCCAAGAATCAGCATGCTGATTCTTGAAGAATCAGCTAGCTGATTCTTGATCCTGCGCGCGCAATGCATAATGGGACTAGAGCACTTGAATGTTTTCCCTATCTAACAAGGCGCTTGTGTAAAACAAATTGCTTGACAGAAAAAAAAAGTATTTTTACTCAATCAATGTATAATAAAACAATTATTGAATTCGTTTTTTGTGATTTCCAGAATAAACAATGTCTCGCCAAGTGGAATCAGGCTCGGCCTTACGGCCTCACCTGATTCCACCTGTCTCGACATTGTTTATTCTGGAAATCACAAAAACCTCATCCAATAATTGCTTATGAGCAGCCGCCTACTTCAAAACATTATATCGGGATATGAAAATCTATCGGGGATGTAAATGACTCATATTTGCATTTTCTGGTATGCATTTTGGACCTGCCGCACTCCTATCATTTTTTTTTCAATGATATGTACTTGCCTTCCAATAGAAGGCCACTTTGTGAGGCAGTGGCATAGCAAGGAATTTCTGAATGCTCTGGATCATCTGCACCTCAAAGCTTGAAATACATCACCATTTTGGGAACCAAAAAAGGAAATGAAATTCTCCCTCGGTATTAGTCTCATTCAAGATGTTATAGATTTTTTTGTTATTATCACTTTTTATGAATGAAAAAATATACAGATGACTTGAATGTACTAAAACATAACTGGTGGAAAATTTGTATAGAGCATGTGCTCGTCAAAGTGAGGCCAGGCTTGTGAGCTTATGCTAGCATTGCATTCCTGCCAAATGTGTGGGCAGGTTAATTCGTTCTTTGTTTTACTGCATCTACACGGCTTATTTGTTGGGGTCAATACTGCCTAACAAAAGAAGTTTTGCATGATTGGACATCCAGAAGTAAAATAAGCCCAATTTTATAATTAAATCAATAATTATTATATGAACATATTCAAGAAACTAGCATTTGCACCAGAACCAAGCTTTCTCATGTTCATACTTGCATTGGAACTGACCTATTCTTGCAAGTTTCATCGGCTGAAAAACTCATCTTGGTATATTTTGAGGGCCGTTTATACCTTCACTCGCCACGAAATCAAGCATTGTCAACTCCTGACGTTCTATCATGCGAAACTTCTTTTGTTGGGCGGTCTTGATCCAAAAAATAAATCTGTGCCAAGGGACCGTTCATTTTTATCAGGGAGAGGGGGCTGGTGGAAATGAGAGGGGGGGGAGTCACCCAAAGAAATACGGCCTCAAAGGGGGGGTCACCCCAAAAAATACGCCACTAAAGGGGGGTCACACAAAAAAATACAAGCACATAACAGGGAGGAAACGAAAAGTTTGTATTTTTTACAGAATGCAATATGTTATATGTTTCTAATTTCACTCAATACTTAATTAAAATTTCGGTGCGCTTTGCAAGCATGCAGAATTTAACATCTAATATGCACTGATAGGCCTGCCGGGTAGTCTCTATGTTTGAAAGAACACATCTTAGGTAAGCGTGAGTTCAACGTTTAGTCATTTCGGCCGCGCTTCACGCACATGAATAATAATAATTTCTTCATTTGCGAAGCGCATGAAAAATATTACCTAAAAGCTCAGGAGCCCTTCACTAGGAGCTTTCATATAACCTATATAATTGGTGTCTTTCCTGGGCTCCTGACAGGCTTTGTTTACTATACACAAAAAACCTTCATCTACCCTTTTTCTGAGGCTTGATGAAATGCGGTTATCAAAAGTTGGGCACGCTTCGCGCGCAAAGAAAGAATTATGTGACCCCCTCTTTATGTAAAATGTCTTCTACTACCTAGGTCAAATAGGGGACCTGAGGTGGGTGTCACGAAAATGTTTAATAGTTTTGAGGGGGGATCGGTTCCTTAGCTTTGACAGAAGTAAGAAAAACGTTAAGAAGAATGAGACTGCATCACTTAGGCAAGAGTCTATCTTACAGTGCAAGCATTTATAAGAGGGGGGGGGGGGCACCAGAAAAAATACATTAGATTTTGGGGGGCCACCTAAAAAAATACGGACATGAAAGGGGGGCCACCCGTAATAAAACAAAAAAACTAATTTACCCGGAGCATGAAAATTTGCCAGGAATGCAACGTTTGCACAGACTTGCAAGCCTGCCCTCTTAGCCGCGCCGGCATTCATTGTCAGCGCCGACACATTTACCACCTGCCCTAAAAACATAACATTACATTGAAGATAAGTGTAATGTGTATGTTATTTTTTTATTATTATGTATAAATTATTATTATTCATTCAACATATTTTCACGCTTCTGATTGGTTGAGCACCACCAGTAAATTCTTGATGGCAAACTGCCTGCTCTCTCAATAAATTAAAGCCGGGAAATTAATTTTGAATGGGCAATAAAACAATTAAAAGTTGGCAGAATTGCAGGCAGAATTCCAAGCTTGAAAACCCCTCGCCCATTCAGAATTTCCAAATGCCGCCCGTCCCCGGGTACATATTTTCTGGAATTGCCAAATATTTATAAATTAACTCTACAACCTTGAATAAGATCAATATCGAGGGAGAATTGAGTATAGTTTTGGTTCCCAGAATGTAACCAGATCAGGATCCAGAGCATGCTAGGGACTCCTCACAAAGTGGTCTTCTATCGGTAGGCAAGTGGGGCGGGTGGGGGTGGGGGTGTGGGAATGATAAAACCCCATTATTATTGAAAAAAAATGATGATAGGAGTGCCTGATACAGGCATAAGATATATAGGGCATAAAAGTACTACTTTTTTTTTGGACTACTTATTTTTTTTTTTTTTTGGGGGGGGGGGGGGTCAATACTGTTGAAGTTTTATTTTTCATCTTTCCTTCTATGCTTTGTTACCAAATGTTTTATACAATAACATTCCTTTACTAATATCTGATGTGCCAAAAAATGAAATTGAAAAAGATAAAATTAACCAATTACATGATAAAAAAGAAATGATTTTATTTACCCTTGATTTGATGAACTCATTATTTTTGTGCCAAAAACAATGGTTCCAGTATGTTCAGCTTACTAAAGTATCCACATAGCCATGTATGTTTTACATAAGACTGGTAAATAAAAGATCTGTCTTCAAGGCTCATCAGACTTACCGGTGTTATCATCTTTCAGTTTCAGTGACACAACAGCAGCCAGAGGTGGCTTTTAGATAGACCATACCATCACACAAGTAAAACATAGTTAGAGCGGTTTTCACATGACTGTTGTGAGTAATTACAAAATACTTGGTAATTGCTATTGGTTTTGGTTGTGAGTGGATGAGAGCATGATTTTTGATCCTTCAGCCAATCAGATCAAGCAGAAAAAATAATTACACAGTTAACACAATTGGGCAGTCGCAAAAAAATTTGCACCCCCCCTGTTGAGGACCCCGGTTGGATTTCCTGGGTGGGTGGTCAAAATGGAGCTCGGAATTCCAGGGTGGGTGGTCAAAGTAGAGCTTGGAATTCCAGGGTGGGCACCCTTAAAATATGAAATTCCAGGGTGGGTAAGCCCAATTTCCAGTGTGGTCATGAGAAAATCACTGGAATTCCAGGGTGGGTGGTTCAAATTTAAAAAATCCAGGGTGGGTAGCTGTGACTCGGGTCCTCAACAGGGGGGTGCGGATTTTTTTGCGACTGCCCATTACTTGTAATTACTTCGCTCGCAAAAAGGAGAGATTGTGAATGAACCTCGCTCTCTGATTGGTTTGTTTTCTAATTTCTATTGCATTTGATGGGATAGTGAATTACTGATTTGCTTTAATGACAGTCATGTGAAAACCGCTATACAGTTTATTTTTACTATAAATACTTGTCAATAGAATCGAGAGCATATGACGCTAAATCAATTTTTGGTACTCTTAAAAATTATGATTAGAGAAATTGGGTATGATCCGATAAATAGCTGTGAAGTAGCCTGCGAACATCCGGTACACACGAGCTTAGGGTTAAGCTCGCGTGTACCGGATGTTCGTAGGCTACTGTAAAGTTATGGCATTGATAACTTTCTGTTTTGCATGCTGAAGATGACCTTCTGAGTCTCTTTCTCAATGTGTGTCAAATGTCTGATTTGCTTGAAATATAAACTCCTTGTGTTATTCAATGTATAATAAGTTTGGTTAAGTATGTGCTACACAATCGTGCATTGGGAGGGGGTAGTCCCCAGGGTGGTCCACTTGGTTGCAATCAAAGCAGAAGACTGTTCAAGTTTTAATTCACGCAATCCCGCTATAAATTAAATTTGAGCTTGTAATCTAATTATTAAGTATTGGAGGATCGTAGGATCCTAAAAATATCCATACTCATTCCTCCATGGTTTGTTTGTACAATAACACTAACATTTTCAATAAATTTGGTGATTTTGGAATGACACATTTTAGTAAAAATGGTTTCAATAAAAAAAATGTCACATAACGTTTTTCTCCTTACCCTTTGCTATAGTATCATTCCATTACAATACCTTAAATGGGAACCCTTTTCCATTCACATGGAAAAAATATGCAACTGGGAGCTCCGCTTTTAGCCAGTGGCTAAATCTATATATTACAAAGTGTTTTGTCTCTTCCAGGAACTTTGCAAAGTTAAAACGTCACAACATATAGCCATGGATGGCGGTGATAACATAAAGGGTGTGTGATTACCATACCTGTATAGGGGCATCCAATCGACTAGCTTCAACGCGTCCTACTTCTGCACACTGTAAAACAGATAATGATGGTGATAATATTGTTGCTGCTGCTGATGTTGATATGATGAAGTGGTGATGATAATGATATGGCGCAGCTCGTTGTGGTCGCAAGATAGCGACATTATTATTCACCCATGCCACTATCTCGATTCGGATTGGCTAAGAGTACGCAGCGAAATCTTGTTCGCGCAGTGCGTGACGTCACACTACATACATTAGGATTGATGCACTCTAATGACGTCATAACGCAAGCTAATAGGCGTCATTCCTAAATGGAGGAATGCTCACCATGAATAATTTAACGATATTTGATAATATTACTTCAAATTGACCTAAAAACATTCAAAATATCTGAACTATCAAGACTACTAGTCAGGATAAGGGTTAATACATCGTTTTAGTATATTTTTATAGTATATGCCTCGTTCTATTAAAGATTAATACTATTAAGGTACGTAATCAATAAAACGAGCTGCCCGAACCAGCGAATTCACTCATAGCGTAGTGGTTAGGGTTTGGGTATAGTAACTGGAAAGTTACAGGTTCGAACCCTGATGATTTTCATAATTCTTTTTTTCATTTCAGTAGGTGAGCGCTTGTTTAGAAAAAATTCTAAGTGCCAGTGAGCATTCCTCGATTTAGGCGTGTGTCTAATAGGTTTAGCCGCCATCTTGGTTTTCATTTCGGAAGCGAAAGCCAATTTTGCCAATATTCTCGTTGAATCTGTTATGATTTTTGCCGAGAGATCAGGATATCTTAACCTCAACTATGGCTATTTGAATTGAATACGAAGAGGAAAATACCAATAAATAGCTAGGTAAGAATTCATGGTTGCTGAATAATAAAACAATTATTGAATTCGGTTTTCACATGATAGTGAGATTTGTCAACGCTTCGAGTTAGTGTTATCCGCTTCATTCGCTTCGGCAGATAACACAAACCTTGGCGTTGCCAAAATCTCACTATCATGCTCAACCTCATCAAATAATTGTTAAATACATGTAATGGAACTTACACTTGCATAAGGGGGGGGACAACTTAGGCCAGTTTAAGGTTTTATTACCTTGTCAATTAGAGGTTCCGGTATACGTACCATGGGAGCACATCTTGTCATCTCCTTGGATAATGCAAATGAAAAAATATCACGAAAGTGTCGTCTTTTTTTCATACGAATCTGCGTAGGCTTCCGGTTTTTTCTTATTTCATCCCCAGGCCCTTTGACCGAGAAATGCAAAACAAAATGGCAACCAAGAGAACGCTGTTTCTTGAGTTGTTGTTTTAGTGAACTTTCCTGTTTTTGCCGCTAAGATACTAAGACAAATACTAGGAGGAAGAGAACTTACTCGTTCAAGGTGGGCCAACTTGTGCGAGTTTTGGGTAATAGGCCGATCCCTATTTTGACGATAGCTCCGCCCACTCATAGCAAACAAAATATCCGAGCAACAAACTTGAATATCGAAGATTTTTCAATAATTATTCAGCTTTTCAAGATAAAAATTTAAAATCCAAATTGGATGCAACAACTTCTAACACCTCCCTGCTATCGGTGTCTTTTCCGCGCTCTATGGCCAAAGATAAAATTTGGCTTGTCCGACGTAGCAACAGTAACTAGGGGTATAACAATAAATGCGGGATCGGTGAATTACCTGTTCAATTGAAGTGTTGGGTATACGTTCCAGGGTAGTAATCTGAGCTTGCCTCGGCGGTAGATCCTCATATCTCGTCTCCTTGGGTAAATGCAAATGAATGAAATAACTACAAAAGCGCGCGTGAAGCTACTACAACATCTAATATTTGGACCCGGCAACTTAAATCCAGTCTCTAGACTGCAAGTTGACTTAATAAACCATTATTATTATTATTTACCGGAGGGTCATATCTAAATTTACAGGAGTCATTACTATTTGTTATATAGCGAGTGCTCACTCCAACCGAGCGCGCCCTCTTATTGGCTAAATCAAGGTCACGTGGTGAAGTACAAATCAAATATTCCCCGATCAGTCAATATTTGGAAACATTATTGACTGGTTGGGGAATATTGCTTTCGCGCGTCGCGTTTGAGAGCTGGAAAAAATTGCAGTATATTTTCTGCTATATAACAAAACACTTAATGACTACTCCCTCGGGAAACACAGTTTTGTTTCCCTCGAATCTCGATGTTTCCCTCGACTTTGTCTCGGGAAACATCGAGGTTCTCGGGAAACAAAACTGATGTTTCCCTCGGGAGCAGTCATTAAGTGTATAATATTTACCGGAGGGTCATATCTATATATTTACCGGAGGGTCATATCTATTTATTTACCGGAGAGTCATATCTATATATTTACCGGATGATCATATCTATATATTTACCGGAGGATCATATCTATATATTTACCGGAGGGTCATATCTATATTTAGTATAAACCAACTAATGGTCTATTACAAATCCTGCATTCTGATTGGCTGAGCTACTAATGGTCTATTAGTGATAGACCGTGCCTGGCAAAACCACCACCTTTCTTTGCAAAAAAACTTGATTTTTTCAACATAAAATAATGGCATTCATTGCCCAAACCGACCAACTAGTTGGTTTATACTAAAACAATTACACCTCTCGTCCTCATGTGCTATGATATCAATAGACCATTCGGCCTTCGGCCTCATGGTCTATTCATCATAGCACATTCGGCCTCGAGGTCTAATTGTTAAATTTACCGGAGGGTCATATCTATATATTTACCGGAGAGTCATATCTATATATTTACCGGAAGGTCATTTAGTTTACTGGAAGGTCATATCCATATATTTAGTTTACCGGAGGGTCATATCTATATATTTACCGGAGGGTCAAATCTGTCTTCCGATGGAGTGTGGTATTCGGGCTGGAAATGTTCCTAATAAGTGAGGAACAAAGGAGTAATTTATAGCCCGTCTATAGCCTGCTGGCAGGCGTTGGAGAGCGGTTTGAGGTCGAGAAACGCGAGTTTGCTTTCGCCATTTTGGATTTGTAACAAAATGCGACAAATCGTTTCACAAATCCAAGATGGCGGCCAAGCGAAAGCAAACTCGCGTTTCTCGACCTAAAACTACTCTCCAACGCCTGCGAGCAGTCTAGCCCGTCTAGAGCAAATAATATCTATAATCGCGCTCTATGAAAAAAAAAACATCCTGAAAATAATCAGCAATGGTTTGTACTGTCGTTTCCCGTCCCCCTCCCCCTCTCTCGAATTTCGTCCTCGCCCAATATTTCGCGCGGCCAATCATGGAACATCTCTCGTACTTGTATCAGGCTTTTCTCCGACCCTAAAACTCCACTTGCTACACAGGTTACCCAAGCCGGTATACAATGTCTTTTTTTTACTTGCACTGAAACAGAACAGAGCTTCACAGAAATTCCTTATATCCGTTTCCTGCAAAATCATCTGTTTTAACTTTTTGTTCAAATTTTACTTCGCATTTATGACATAAACAACGGCGACGAGGACGCGTTACCATGGTAACCAAATGGCTGATCTCTTACCTCCTGGTGAATAGGCTCTCTGAGGCGTTCGGCGATAAGCGGACTCTACAACGAAAATTACCATTTAGTAGTCGAATCATGCAGTAGCCTGATTCGTATCATTCTCTCATATAGACGCCTCCATGCTTTGTGTGGAGATATTTTCAGAATTCAGGGCTAAACTGGAACCCATGTAGTGCGCAACACTTAAGCTGGACACATGTTCCCTTTGTGTTCGTTTCTCGCGCGACACGTTTTGTAGCCGGGTCAAATGCGTGCGCTAAACGCTAAGCTGCAGGTCAAATGCGTGCGCTAAACGCTAAGCTGCGGGTCAAATGCGTGCGCTAAACGCTAAGCTGCGGGTCAAATGCGTGCGCTAAACGCTAAGCTACGGCTAAACTAGGACACATGTAGCGCGCAACATTTATACCTGCATGTTTGTCCGAGTGGCTAAACTAGGAAACATCGCACGCGTGTGTCTCGCGCACATAATTTTGTTTCTGGCTCGCAATGAAACATTCCGTGTCCCGGCTACAAAATTGCTCGTTTCTCGACAATGGTTCTCGAAACACGAAGAAAACATAGGCCTTTTTTGAGATACACAGGAAGTCGCGGATCGTAATGCATTGTGGTCTAGCCTCGGTACAAACAAATCACCAAACAATGGACAGTTTTTCCCAGTGGAATTCAAAATGAACTCCACTGGGAAAAACTGCCCATTGTTTGGTGATTTGTTTGTACCGAAGCTAGACTGTGCACAATGCATTACGATCCGCGACTTCCGGTGTATCTCAAAAAAGGCATATGGCCGGCTACAATGTTGCGCGCTACATAAGTCCTAGTTTAGTCAGGGCCCTAGTTTAGCCACTCGTGGAAACAAGCAGGACACAAATGTTGCGCGCGTCATGTGCTAGTTTAGTCGTAGCTTTAGTATGTAATTACTGGGGGCCGTAAGATCATCGCGGGCTCGGGCAAAACTTCTTCCTCCCGACACAGCTCCAACGGTGTTACTCTTGACTGGTCATACTCCCGGCCTGAGAATGTAAGAGTTGACACATTTTAATGTCAATTTATTTATGCGAATATTAGTTGGTAGAAATGTAAAACCGTTTGTCAACGTTTGCGTGTTGATGGGCGTTGGGAGCAAAATTATGTTTGGAGCAATTCTAGATAATTTTTTTAATGACTATCTTCAAATTTCCTAAAGGTTTCCTCAATGTTCACCAACCCGTCATTGTAATGGTTTTAGAAAGTTTTACGGTTGATTTTTTTCGCTTTTCGCTCCTCACTATCTTTACGCGAGGAGCAGGAACTAATCAGATTTTAGGATTCGTGATAACTTTGCGTAGGTTTTTCTACACCATGTCGTGCTGGCGTTAATGTTTTGTACCCCTTAATATTACATACAGTTCTTAAATGGAGCGGATTTCAGATGACTGCCGTCGAAATTACTATGTTATCACTCTAGTTTCAGTATTGGTGTATCACATTTGGTTTCACTACAGTCATATGAAATCTGCTCTAAAAAGCACATAATTACCTCGCAGTAATTATACATAATTATATGACATAATTACCTCGCAGTAGCCTGGAAGTTTGCGTCGCTCACGTTGTTCGCGTTCCATTCTCTCTCGTTTCTCTTTCTACGAATAATCATTCAAGTTACATAAGTCAGATTAGGAGTCAATATCGGCCAATATATCCCCTATCTTTTGCTCAAAAGCCAATCTGATCGCGCGCACTATTATAGCCATAGGGCAATATCACTCATAGTCCTTTATGATTGGTTCATGATTATACCTCATCCTCTTCTGGTGGTTCTCCTTCATTTTGTCCGTTCTGAAAGATAAAGTACAAGTTCATTATTATATATTATTATAAGTTTCTCTGATTTTTATGTACACCACTCGATTGTACAAACTACGGCCTGACGGTGTCATGGATCTCATTTGGGGGAGCCTGTGGTCAAAGCTCATGAAAGAACCAAACCAGCTAAGCTGATTAGTGTACTTGTCAAGGCCATTATCAGTCATCGCCATGACAATCAGCTCATTGCCATCAGTTTAATCCCTATCGCAAAAGCCAGCGTCATCAATTCGTCACCATCGCCACCCGTTTATCGCCATCCGTTTATCGCAATCGCATCAGTTTATCGCCATCGCCATCAGTTTATCGCAATCGCCATAAGTTTATGGCAATCGTCATCAGTTCATCGCCATCAGTTCATCGCAATCGCCATAAGTTTCTGGCAATCGTCATCAGTTCATCGCCATCAGTTCATCGCAATCGGCATCAGTTTATGGCAATCGTCATCAGTTCATTGCCATCAGTTCATCGCAATCGCATCAGTTTATCGCCATCGCCATCAGTTTATCGTAATCGCCATAAGTTGATGGCAATCATCAGTTCATCGCAATCGCCATCAGTTTATCGCAATCGCCATTATCATCACTATCCCTAAAGCTATATCGCTATGGTGATGGTTTCCGTTGGCACCATCATGGTGGTAGGCTATAGTTGCTTACCTGATGTCCCGCCAGTAGATGACGAGCCTCCTCTGATTCATCTTCACCAAAACTCTCCACGTCTGCCATCTGATAACTATTTGGGGACTCCGCCATCGTTTGTCTTTATCTTCAACTTGATCAATGAAGAAAAAAATATACATTCAAATACAAATCGCTTGTGCATAAGATAACATATCGGCGTCTGTTGAACATTGCAAACACGGCACATGTGACTTCGCGCGCTTGGGCGCTAGTATTTCATCCATTGATTATTTACAAACAGAAATACATCCAACTGAGACGAACAATTCATAAGGTGTTCATCCAGCGTGGATAACATTTCGGTTTAGACATTGAACACCGATGAACACAAGTCATGAACATTAGATTTACACCTGTAGTGTCATTTGGTGTGTATAACAGCCGGACCTTTCAAAGGGTTTACGAACTTTAGTTTCATAGTTTTCCCAGGGAATGATACAGTAAATAAGACATGGTAGTGAAGATAAGTATTTTACCTGGACTCGATTGTTCTTCTTAGACTTTAAGACATGCAAGGAGAGAAAAATAAATGAGTAAAAACGGGCCTTTCCCTGGAGCGGTTCAGTTTGCTCACCATTCTTCGTGTCATATGTTTATGTTCCCAGGGGTTGCACTAGGTAATTAGCTTTATCGCTTACGTTGTTTAATTTGCTTATGTTCTTTTAAATTTTTTAATTAAAATACATCATGGCGACAAATTTAAAAATAATTTCTGACGAAGTAAATTATTGGAGTACTCCAAAGCCTTCTCAATAATTATTATAAAATTTTGCCATGAACGGTTCGAACTGCAGTGTACAAGCTGCGACGGAAGGCTGAAAGATTTGTATTTCAAACCTATCTATGACAAGAAATCTTTTACAAAAAGTGATTGTGACTGTTGTGTGATTCAGATTAAAAACTCTTTGGGACTTTGCCCTCATCCATTTAAATCTCAACTGTGCGTTTTATTTTTCCTGCCCCGTTTTTACACCGTAAATCAAGCCCAAGAGATGCAACTTTCCGACATCAATGATTTAAGGAAGAAAAATAAAGATTAATAGGGACGTCACCTTAAAAAGTCACCATTAAATATTATACAGTTGTACGTTTTATATATCCCAAGTATAATTTGCTTTTAACATCTGCAGATGTCTGAAACACACAATATATATTAAATAATTTGCCCAATTATTGAAAAGATACTTTTGAGAAAGTATCATTTGGTGTATCTCAACAATTCTGAGATCCGTGGTTAAAAATTAACACGTGTATCAGCATCACATATTTTTTTATACTCATAACATAGGTTATAATCTTGAGCTCAAACAATAGTAAATGTTTATATGCTACTGACATGACAAGGTCACGAAAAACTAAGCTAAAATAGTAACTGGAAGATGATATGAAACGAGTATAATTTGTCTGGTGTATTTACGAACAATGAGATATAATATACCCGGAATATAATATAATGGCAGAATAGCATACATAAGAGCGAAATATTGTGAACAGTATACTTACATTTTTCTGTAGTCTCTCCAGTTGTGGACGGCGGCAAAACAAAGCGAGATTTAGGTGCCCAAAAGTCATGAAAGTTTTCGAGAATAAAAAGTGAAGTCATTCGACAGGGCTACGACAGCTATAGTTAGGGTTGTATGAACCAAAACGTGCTCGGAAATAAACTTTGTGACTCACTCGTCGTAAACAGAAAGCTAAATTGTTGTCAAATGCCTCACGTCAAGTCACCGAGTTGTATCACAACCTTGACATAAGATGGAGATATTCAGAAATACACTTGTTTACGAAATGCTGCACTAGTTGACACAGTTATCAATGAACGTGACAACAAGAAGCTATACTGAATTCAAATCCGTGCATAATTGCCACGCTCGATCGAGCTGATTTCATTATTGAATAATTATTAACGCTGTGTTCACTATTACACAATCGTGTAATCAATCATGGATTATCACTTATATCAGCAAGGACACAAATATTCGAACTTTATACAGGGCCATTCCGGTTCTTATACGAATTCTTATACAATCCGATAATGGTTTAGGGTAAAATCCTGTTATATTTACTATATTTGTTGTATATCTTTTCTTTCCATTTTTTTCCATAGCTCGCCCTCGCCCTCGCCCTCGCCCTCCCATACGCACGAAGGCCGAGTTACGCGGACCGAAGCTACGTCGGTTCAATTCAACGTTAGGTGGTCCACCAGAAATACTTATCGAAAGACTGCAATCTTTTTTACCAGTGCTGCTTTTAATATGGGCGTCAATTTTTCGAAGCCAAAAATCAAGTACAGCAAATTGGAAAATATGTCAAATTGCCCTACCGAGTTACGCGGACCAAAGCCTTGCCGGTACGGTTCCGGAGTTACGCGGACCAGTGCCTAACGTACGAATACGCGTCGTAGGGTTGCTGTTTTAGCGGTTTCTTGCTTTATTTTGCGAATCTAGTTTTATGGATGTCTATCATTACAGAATTCTCACGAGCCCTCGACTGTCTCCGAGTTCACGTTAACGTGCGTTACGCCGACCAGTTCCTCACCCCGAGATCGCTTTATACCCGCGTTACGCGGACCTACTTGTCGCCCCCAGTTCACTTTATACTCGCGTTACGCGGACCAGTTCCTCACCCCGAGTTCACTATTTACCTGCATTACGCGGACCAGTTTCACGTTATACCCGCGTTACGCGAACCAGTTCCTCACCCCGAGTTCAATTTATACCCGCATTACGCGGACCAGTTTCACGTTATACCCGCGTTACGCGGACCAGTTCCTCACCCCGAGTTCACTTTATGCCCGCGTTACGCAGACCAGTTCCTCACCCCGAGTTCACTTTATACCCGCATTACGCGGACCAGTTTCACGTTAAAGAAGCGTTACACGGACCAGTTCCACAACCCGGGTTCATGTTATACCTTCACCCCGGGTTCACGTTATACCGGCGTTACATGACCTAACACTTCGCCTCAACTTGAGTCAACAGTTTGTCTGATCTTCCTCATTGTACAGTGATTACTGAGACAAAGTGCCTGTGGCCTTCTGAAATATCTTTATTCAGAAAAATGAAAAGAGTGAAAAAAAAATCAAGATAGTGCCTTCTTTCGTTTGTCGATTTGGTACTTGACATAATATTTTACAAGCCTCCACGATCTGCGGGCGAGAGCCCCTTTAGAGGCCGCGATGGCCGCCTCGCACTCTGCTTTCCATGGGACTTTCCCATTCCGAATGTTATCGGCGAAGTGCTTAAATAGAGCACTTTTTTCGTCTTTAGTCCAAGGGACGTGCTCAGTTGGCTTAGTCTTGCCTACAATGAATCAGATGACAGCCAATTAATACACGGCCCATTGACTCAGAGCCCATTCGGGCTCGAGGAATAGGAATAGGACGGTTTAAAAAAACACGACTTATAGAGTGGATTTCACATATTGACTGTCGTAATTTATTTTGTAATAGCGACTGCTTTGCTTTCTCATGGCGATTACTTCTGTCGACCAATCCATCTCAAACTAATCGCAATAGACCGATCCCTATTTTGACGATAGCTCCGCCCACTCATAGCAAACAATAGGAAGTTTTCCCTACGGAATTCAAAATGTCCGAGCAACAAACTTGAATATCGAATATTTTTCAATAATTATTCAGCTTTTCAAGATAAAAGTATAAAATACAAAACGCATGCAACAACTTCTAACACCTCCCTGCAATCGGTGTCTTTTCCGCGCTCGATGCCAAAGAGAAAATTTGGCTTGTCCGACGTAGCAACAGTAACTAGGGGTATAACAATGAATGCGGGATCGGTGAATTGTTATTAGTTTGGTTTGTGATTGGCTGACAGGAAAGCCATTCACCAGAAAGATGTTAGTTCTCTCGATTCTGATTGGCTAGTGATTACTTAATCGCGATTACTTTTACGACAGTCATGTGAAATCCGCTCTAGTTGCTGCCAATTAATCCCATCTGTAAAAGTAGTTGTATATTTTAAATATTACTCGGGTAGCCTAATGCTACCGCACCACGAACGCACGATGCGGTACGTTGTCTCTTGTGGATACAAGGATATATTTTTTAACCTACCTTGCGGCTTGGTGGACTTGGCGTGGGCTGGCGTAGGAGCGGGCGCTGTCGTAGGATCTGGCATAGGATCTGGCACAGGATCTGGCATAGGATCTGGCGTAGGATCTGGCACAGGATCTGGCGTAGGATCTGGCACAGGATCTGGCGTAGGATCTGGCGTAGGAACTTTGTGTTGGTCTTCTGTGAATTGTGCAACGAATTATGTTTAGCAAAGAACGATAATTTCAAATACACGTGGTTACCTCCAATAAACAGAATTTAAAGTCCCAAGATAGAATGACAAGGTTCTTGTTCCTTGATTCCAATGGACTGGTTTGTATGTGTTGGGTGCTTAAAAACGCACTTTATTTTAACTTTTAGAGTAGCATGAAATAAAGATGTTCAACCACTTTAGGTAGTTTCTCCGAGTATTGTCATACACCGTGAATTTGAGGTCGAGATGCAACATGGAATATCAATAACTGCGATTTTCAAAATTCTGCGAACTCTCGACCAACGAACCGCGGTTTGGCGTCCGTCAATCAAACGAGTGAACAACTCAGGGTGATTTCACGGAGGCAGGGTCTAGCTAGGCTTCAAAACACTAGTTTTCACTATAAAATGCAAACCAAACTGAGAAAACATGCGCGGACTTGACTCAAAGGTTTAATTGACGGAAGCCAAAGCGCAGTTTAGTTTTCGAGAATGGACGGGAGCCAATCAGAAATCGAGAACCGCGCGTTGATTTTTTCATGGTGGAGTCCTCTAAAATACCACGGAATGACGTCATAAAGTGGTCAAAATGTTGTGGACTCAAGAGGCGCAGCTGAGAAGACATACCACGCGTGGCGTCAGACCGCGTGCGTGGGTCCGCACTCAAAAGTTAATATTTTCGAGATCCTTGGTCATGTCAGGTTGGAGTTCACCAAGGCTTCTAACACTAAAACTGATAGTCGTGTCATCAGCATACATTCGTGGCCGATACCAGCATACAGGCAATTAGGTTATATTAATGTAAGAATAATGAAGGGTCAATTATGGACCTTGCGGTACACCACACGAGATGCCTAGGGAATTAGAAAGGTGTCCATTTGCAGAGTATTGTTGGGATCGCCATTGTCAAAGTATGATTTCATCAACGCGAGGACATTTTGGTCAGCTCCATATTTGGCAAGCTTTCCGATAAGAATTTAATGATCGATCGTAACAATCACTGATGTAGATCGACGCTCTGGTCCTTACATTTTAGGTATTAGAGACCTTAAGCTACGACAACGGCAACAATGAGGACGACGACGTATCACTGAACTTTTTCTATTCGTTTGTTCGTTATTTCTTCATATTCTGCAACAGTGTGAAATTCACCTTTTGCATAATTATGGCAATATCACCAACCGCGTTCACGTTCTCGTCAGACCGCAAAACTAGCAGTTTCACGTCCTGGTTCAGAAGAAAACGTTTGAAATGCATTTGATTTCATACATTTGCACGTGCGCGCATTGTGTTCTGTAATCAAGTGTATTGTTATCTGTCGTTGCCGTCCTCGTTGCCGTCGTCGCAGCGGTCTCTAATTATACGCGATAAACGAAAATAACCTTCTATGCCATCAGCATCTTCTCCGGCCTCGTCTCTGTATTCATCGTCACCATCATCTCCATCACCAACATCACTGTCGCCTAGAGAATAACAAAAATTAACAGTTTGGACTTCAGTCAAAACAGATAACATGTTTCTTAGTTCCCGGTCACACGGGAACGGACGAATTTTTGAGCGGACGAATTATGTACCTGAAACACCTGTTTATACGGGCCCGGACGCATTTGTGCACTGGTTGAACAAAGCGCTGCAAATTTTGGCCCGGATGAGGTGTGTACACCGGTCTACAAACGTTGGGGCCGTTCGATTTCGAGCGAAGTGTGCCAAAAGCAGCACAGTTCAGGTGTTTACACGGGACCGCACGACAAATTCGGAACTGTGCCGGTCAAAAGCTGTACCTGCTTGTTTGCAGGACACATACTTGCACACTTTACCATGCACACATCCAGTAACGCCGGACCCGTGTAAAGAGGTCGTCAGTGGAACAGAATTCGTCCGTAACCGTGTAACCGGGGTCTCAGACAGACTATGTTGCCTGGGGGAATGGGGGGACTCCCCTATTTTGGAGGTGGATAAAGCTTTCTGTATATTTTTACTCCCTAAATAGCAGAGGCCTGCTACGACAAGCATTCCCGCCTCAAAAATAAGGGGGATTATTTCTAGAATAAAATATTTCTTTAAAGAATAAGAAATACGTAACTTGCCTCAATTAGGGTTCCCAGGGTTTTTATTTTTTTTAATTAAAATTATGGATAAGAGACTTTATTGAGTGTTTTGTTGACAAATACACGCACGCGCTGGCAATACAATGAAAGATAAATGTTTCAATACTGCACGAGGCGCTAGCCGAGTGCAGGTTCATTGTATTGCCAGCAAGTGCGTGTATTTGTCAACTAAGAGTCTCTAACACTTTTAATATACAATCTGAGTTCACGGCGTGGACCTGCGTGAAGAAGTATCAGAATGGTTTCCCTGACTAGACTCAACTTTTACTTCAAATGCAAGTATTTTAATTGAATTCGGAATATTTTAGGTACAACTGCATTCTGATAGCTCGGAAATACAGAAAGTATCAATAAATTATTGATAAGTATTAATTTAAGTTGTAAAATCAAGAAAGACTTGCACTTGCAGTGAATACTGTACGATTTTTATGCGTTATTACCAATAACGCACTCGCCCCGTTTGATGTCGCTAGGTAACAGAAAATCACGTGATCGGTTTTAACGAATGGGGTCCGCGCATTTTGTCCAGTGAACAAAGATTGTATATTAATATTTAATATCAGTTTTCCAAAATCCCGACATTGCCAAATCAGGGAAACTGAGTCGAAGCGTACTACTATTCCCTTAACATACCTTTCTCCGCTTGACTGCCGATAGGAATATCTACAATATAACAAAAGAACGGGTAAATTAACAAATAAAACACGTTTCCCGTAACTGCCCAGGCTTATGCAATCCGAGATGTGGTTGGGAGAATTCGAGCAGCCTTCTCGAGAATTCTCCAAACCACATCGAGGTATACATCGAAATACTTGTTTTCATTATAGCTCGCGCAGGTCAAACGGTGAACAAAAATTGTATTTTCTTGCGATCAAAATCTTGATTCTCATTAAGTGACAATAGCCAATCAGATGGCTTGTTCGACCAACCATCATAGCACCATCTTGTAAATTACCCACAAGACCCTGGTGACGAGGTTGGCTTTGCCAGGTCACTCGCAAGGGGAAAATATTTTAAACAAGCGAGGTGGAAAATGCAGAAGCATCCTCCCTCCAAAAGTGTTTCGGAAAGCAGAATTATAGCTAACAAACATTTAGATGACTCCAGATCAGCATTTGATCCTTTACACGGTAAAATAATAGATCGGATGAGGGCGAAGTACGAACTACATGCACTTTAATAGTAGAGTTTATTAATTTCGGGATATCTAACTATAGAAAACATCGGTTTTTAAACTACAACTAATTTTAGAGATTATATTTATTTTCGAATTGTGTGGTGGTTCCAGAAAATATCAAACGAAGGGATTGGATATTCCACAGGGGTGGGATTGGGGGTCACTTTTCAACACCCTTCCGTGGGGGGGATTTTTCTGGAACCTCGCATTTGCATATGATTCAACTGCAAACTTCATGCAATATTTTAGATGATTCAGCTTGTCCTGAGACTGTAGTTTAAAAGCTTGTTTGCTTGCTAGTGATTCTCTTCTTTCTAAAATGGCACTCTAAGGGAATTGAACTTAAAGTTTGGTACTTTATCAGTGTATTGTCTGACATTTTGAAAACGAAAATGAAACACTCAATCAATGTATAATGACAGAGTGGAAATGACCTGCTTAGATCACTAAATTTCAAATAGGTCCGGTTAACTCAGATAAGCTTAACTTTTTGCATTCAGACTCCTCATTGAATTAAAAACAAAAAAATGTGTGGTTCCAAAAAATATCCATACCCCCTCCACGGAAGGGTGTTGAAAAGTGACCCCCCCCCACCCCTCTGGAATTTCCAAAGAAAAATACAGTATTTGTATGGAAAAGATCAGGTAAATTGACCCCCCCCATCCCTCCGGAATTTCCAATCCCTTCCGTAGGGGGCCGGTATGGATAATTTCTGGAACCACACAATATCAAAAATGACTTTTTTCTAATGGATCCGTCCCTGAGATATCAGGCTTTAAACTTTGGTTTCTGTACCATTTTATGGGAGAATTAGTACTTTGATCAGGAATTATACAAACTTTGCTCAATCAATTCTAAAATTCATATTCCTCAAATTTGTTAAAACTTTTGAATTAAGCTTTTGGTCATAGAAACTCCCGGTATATGGAATCTTGAGCTTATATATTGAAGTATGGTGAAGTTGGACATTTCATTTTTGGTCATTTCCGCTCTGTCATGTATAATAAACAATTATGGAATTCAGTTTTTGTGATATCCAGGATAAACAATGTTGAGACAAGTGGAATTAGGCAAGGTCTCAATAATTGCTTAATATTGGATCATTATTTTTTCAATATTTTGCCTTATCGGGGGTGTTTATCATGTCATATAAACTCAGACCATCATGCTAATAATTAGGGATGGAAAGGAAAGGAAAATGGAAAGATTTGACAAGGTTGCTGAGAAGCTCAGATGCTTACCCGACGCATGCATAGACACCCTCCCTGGAATTTGGGAGCCGTATTATGGTACAACATGTACTTGGTCAAAGTTGTCAAGTTTGCCTTACCCTCAACTGAGATATCTTCGAGGCTTTTTCCCTTGAGATGATCTATTCTTCCTTCATCTACTGCTATAAGGAGCTTGCTGACTTTAGCGAGCTCTGCAGTAGACTCATGGAGACGATAGAATTGGCGGTGTACGCGTACATCATGACCAAGGTGTCTAGCCAGCCAATCAATGTCTGTGTCAGTAAGGGCACCCAGTTGTGAAACGGTGGCAATGTATTTTCTCAGATTGGTGCCTGTTATTTTATGTGGAGCCTCAAGATCAGGAACCTCAGTGACGACTTTCTTGAGGCAGTCCCAGCCTCTTAGGTGACTCAATGACCCCATTGACGCAGCGAAAACATACTTATTTTCTTTTGCCACATCAATGGGACGTTTGTCAATGAGGACTTCGATTGCCTCCTTTGTTGCTGCAGTCAAAATAACTGGTACTTTCCTGTCTTTTTTCCCAGTTATTTCAACGAGATCCAGCCTGAAAGATAAATTGTTAACAACATTTAAGGGAATCCATATTTGTAGATATATACATAATACTGCGAGTGATAACCTTGTGATAACACCAGTGAATAGAAGCCACATCATTGAATGCAGGGGTTTCAATAAGTTCTGAAGTAGCAGGCAAAGTTTTGGAAGAGGCACCTGGGTTTGAGGGTCCTTTATGAAAGGCAAAAGGTCTGAGCCTTCCAGGAGGCAACATGGGCATGCCCCAGGAAATTTTGAAATGTCAGTAGCACAAAAGGCATTTTAAGGGCGAGATAATTGGCGTATTCATGTATTCTATTGCTTTAATATTTTGCTTGAAACTGATCAGTTATACAGCCCACAAAAGTTGCATAAGTTGCATGGTACATAAGAAGCTAACAATGTTTTATCTATAATTCCGTTTGGGATAGCTGGATTCACTTCAAACTTGGTAATACGCAATTGCGGATTTCAAAGTATCTCTCCCTGGAAAAATAGGTAAAATCTGTTTATCCCTAAGTTATGAAAGTCTTCAAACTTCCTGATTTGGCAACATTTTGTAGCATTTCACTTGAAGGTGAATAAGTTTAAGATTTTTCCTATTTTTTAAATAGACAGCCCTAATATCAAAAGTGTTACCATGGAAACAGTAATAAACATGTCAGAGGTTGGGGTTTGGTACTGCTATGTTATTACCAAGTTCTTTATGTGAATCTAACTCCCAAACAGAATTATACATAAAACATTGTTGGCCTCTTTTGCCCAAATCTTCCTTATTTTCAATGGTAGACCATAAGGCATTAAAATTTCAGACTTGAGTTCCACTTTAAACCCAAACTGTCCAATTTTAGCGTTCAATTAGAGTGTGATTCAAGAAAAATCGATCTGCAAGCACAATGGGATTTAGAGCTGGCTATATACTGTAATTAGTCTGTATACTCTGATAAAAACTCTTATTTCATGTTACTTTGACATTTTACAAATTGTGAGACCAATCTGATGACCTTTGTTATAATTTTAGGTTATAATACCAAACCAGCAAGTTCACAGCCACCTTGCTACAATTTCATGTTAGCAGTTTCTTGCTTTGGACTGGTTTGGAGATTTTATGAGAGATTGTGTTTGCCATCTGGTGTGTGACAGACGCTTTTGGTGTTACTGTGAATATTAGTTATAAGTGGCAGTGGAGTTTGGTCAAGCCATGGTTCCTAGTTTTATGCCATCGTCACTTTAAACTCACCGTGTGCACAGTTGCTTCTCCACAGGGGTCAGGCCCTGCTTCAATGCATTACTACACTTTTCCCACGAAGGTCTTTGTTTAAACTTCTCTACCTCCAACTTAGACGTTTCCCCTGATCTCCTTTTGTTGAATATGATTATTTTTGCCAGTGTACTTTTAGCAAGCTCCCTCCACTGGTGGAGATCTGCCATGCTCTCTTCCTTTTTGACGACCTTGGTAAGTTTTGCGACTTTCACGTCTAGAAACTTACTTAACTTCACCAGATCCTCAGCAATGGGTAGTACGTACTCTTTGTTGTGGCGGTTAGTTGCAAGACTTGCATGCGCCCGGCTTGAAACTCTCTCGGACCATTCGCTTTCGATAAGTCGGACAAAGTCGGATGCCTTCTTCTCCATTGTGGTGTCATTTGTCTTGAGGGCCCATCCCATCACGATCATGGCACATTTCTTTAAGTTGTGGCCCAATTTAAGACTCAGGGATGGTGTTGTGATGTTGAGCCTTTGCTTTTTGCTGAAGCCACACATTCCTTTTACAGTATCTACAACATTGTCGAAAAACGCTGGGTCAATTAGTTTTTTCATGGTCATGTTAGGTTGTTGTTTCTGCACCGCTTGGAGAAGACGGGCCATTTCACGCATCTTCTGGTACACGTTTTTCTTCTTCTCCTCTCCTCCCTTTTCTGCCATGCGTTCTCCAAAAGCCACAATGAGTTCATCTTTCTTTGCAATGAACCCTACGTCATCGTTCCTTAGTGACTGGAACTGGCACTCGCTCTTTGTGGAAGAAGGAAGGAGAAGCCTGGATTTCTCTTTCACAGAAAATATCTTCTGGTCACTCTCGGTACGGAAGGGACATTTATGGCGCCACAACTCCGTCGCTTTAAAATATCCTTTGCAAGAAATGCAGGGTGAATAGCTTTCTGGCCCCCCTGGTCCTTGGCGACGAACAACTATAATTTCCCCAGCTCCCATTTCACTGACTTCATAGTTGTGGTGGAAGTCTCCCTCCAACCGTAACTTTTCCAGGGCCTTGTCTTTGTCTTTTGAGGTAACAGCCTCGATCACCCTTGACTCCATTCCATGTGCTCTTTGAAGATGTCTTGACATTTTACTTGCAAAGAGCCGACCGCAGAAGAGGCATGCATGGCATTTTTTGGTTGAAATAGTGATTCCACCACCTGAAAGAACAAGCACTGCAATGTCAGATGTCATTAGGTTAAGTGCATATCACCCTTTAAAAGGAAAGTGCATGAAAGAAGGTTTAGCTGGAGCAGTGAGGCTGGATCAAAGATGAATGCCATTTTTTTCACTTTGATATATATTTGTCCGTTCAAGAGATATTAGCCTAATATTTCGTAAAGAAATAACAAGGACCCGTGGGATCCCAGAAGAAAAAAACAGTGCTATCAATTGTTGAGTTCTATTTTCAGCGGAATCTACCCAAAAAGTTTCAATTCACTTCAACTATGATATCTCGTCCTCAAAACAAAAGCGATTCTATCAAAATTGGGTACTAGTACCTCTGTAAAGACCTGTAAAGACCAGTCATCCTAATCTGAACCAGAGTCCGGGCCATGCAGCGTGTGACTCTGTGAAATCATACACAAAATGTATAAGAACAAAAGGGCGAGTAAGCGAGTTCCTATGCCTTCATGTCTTGGAAGTTTCACCTCAGCAAAGGGACAAACATTAGGGACGAGAACATATTCTATGCTTGGCACCCCTACTAGTCTTTCCATCTTCTCCATTAGTGTCTCTTGTGGTAGTTTAGCTAGCACAGCTGAGCGATAATCTGAAGCTTGAGGCTGGAAAGCAACCCAAGATGATATTGTAAAAATTCTACATGCTTTTTACACAAAAAAGCCAAAATATCAGAGACTTACGAAGTCGGCAGGAGCTTGCTGACTTACACAAGGCCGGTCCATACTTCCCATTTCGCTTGAAGTAAATCCTGCATGAATGACGGAGAAAGGACTCCCTATTGGATTGTGGAGGTGATTTTCATTGCTTTTGATCATTCTGTGAATGATTTATCAGATTCAACGCCATTTGAACCTACAGTAAGGGCTGGCTCGGATGTCTAGGTGTGTTAGCCATATGGGCACACGAAGGCCCTAGAGGCTTGGCAGTACTTGATTCCTTCACAAAGTAGTTGGATAAGTTAAAGCAGTCAAGAGATTCTGTGTTCTGCTGATTTGGCTAGAGCTGACGTCACCAAATTTGCATAAACACTTAAGGCTAATATCTCTTGAACGGACAAAGATATCTTGTGAAAAAAACAGTATTCATCTTTGCTCCAGCTAAATCTTCTCATTCATTTTCCTTTAAAGGGTGATATGCATTTAATTGTTTCCGCCTTCACTGTTTAGTTTATTCAAACTAATATATACAAAGCAACAAGCCATATACTGAACTTCAAGCACTGACCTTATGATGATAAGAAAAATGGAAATGTGAGAAGGGTGCATATTTAAGCATAGTGCACACTTGCGACATAAAAAAATGCAAATCAAATTTGCTTCAATGCCACTTTCACTAGTTATCATCTGCAAATAGGTTTCTTTCCAAAGCCATCTGTGTTTAAGTTGTTTAGTCTGAATTTATAATGAGTCAGAGCTGACATAATCAATTGCCTCATTAGCATAAGCAAGCTAATTTAGCAGAGAAAATGCACCCTTTTCTTGAAAAATATTTTGCAAACATATCAATGGTTCATATTGTTCAGTACTAAGCAAGCGGTTGGCACATTTTTATAATAGAAAAATGAGTAATCAAACCTTTTCTAACAACAGCTTTCCTTTTCTTCTTTGTTGGAGGTTCCTGCAATACCAAATGCAATCATTTGTATATGTCTATCAAAACAAAATTATAACAATGCAGACAATGCATGATTGCAGACATTAACAGGTATCATGTGCGTAGACGCATTGAGCATGCAAAAAATGTACCTTTTATTTTAACTCAGATTAAAAAAAAAACAGAAGATGTTCAACCATTTCATCTAGTGAAACAAAGGGCAAATGTATGACAAGGTCAGCGAAAGGCCTCAGGAGATTGGCAAGGGGATATCAAAACCTGTAGCACCAGGGTGATAAAAAAACACTAGGGAAACTCAAGGAGGGATAAAACATTCACCAGATAGGGTTTAACCAGGGCAGTGGTAGCTACTGAGATAATTTATTGATACCGGCAAATCCCTTATAGAAGGTAGATTACTATTTTATTGACCCAAGTTGTTCACATACCTGTTCACCAGATATACTGGCTTCCAAATCGTCATCAGAGTTGTCCTGACGAAATGACAAAGAGTTGACTGTAAAGCCCTAGTTGAGCCCTGTAAAGTCCTAGTACAAACATTCTCTCGCCACATTCTTGCATAAATTGTAAGCTTGTTGGAATAACTAATAATAATCATGATAAAAACGCAGGTCTTATCATGGGGTCAATCATAGGCAAATGAGGAAATTATATCGTGTGAACTCACTTGCAATAGGATCGGTCTATGATAAAGCGGCGTTTGTACTAGGCCTCACAAAACTTAACAATGAGCCGTTCAATTATAAGTACATGAAACATATCAAAACCTTTAGTACCAGGGTGATAAAAAAACACTAGGGAAACTCATGAGGGAGGCTGAAACATTCACCTAGAGGGCAGTGTTAGCAGAGGTGTGATATATTACACTGGCCTTGATAATTTGCTTAAAAAATACGTTAATGCATTTTTTTTTCAAGATTGACCTGGCTAATAGAAGGGGCATTGGCATTCTGATTTGCTGTTTCCAGTCTTTATGCATCTAATGAGAATTCTTTTTGAAGTTAGATTACTATATTTTTGTGTACCAGAATTTGTGCACTACCTGTTCATCGGATAAACTGGCTGATAAATTGTCATCAGAGTTGTCCTGAGGAAATAAAAGAGTTGACTAAGCCCTATGTAGTTCAGGCAGTCCTAGTACACATGCAGCTCTTATCATGAGTCGATCGTAAGGCAAAGGAGAAAATTCTATTGTGTGAACTCACTTGCAATAAGGATCGGTCTATGATAAGAGCGGCGTTTGTACTGGCCTCACCAGACTTGACAATGATCCGCTTCAAACTTTTGCAATTGTAAGTACATGAAACATTAGGTGTTTGAATCAAGTTGGACTGGCTTATCAGCGCTTAATATAATTATTGGTTCAGCGTTATATTGGTAAAGAAATATCTGGGATCGCCTATGATTCAGATGCCGAACTTTTCAAGAGTCGTTTTAAATGCATATTGTGTTAGAGAATAAAACATTTTAATCAGCCTTTTCCCCACACAAATCAATGTAAAATTATGCAACCTCGAAGCATCCTGCTTTCAGATCCCGATTCATCACTTAGTGATATAGCTAATCCATATGACTTTCTGCGGAATAGGTTTATATCTTGCCCTTATTTTTCTCCAACAAGTGGAATTATTAAAAATGATCTATATAGTTCCACCAATGGCTCCATGCAAGAGACTGAATTTGGATCGGGTAAGTTGGAGTTGAGTTCCCGCTTCATTTCTTGAAAAATAAGTTCGTCTTCTAAATAATCTTTTCCTGAAAACCTTGATCTACCCTGGGAGAAGTATGTATGTTATAGATTCGATCCTTATGATACTTGTTTTGAAATTATTTGGTTTTGTATCTGATGATTTGACTGTTTTGCGGATCGACGTCTTATGTTTCTCTCCAAACCCGAAATTTCGATTATAATGCAATGTTGATTTCAAACGAGCAGAAATACATCCGTTCAATCGATAATCAATAAATAATCTTTCCTAGATTAGGAACTGCATGCTAGTCTGCAAGTTGCAAATGCTGGTGATGGACACTGTGCAAACCGAGCAGAAACTCGGGTTGTCCATATTTCAGATCACATGTCATTCCTATGAGTAGTCTCTTTGTTTGGGTTGCTTCCATTTATATATCCTTTGGTGCGTAGCAGTAAAAGAGAATACTCATGGGAATGCCACGTGATCTGAAATGGGAAAACATTACACCAAAGCGGAGGTCTATTAACTCAAAGTAATTTTGAAGATACAACATACGCTCTGGTTGGCCCCTATCTGCCCTAATTTCACCGATGATTTCATTCTGGCTGTTTTGGAAATAAAATTGTAATAGAAGTCTCCAATGTGGCTCATACAAGAATGTCGACGTTACAGAACAAAATCCTACATTATAAAACAGCTTAAAATCTTGCCTTTATGTATAACATTGGCTGTAGTATGCCTTGTATAGATGGTATTAGAAGCATAATCATCAAAGCTTACCTTCGCAACACTTGAAAACGAAAGTGAAACTTTCTTCTTTCCACCGAAAACTAGAAATAAGCACAAAAAGTGTTGGTTTTGTCGGAGACGGAGAACAATTAGAAAGCATTCATTATCACATTTTATAAAGTCTAAATTAAGCGAATGATATACACCTAGGTATTTTTTAAAAAAAAGAAAAGGTTAAACCATGCTTCATGAAAATTATCATCTTCAAAACTTGACGTAAGTTGATTTAGCAGAGAAAATGCACCCTTTTTTTAAAGGAGCGGTATTTTGCAAACATACCTATGGATCATGGATCATGTCTGTCGCTCAGTTCTAAGCATTAGGTTGACATTTTTTTTAAAAGGAGTAAACAAACCTTTTCTAGCAATAGTTTTCCTTTTCTTCTTTGTTGGAGCTTCTTCCTCTTCCTATGGAACAACAATGCTATTATTTGTATATTATATATAACCATCAAGTTATTCGTCCTGCATAATAACTCCATTATGTATAACCGTAACTGAACTTGGGGTGTGCACCGAGGGGGACTCCCCATAAATCCATTATCCATTTTGAAATCAGATTTATCTCTGGTATATTATCAATCAGTTCATAAACTGTTTTTCTTTTTCATTTTCTGAAAAGATTATAAAGCAATGATCGTCAGTTTTAGCTAACTGCAAGTGTAGTCTCAATCAAGCCTTTGTAAATTGGTGTTTTACCTCAAATTCTGACAAATCGTCACTTTCACTTTCTGAAGAAGGGGGCTCGTAAACAGAAGACAAACCATCATCGCTATCTGATGCATAAACAGTCGAATAGACAGTTTCCTAAAGCAAGAAAAAATTATTAACCTTTGGGTGTCAGGCTGCTGGTAAATCATTAAAATTTGACAAATTGTTTGTGAATGATTTCAATCTTTCAAAACATTGCTATTAAGGAGGAAATCCCATACCGACATAGAACTTTCACATCGACCTTGACGTCTTCTTGGTACATCAAGCCACAATCCCTAAATGAGATGTCAACATAGTAATTAACAAATCAATTAAAGATCAAAAAATTAAAACCTGGCAGTGTGTCTTGGATTGGCTCCTACTGGTCACTAGTATTTGACCGCGCCTACTAGGTGAATCATATCAAAACACTTAAAAGGAAACCTACTGGTAAAATATCTTTCTGTCCTTGCTTCCTGCTATAGACCTCAGCACCTCTCTAGAAGGAACACAAATTGAGATATTCACAAGAAAATATCCTAGGCAAACTATCAAAGGTGAATTATCACAAAATACTTAAATAAATGGAAACCTACCTGTGGAGTATCTTGGTGACCTGTCACCCTGCTGTTGCTCTGAGCCCCTCCCTAGAAGGAAAACAAATTGAGATGTTTACAAGAAAACCATCCAATTGGTGATACAGAGGAAAGGTATGCCAAATTTAAGGTGCATTATCACAAAATACTTAAATGGAAACTACTGGTGTAATATCTTGGTGACCTTGCACCTCTCTATTGACCTGAGCCCCTCCCTAGAAGAAAAGCAAGTCCAGATATTTACAAGAGAACCATCCATTGGTGATCCAGAGGAATGGTATACCAAATTTAAGGTGAATTATCATAAAACACTTAAATGGAAACTTACCGGTGGAGTATCTTGGTAACCTTCCACCTGACTATTGACCTGAGCCCCTCCCTAGAAGGAAATCACATTGAGATATTTACAAGAGAACCTGCATCCAATTGGTGATCCAGAGGAAAGGTATGCCATATTTAAGGTGAATTATCACAAAATTCTTAAATTGAAACCTACCGGTAGAGAATCTTGGTGACCTGTCACCCTGCTATTGGTCTGAGCCCCTCCCTAGAAGGAAAACAAATTGAGATTTTTACAAGAGAACCATCCAATTGGTAATCCAGGGGAAAGGTATGTCAATTTCAGGTGAATTATCACAAAAATCTTAAATTGAAACCTACCGGTAGAGTATCTTGGTGACCTGTCACCCTGCTATTGGTCTGAGCCCCTTCCTAGAAGGAAAACAAATTCAGATATTTACAAGGGTGATAACCATACATTGGTGATCCAGAAGAAATTTCTGCCAAATCTGAAGTGAATGGTCACAAAACACTTCAATGTAAACCTACTGGTCTGGTATCTTGGTGACCTTGCACCCTGCTATTGTTCTGAGCCCTTCCCTGAAGGAAAACAAATGAAACAATTAAACAGACCGAAAAAGAAAAGGCAAGTAAAAATCAATATAATTATTTAAAAAAGAGAAATTAAAATCCTACTGGAAGGGTATCTTTCTGTCTTGTTTTCTTCCTTGTGGGACGAGCTCCACCCTAGCAATAAAAGTAACAATTTTTACGTTGAAAACATTGGAAACCAAATTGAGATATTTACATGAGAACCATTCATTGGTGATCCAGAGGAAAGGCTGTTTCTCAAAATTTAAGATGAATTATCACAAAACACTTAAATAAATGGAAACCTACCCTTGATAGAGTATTTTGATGACCTTGCACCTCGCTATCAACCTGAGCCCCTCCCTAAAAGAAAAGCAAATCCAGATATTTACAAGAGAACCATCCATTGGTGATCCAAAGGAAAGTTATGCCAACTTTAAGGTGAATTATCACAAAACACTTAAATTGAAACCTACTGGTAGAGTATCTTGGTGACCTTGCACCTGACTATTGACCTGAGCCCCTCCCTAGAAGAAAAGCAAATTGAGATATTTACAAGAGAGCTATCCATTGATGATCCAGGGGAAAGGTATGTCAAATTTCAGGTGAATTAGCACATGAAATGGAAACCTACTGGTGTAATATCTTGGTGACCTTGCACCTCGCTATTGACCTGAGCCCCTCCCTAGAAGGAAAACAAATTCAGATATTTGCAAGAGAACTATCTGATTGGTGATCCAGAGGAAAGGTATGTCAAATTTAAGGTGTATTATCACAAAATACTTAAATGGAAACCTACCTGTGTAATATCTTGCTGACCTTGCACCTCGCTATTGACCTGAGCCCCTCCCTAAAAGAAAAGCAAGTCCAGATATTTACAAGAGAACCATCCATTGGTGATCCAGAGGAAAGTTATGCCAAATTTAAGGTGAATTATCACAAAACACTTAAATGCAAACCTACCGGTAGAGTGTCTTGGTGACCTTGCACCTCACTATTGACCTGAGCCCCACCCTAGAAGAAAAGCAAATTGAGATATTTACAAGAAAACCATCTACTGGTGATCCTGGGGAAAGGTATGTCAAATTTCAGGTGAATTAGCACATGAAATGGAAACCTACCGGTGTAATATCTTGGTGACCTTGCACCTCGCTATTGACCTGAGCCCCTCCCTAGAAGGAAAACAAATTGAGATCTTTACCTGAGAACCATCCAATTGGTGATCCAGGGGAAAGGTATGTCAATTTAAGTTGAATTATGACAATTTTTTTAAATTGAAACCTACCGGTAGAGTATCTTGGTGACCTGTCACCCTGCTATTGAACTGAGCCCCTCCCTAGAAGGAAAACAAATTGAGATCTTTACAAGAGAACCATCCAATTGGTGATCCAGGGTCAATTTAAGTTGAATTATGACAAAATTTTTAAATTGAAACCTACCGGTAGAGTATCTTGGTGACCTGTCACCCTGCTATTGGTCTCAGCCCCTCCCTAGAAGGAAAAGAAATTCAGATATTTACAAGTGAAACATACATTGGTGATCCTGGAAGCAATTTCTGCCAAATCTGAAGTGAATGGTCACAAAACACTTCAATGTAAACCTACTGGTCTGGTATCTTGGTGACCTTGCACCCTGCTATTGTTCTGAGCCCTTCCCTGAAGGAAAACAAATGAAACAATTAAACAGACCGAAAAAGAAAAGGCAAGTAAAAATCAATATAATTATTTAAAAAAGAGAAATTAAAATCCTACTGGAAGGGTATCTTTCTGTCTTGTTTTCTTCCTTGTGGGACGAGCTCCACCCTAGCAATAAAAGTAACAATTTTTACGTTGAAAACATTGGAAACCAAATTGAGATATTTACATGAGAACCATTCATTGGTGATCCAGAGGAAAGGCTGTTTCTCAAAATTTAAGATGAATTATCACAAAACACTTAAATAAATGGAAACCTACCCTTGATAGAGTATTTTGATGACCTTGCACCTCGCTATCAACCTGAGCCCCTCCCTAAAAGAAAAGCAAATCCAGATATTTACAAGAGAACCATCCATTGGTGATCCAAAGGAAAGTTATGCCAACTTTAAGGTGAATTATCACAAAACACTTAAATTGAAACCTACTGGTAGAGTATCTTGGTGACCTTGCACCTGACTATTGACCTGAGCCCCTCCCTAGAAGAAAAGCAAATTGAGATATTTACAAGAGAGCTATCCATTGATGATCCAGGGGAAAGGTATGTCAAATTTCAGGTGAATTAGCACATGAAATGGAAACCTACTGGTGTAATATCTTGGTGACCTTGCACCTCGCTATTGACCTGAGCCCCTCCCTAGAAGGAAAACAAATTCAGATATTTGCAAGAGAACTATCTGATTGGTGATCCAGAGGAAAGGTATGTCAAATTTAAGGTGTATTATCACAAAATACTTAAATGGAAACCTACCTGTGTAATATCTTGCTGACCTTGCACCTCGCTATTGACCTGAGCCCCTCCCTAAAAGAAAAGCAAGTCCAGATATTTACAAGAGAACCATCCATTGGTGATCCAGAGGAAAGTTATGCCAAATTTAAGGTGAATTATCACAAAACACTTAAATGCAAACCTACCGGTAGAGTGTCTTGGTGACCTTGCACCTCACTATTGACCTGAGCCCCACCCTGGAAGAAAAGCAAATTGAGATATTTACAAGAGAACCATCTACTGGTGATCCTGGGGAAAGGTATGTCAAATTTCAGGTGAATTAGCACATGAAATGGAAGCCTACCGGTGTAATATCTTGGTGACCTTGCACCTCGCTATTGACCTGAGCCCCTCCCTAGAAGGAAAACAAATTGAGATCTTTACCTGAGAACCATCCAATTGGTGATCCAGGGGAAAGGTATGTCAATTTAAGTTGAATTATGACAATTTTTTTAAATTGAAACCTACCGGTAGAGTATCTTGGTGACCTGTCACCCTGCTATTGGTCTGAGCCCCTCCCTAGAAGGAAAACAAATTGAGATCTTTACAAGAGAACCATCCAATTGGTGATCCAGGGTCAATTTAAGTTGAATTATGACAAAATTTTTAAATTGAAACCTACCGGTAGAGTATCTTGGTGACCTGTCACCCTGCTATTGGTCTCAGCCCCTCCCTAGAAGGAAAAGAAATTCAGATATTTACAAGTGAAACATACATTGGTGATCCTGGAAGCAATTTCTGCCAAATCTGAAGTGAATGGTCACAAAACACTTCAATGTAAACCTACTGGTCTGGTATCTTGGTGACCTTGCACCCTGCTATTGTTCTGAGCCCTTCCCTGAAGGAAAACAAATGAAACAATTAAACAGACCGAAAAAGAAAAGGCAAGTAAAAATCAATATAATTATTTAAAAAAGAGAAATTAAAATCCTACTGGAAGGGTATCTTTCTGTCTTGTTTTCTTCCTTGTGGGACGAGCTCCACCCTAGCAATATTTTTTTTTACATTAGAGTGCTTAATTTGTGGGAATACCAAAGAGAAACAGGCAAACATCAAAAAGAAGTTTTTACAAAACATAGAAAGTTAATTGACTGTTTACCAGCTAACTATGTTTGAGCCAGGCCATGTTTCAGCTGTTACTCATAGTCTGAGCCTTTATGATCACAGCATGTTTTATTCTCACATAATAAAGTTGTTTCACGAGAACCATGCATTGGTAATCCAGATCAGGAAGGAAGGCCAACTATCAATTTAAAGGAATAATATATAACCATAAAACCTTTGAATGGAAACCTACCGGTAAAGTATCTAGCTGTCCTTGTTTGGCATCCTTGCTATTGACCGGAGCCCCTCCCTTGAAGGAACACAAATAGAAATATTTAGAAAGGACACCGTACCATCCATTGGTGATCCAGTGGAAAGGCCTAGGCAAACGATTAAGGTGAATACTTAAATAATACAGTACAAAATACTTAAATGGAAACCTACTGGTGTAGTGCTGTCTTGATGACCTGTCACCCTGCCATTGGTCTGAGCCCCTCCCTAGAAGGAAAACGAATTCCTATATTTACAAGAGTAGAACCTTCCAATTGGTGATCCAGAGGAAAGTCACTATGTCATCAAATTTAAGGTGACAAAATATTAAATGGAAACCTACTGGTAGAGGATCTTTGAGACCTGTCACCCTGCTATTAGTTTTAGCCCCTCCCTAGAAGCAAAACAAATTCAGCTATTTCCAAGTGAGCCAACCATGTGGTCATCGAGACGAAAGGTATGTCAAATAATTTAAGGTGAATTATCACAAAATATTTAAATGGAAACCTACTGGTGTAATATCTTGGTGACCTTGCACCTCGCTATTGACCTGAGGCCCTCCCTAGAAGGAAACCAAATTGAGATATTTACATGAGAACATTCATTGGTGATCCAGAGGAAAGGCTGTTTGTAAAAATTAAGATGAATTATCACAAAATACTTAAATGGAAACCTACCGGTAGAGTAGGACCTTGCACCTTGCTTTTGACCTGAGCCCCTCCCTAGAAGAAAAGCAAATTGAGGTATTTACAAGAGAACCATCCATTGGTGATCCAGACAAAGGTATGTCAAATTTAAGGAGAATTATCACAAAATATTTAAACGGAAACCTACTCGTGTAATATCTTGGTGACCTTGCAAATCGCTATTGACCTGAGTCTCTCCCTAGTTGAAAAGCAAGGCCAGATATTTACAAGAGAACCATCCAATTGGTGATCCAGGGAAAGGTATGTCACTTTAAGGTGAATTAATCACAAATAATATCTTAAATTGAAACCTACCGGTAGAGTATCTTGGTGACCTGTCACCCTGCTATTGGTCGGAGCCCCTCCCTAGAAGGAAAACAAATTTAGATTTACAAGCGAAACATACATTGGTGATCATGGAAAAATTTCTGCCAAATCTAAAGTGAATGGTCACAAAACACTTAAGGTTACTGAGAACCTTCGCGCACGTCCTCGGAAAAAAATCATACTCGTCCTTAGTTTAACCAAAACATGTCAACCTATATATCGTTGAAAGCTTATAGAATGGACTAGCAGGCTATGGCAAAAAGAAGTAACTTTTTTTTAAACATAATGTTTTTAAGCTTTTATAAAAAAATGAGTGTGACATTTTCAAGAGCTATCGCCGTCGAACTGCTTGACCTTGACTCCCAAGAAACACGGCGTTTTAATCCTTAAAGGTGTTTCTCAAAAAACCGTGTCTGCGTTTTTTAAAATTTTGTTTACTTTAAAAGTTATGATTTTTAAATTTTTTAGAGCGTGAAATTTCTATAAAATTTGACCTTGGAAATTTAAAAGTTCCATAACTTTTGAACAACGCAAAATTTTAAAAAACGCAGACACGGTTTTTGAGAAAAACCTTTAATGATTAAAACAATGTTTTACTTGGGAGTCAAGGTCAAGCAGTTCGGCAGCGATAGCTCTTGAAAGTGTCACACCCACATTTTCAATAAAACCTTCAAAAAAATTACGTTTATCCAAAAGTTATTTCTTTTGTCATAGTCTGCTAGTCCATTTATAAGCTTTCCAACGATATATAGGTTGACATGTTTTGGTTAAACTAGAGAGTTGTATGATTTTTTTTCCGAGTACGTGCGCGAAGGTTCTCAGTAACCTTAAATGGAAACTTGCCGGTAGAGTATTAACCTGAGCCCCTCCCTAGAAGAAAAGCAAATTGAGATATTTGCATCCATTGGTGATCCAGAGGAAAGTTATGTCAAATAATTTGAGGTGAATTATCACAAAACACTTAAATGGAAACCTACTGGTAGAGTGTCTTGGTGAGCTTGCACCTCGCTATTGACCTGAGCCCCCCCTCCCTAGAAAAAAAAGCAAATTGAGATATTTACAAGAGAACTATCCATTGGTGATCCAGATGAAAGTATTGTCAAATTTAAGGAGAATTATAGCACATGAAATGGAACCCTACCGGTGTAATATCTTGGTGACTTTGCACATCGCTATTGACCTGAGCCCCTCCCTAAAAGAAAAGCAAGTCCAGATTTTTACAAGAGAACCATCCATTGGTGATCCAGAGGAAAGTTATGCCAAACTTAAGATGAATTATCACAAAACACTTAAATGGACACCTACTGGTGTAATATCTTGGTGACCTTGCACCTGACTATTGACCTGAGCCCCTCCCTAGTTGAAAAGCAAGGCCAGATATTTACAAGAGAACCATCCAATTGGTGATCCAGGGGAAAGGTATGTCAATTTAAGGTGAATTATCACAAAGATCTTAAAACAAAACCTACCGGTAGAGTATCTTGGTGACCTGTCATCCTGCTAGTGGCCTGAGCCCCTCCCTAGAAGGAAAACAAATTCAGATATTTACAAGTGAAACATACATTCACTACTGGAAGGAACCATGTGAAATTCATGTGAAATGTGTGTGAAATGGCCATGTGAAAAAACCATATTTCACATGGTATTTCACATGTTAACCACGTGAAATGATGGTGTGAAATGGATGTGAACTGGGCTGATCCTTTTCACATCATAAAAACATGTGAAATTCATGTGAAATTTCTGGGGCTAGATAGACTGGGTATATGTGAAATTGGTGTGAAATTGTTTGAAAGGATGTGAAATTCAGAGTTTGATCCAGACCTCACACTACTGGAAGGAACCATGTGAAATTCATGTGAAATGTGTGTGAAATGGCCATGTGAAAATAAACCATATTTCACATGGTATTTCACATGTTAACCACGTGAAATGATGGTGTGAAATGGATGTGAACTGGGCTGATCCTTTTCACATCATAAAAACATGTGAAATTCATGTGAAATTTCTGGGGCTAGATAGACTGGGTATATGTGAAATTGGTGTGAAATTGTTTGAAAGGATGTGAAATTCAGAGTTTGATCCAGACCTCAGCAGGCTGGAACACTAGAACATCATTCTAGTTCTGTTTAATGATAAAAATTATTTATAACAGTTCCACAGTCTAATGTTAAAAAGCATAGGATAGGAGAACAATAAAAGCATCAGACTGTAGAAGTTGAGAAAATTATAAGTATGTGAAATATTTTTCCATGTGAAAAAAACAAATTACACTACAACGATTTTGATACTTCTGGAAATTATACTTGTTTCCTATATAAAACCACTGGTAAAGGCATAGTGTCCATGATATGATGATAATTTCTTTAGAGTTTTACATAACATAATAGGTATGCACCGGAAACGTGTGATCATGTCAATTTCTCAGTTTGGAGCTGTGTGATTAAAAGTGTCAAAATTTATACACGCTTTACAACGCAGAAATTCATAGCAACAATAATGCAGAATGTAGGAGATATTAATTAGTTATGGCTCACATTCGTAAGGGCAATTGTTCAACAGAATTATTCAGAGGTGAGAGACAACATTTTATGAAAAGACCTACATGCCGACATCGCCGGATTGGCGAGTTCAAAATAAAACCTAACGAGCGTGTTTCTGCATCAACACACTCTCATTCCGATAAACCAGAACAAAAGGCTAAGTTTCTAGTTTAACAGTGCAATGAATATTTAGAATCACCGGTAACTTATATTTGCACAAAGGGCACTTCAAAGTGTAAGTTATAAACAAAGGTTAAATTAACGTTCGATTCACATTATAACTAGCCGCAGCCGCCGGCGCGTGGCTCGTGCGAGTACGAAAGGACCGCGATCGATACACTTTAAATGAATACAAATGAGGTGACATAAACTGCTTCAGTTTTCAAAGAACTGACTTCTTCAAGTTAATAGCTTCTTATTTTATAAGTACTCTTCGTATTTATAAACACAGCCGAAGTATAATAAGCGCTGAAGTGATAAGATTGCATCACGAACTCTGTGGACTCACCTTCCTCTATACCGGAAGCATTGCCTCAGCTTTTCTTTGGTAGTACAATCAGGAAAACACAAGACGAAATCGCGTATCTAGACGATGATCAACTTTGTGTGTCAGGGAATGAAGTTTGCCAGAAATAGTACTGCCATTTTGAGAAACTTCGAGACTTCGATGATGCTGTGTGTAGGATGTTCGTTATTGAAATACGATCCTAAAATGAATTCGGCGGCCTTTTATACTAGCCAATTAGATGCGAGATTGACCGGCCCAGGTCCCGCTCGGACATTTCACTCAATCGAACACAATATTCTATTTTTGAAATAGCACAAAAAAAAGATTTAGCCTTTCTGTGATTTATCATTTCTGTGATTTATCATGGAGTTATTATGCACATTATAACTCCATGGATTTATATAATACTTTTTCTTTACACTCATGCAAAGTCCCTTAGTTTTACTTAGCTATTGCAGCTAAACACATTCAACAAAGTTTTCATCAGACAATGTATTTAGGATCGAGGTAATTGAAATTTAGCAAAAAAAAATGTTTTTTTAGGAATAATTCGAGAAGCAGTGAAGTTCAAGTTGTGTTCTTTTTTCTAGAAAAAAATTCACAGTAATTTCACATGATGATTATCATTTCACATTAATTTCACAGCATGTGAAATAAGACTTCTCTTAGAAAAATATTTCACATGCATTTCACATGATTCGCCATTTCACATCATCAGTTTCACATGCTTGATTTCACATGTTTGTGTTTCACAGTAAGTTCACATCATTTTTCACATGGTTCCTTCCAGTAGTGATTGGTGATCATGGAAGAAATTTCTGCCAAATCTAAAGTGAAATGTCACAAAACACATAAATGGAAACTTACCGGTAGAGTATCTTGGTGACCTCGCGCCTTGCTATTGACCTGAGCCCCTCCCTAGAAGAAAAGCAAATTGAGATATTTACAAGAGAACTGTCCATTGGTGATCCAAGGAAAGTTAAGCCAAATAATTTAAGGTGAATTATCACAAAACACTTAAATGGAAACCTACTGGTAGAGTATTTGGTGACCTCGCTCCTTGCTATTGACCTGAGCCCCTCCCTAGAAAAAAGGAAATTGAGATATTTACAAGAGAACTGTCCATTGGTGATCCAGAGGAAAGTTATGTCAAATAATTTAAGGTGAATATCACAAAACACTTAAATGGAAACTACTAAACCTACCTAAATCTACCTAAATATAATTATTTAAAAAAGAGAAATTAAAATCCTACTGGAAGGGTATCTTTCTGCCTTGTTTTCTTCCTTGTGGGACGAGCTCCACCCTAGCAATCAAAAATAACAATTTTACATTAGAGTGCTTGTGGGAATACCAAAGAGAAACAGGCAAACATCAAAAAGGAGCTTTTACAAAACATAGAAAGTTTTGCAACTGTAGCTTATACTATGTTGGAGCCAGGCCATGTTTCAGCTGTTATTGGTCTGAGCCTTATGATCACAACATGAGCCTTTATTCTCACATAATTAATTTAAGATGTTTCAATGAGAACCATGCATTGGTGATCCAGATCACGAAGGAAGGCCAACTATCAATTTAAAGGAATAATTATAATATAACCATAAAACCTTTGAATAGAAACTTACCGGTAAAGTATCTAGCTGTCCTTGTTTGGCATCCTTGCTATTGACCGGAGCCCCTCCCTAGAAGGAACACAAATATAAATTATTTAGAAAGGAGTGTACCATCTATTGGTGATCCAGTAGAAAGGCCTAGGCAAACGATCAAAGGTGAATACTTAAATAATACAAAATACTTAAATGGAAACCTACTGGTGTAGTGTCTTGATGACCTGTCACCCTGCCATTGGTCTGGGCCCCTCCCTAGCAGGAAAGCAAATTCCTTTACAAGAGAACCATCCAATTGGTGATCCAGAGGAGTCAATATGCCATCAATTTAAGGTGACAAAATATTTGTCCAGATATAAGTCCAGATATTTACAAGAGAACTGTCCATTGGTGATCCAGAGGAAAGTAAGCCAAATAATTTAAGGTGAATTATCACAAAATACTTAAATGGAAACCTACCGGTAGAGTATCTTGGTGACCTTGCACCATGCTTTTGACCTGAGCCCCTCCCTGAAGAAAAGCAAATTGAGGTATTACAAGAGAACCATCCATTGGTGATCCTGACAAGAGGTATGTCAAATTTAAGGAGAATTATCACAAAATATTTAAATGGGAACCTACTGGTGTAATATCTTGGTGACCTTGCACCTCGCTATTGACCTGAGCCCCTCCCTAGTTGAAAAGGAAGGCCAGATTTACAAGAGAACACATCCATTGGTGATCCAGAGGAAAGTTATGTCAAATTTAAGGTGCATTATCACAAAACACTTAAATGGAACAGCTACTGGCAGAGTATCTTGGTGACCTTGCACCTCGCTATTGACCTGAGCCCCTCCCTAGTTGAAAAGGAAGGCCAGATTTACAAGAGAACGCATCCATTGGTGATCCAGAGGAAAGTTATGTCAAATTTAAGGTGCATTATCACAATGCACTTAAATGGAAACCTACCGGTAGAGTATCTTGGTGACCTTGCACCTCGCTATTGACCTGGGCCGCCCCTTCCTAGAAGAAAAGCAAATTGAGGCATTACAAGAGAACCATCCATAATTTGGTGATCCTGACAAGAGGTATGTCAAATTTAAGGAGAATTATCACAACATATTTAAATGGAAACCCACTGGTGTAATATCTTGGTGACCTTGCACCTCGCTATTGACCTGAGCCCCTCCCTAGTTGAAAAGGAAGGCCACCAGATTTACAAGAGAACGCATCCATTGGTGATCCAGAGGAAAGTTATGTCAAATTTAAGGTGCATTATCACAAAACACTTAAATGGGAACCTACTGGTGGAGTATCTTGGTGACCTGTCACCCTGCTATTGGTCTGAGCCCCTCCCTAGAAGGAAATCAATGTTTAGATGTTACCTGAGAACTGCTGGCTAGCAGCCAATTTTGTCTTACTTCTTCGGGATTGATTTTAAAAATGCTGTATCTCGTAAATGAAAGTTGTTTTAGAACTCACCATGATTTTTGGTTATTTGTGGCTATTTTTGATGTTCTTTTTCATTCTCTCATGAGTGAATTGAAATGTTTTAAAAGAATATGGTGCATTGTATTTTGAATTAAAGAAATATTATAAAGACACCCTTGTTCACAGAAGGTATTGGAAAGGGATGGGGCTGCTGTGGCTATACTTTTTTCATATAGACTCTTTAAATCTCTTGTGAGAGGGCAAAGGGGGTCTTACATGGAGGGGTCATGGATTTCAATTTTCTGGAGTGACACAATAAAAAAGAGAATTACCTGCCGCTTTGAACTCAGGGGCCTTAAGCACTCAGCTGAAGATGAAAATAACATATCTATATTAGCTGCAAGACATTTTAGAGGATGAACATTTTATTTAATCAATATTACAAAATTCATTTATTTGCACACAATCAGCTGTTTTTGTCAGGTGCAATTTTAATTACAATTAAAATTTGTAATCATACTTTGTGCATTCAATTTTGAGATGATGCAAATTAAGGTGCAGGATTTAGAAGACATAAGAACCAATATAAACTAGTCTTGAAAATATACAAATTAAGGATCTGTTTGAACATACCATTCGTTCTCCACTGAAGATGAGGGACGCCATAGTCATATCGCACCTCATCCCCAGGGTTGATTTCTCTTATGGCAAAGAGACATAAAAATGTTTTGCCACCATCTTTTTTTAATTTTCTCATTGATGCATTGGCATACTTAGGGGGGGAATCATTTACGATCCTTCCAAGCCCATCAGAAAATGTAGCATCAACACTGAAAACAACACAGTAACTTAATTAATATTAATCATGTGTGAAAGGGTAGCTCTCAACATAAGGGAAAATAAACAGCAGGTCAATGAACACAAACAAAATAGTTTTGGCTCACATCTTTAACAACCACCAAAAATGGACTAGCAAACCTTACCAATATGTCTGGCCATTGTCACTGTAGAAGAAGGAAAAATTGCCTTCTTCTTTCTCCATTCTTTGTTCCCCTTCCTTCTCAGAAAGGATTTCCCCTCTATATTGGAGAAGGAATTCCCCTTTCTGAAAATGATCTTCTGCAAAGACTCCCTTTCCTAAAGACCAAAAAATATGTAGAAAATTATTGGGAAGCTATAATGTCAGTAGTACACAAAACACGGGTGCGTAGGAGACTATAATGCCAGGGTAGGCAGTATATTTTAGATGGGAAAGAGGGGAAAGAACAGGTAGGGTGCCTCTATCCACTACGATAGTCACTGCTGGAATTGACTGATACATAATTAATTCATGATATCATATTCAATCTCACCCAATAATTGCTTAGTACTAAACATTTATACATCAGCTTTAGAGATACCCACCAATGATGTCATTAATAAACTCTTCATAGAAACCAGGCTGGTCTGTTTTGGCATAAATCCATTTTAATGCTGACTCAATTGGTGTAAGTTGTTTTGTCTTCTGCTGATGGTAATACAAAAGTAAATCATTGGCCATTGTCACACTAGAAGACGAACAAATCATCTGGACGGACAAATCCTCTGACGATGTTCGTCTAATGTGAATTTAGGTTGTCAATGAAAAATCGTCTTCTTAGACGGCGGCCAAACAGACAAACAAATTTAGACGATTTGTTCATCTGAAAATGTGTTCGTCCCATTTTCACATCAGATGATTTGTTCATCTTGAGACGATTTGTCTGTCCAGACGATTTGTCCATCTCTAGTGTGAAAACGGCCATTCTGTGAAACATTGTGCCTGCTACTGAATAAACTATTTACATTATAATAACATACCGATCTTGTCTTCTTCATCTTTTCGTTTGTACAATCTTAATTTCCTAATATAATATGGCTCAGGGTCAATCTCTGTAAAAAAAGAAAACATGGCATCTTGACTCAGTGATTGATCACAGGGAATGCTTCGTGCGACAGTTTAAGGGAAAGTTCACAAACTAGAATAAACCATAGTGACTTGCAGTGTAATAATATAATTATTTAGCCTTATGTTTGTTAGCGTGAAGGAGATGTACTTTTGTATAAGCTGCTAATAAATAAAGATCTATCTATGCAGTCATTTCCGTGTTTGACTAAGAATGCTGCCTTTATAGATCGTCTTCTCATCCCTTTCTTGCAAGGTTTTTAGAAGCACCATCAAGAGACAAAAAAACATGTTTTGGCCCTAAGGAGACCAAACCATTTGATTTTAAACCCTAAAAGATACGACGAACATCCCGACCAAAAAATATGGGAGTTCCCCTTCCCGCCCCGGGGGGCCATGCCATTGGTTTTCATGGCGATTTTTCCAAAGTCGACTGTTGTTCTGAACAACCAAGCCCATTAAGCGCGCGAAAACTACCCACAGTGCGAGAAAGACGCTTCTTTCATTCATGGCCCACGTGCGCTGCATCTTTTTTTTCTTAAAACAAAAATGGAATTAATCATGGCTATATTCTTACCACTGTTAAAACGTAAGATAGCGTGAACGTTTTCCCCTAATCTTTAATGGTATGTGATTTGTAAAAAGGGTAGTTTTATTGGGCTGGATATCGGAAGCACTAACCTTACGGGCCGTACACGTGGACCACTCGACTACCACCTTGCCAGTTCCTTCCGTTTTTTGCTTTAAAATAAGGAGAGTGTTGGTTTGAATTTTAGCCGTTGTTGTCTATTCAGTGTTACGAGAATAAACATATAAAAAGGCAGGGATTTCAAGAAATAGGAAGAAGAATATAAGGAAAACACGCGTTTCAAAAAAGAGACTTCCAGTTCGACTCGAAAGAAGAGGCTGCCTTGTCAAAAAGAACTTTCAAAAGCTAATGTCTGTATAGTTCACTTAGACTAAATGACTAAAGAAATTGTGTTTGCTTGGGTTCTCAATTAGCTGACAGGACAAGGTAATTGTTTTTTCGATTCATGGCAGGTTTGAAAAGGTGAAGAAAAAACATTTTGATTACCCACCATTTTTAGTCGTCCATGTGCCAGCATCTCGTCGTCTTCTGTCGTATTTCGAGAGATCTGCTGATGATGGCGGGAAACTCCAGTCTTCAAAGTGCGCTGATTGGCTGACGGAAAAAGTACCGAACTGTGTTCGATGTTTCCACGAGAAATGACCGAAGCTTGTCCGAGAAGCGCGCGACGTCTTCACTTCTCCTCGGTATTTATAATGGTGGCAAAACATTCATCGGGTAGCCTGTGGAGGCGATGAGTTGTCATGGTAACAAAAACAAACCAGCGGTGGACTTTACTCTGGCCATCGTCTCTTTCGTCGTTTTCACAAAGGACGAATCGAACGAAATAGCCAGAAAATTATTTGTCATCCCAGAAGGAAATCGAGCATTTCCTTATGAATAGGCGTCAGTAATAGTTTTCCAACTGGATTTCTTCGATATTTACGGTAAGTTTTGCATAGATGCCACCAAAAACGAACCCAATGTTCAATCTTTGTTTTTCGGTGGGGTCCCAGAGGCTCGAAGGTTCACTCGTTTATTGTCTAACACATGGCCCAAATAAAAGTGGGATTAAAATACAGGATTGAGACTCTTGGAATCTTTGAATTGTCGTTCAAATCTATACAGATCTCTGGAATAGCTGAAGAGAGGTTGAATGGGGTACTGCAAGCTAGTTCGCAGTACGTAATATGTCTGTATAAAGCGTAATAAAAATGAGATGCCAGAGCTAATAGAAGCTCCAGTCTGCAAATTAACAATAACTTGCCCGGCTTTTACCCTTGGTCTCCCGGGAAAAAGTTGAAATTTCCCATATATTTACTGTATGTCTCCTGGGTAAATTTCATGCGATTTTCTCATACAGTTGTTTGGAGCTTTCGGGTTTGGCAGGTATGATCAATAGTGGGTAATCCCCCGTTTAGAACCATTCCCGCAGAGGACGCCTTTGTGTTCAGCTATCCTTTCGTCATGATTCGTTCTACTAAAACAAAGGAAGCTTTTGTGATGCAGCTTGTGAGTTGTTCCAGGTTCTTACACGGGGGAACAGCCCCAAAGATATTAGGTATTTTTATTATACATTGTACTCACTATCTGGATTCTGATTGGCTAAAAACGCACTTTATTTTGCTGATTCTTGAAGAATCTGATCCTACGTGCACAATGCTTCATGGGACTAGAGCCCTTGAATGTTTTCCCTATTTAATGTAAGAAATTGCTTGACAGAAAAAAAGTGTTTCTACTGAATCAATGTATAATAAAACAATTATTAAATTCGTTTTTTTGTGATTTTCAGAATAAACAATGTCTCGCCAAATGGAATCGGGCTCAGCCTTACAGTTTCGCCTGATTCCACATGTCTTGACATTGTTTTTTCTGGAAATCACCAAAACCTCATCCTGTAATTGGAAGACTACTCTGAAATGTTAATAAAAATGAGCTACAGTCTGATTGAACATCTTCTAAAATGAATGGCAAAGTGCCAGTTCAGCAAACAACATAGTTGATAGGGTAGAATACTGAGTTTAGATTGGTGGAATGTTTTTGGCACAAAAATCTATGAAAACGTTTTTGTTGCCCTTTGAAAACATCTTGGTTTCCCAATAGAAATATATCATGTTGTCTCATCTTGAACAGCAGAGCAAGTTGGTGCACACAAGGTGGAATGCAAATGGAAAGGCATCCAATGGTAGAAGGAAAATGATCCACACACAATGGAAAGCAAGAATTAACCAGATGCTCTACTTAGCACAAAGAATATATTTTGTGGGTAAGTGGTTGAGCTTCATATGAGCTGTCCTCTGATTTCATATTCTTATTTTGAAATTAATTAGTACTTGCATCATTTGTACCTACGTTGGGCAGAAAAGGGCGTATTGAAATACTGGATGGCTGTACCACTATCCATCAGGGTGATAATACTATAAGAGATGGAAGGGCTTCATTTTCCCTAGGCTAGGTAGACCAGGGTGTATTGAGATACTGCATGGCTGTACCACTACCCATAAGAGTGATAATACTATAAGAGAGCGGGAGGGCTTCATTTTTACCTTATGTTAAGCAGACCAGGGTGTATTGAGATACTGGATGACTGTACCACTATCCATCAGGGTGATAATACTATAAGAGAGGGGAGGGCTTCATTTTTCCCTAGGTTAGGCAGACCAGGGTGTATTGGGATACTGGATGGCTGTACCACTATCTATCACATAATACTATAAGAGAACTATCCAGGAGAGGATTCTTGATGATTGTACCACTATCCATAAGGGTGATAATACGATAAGAGAGGGGAGGGCTTTATTTTTACCTTAGGTTAGGCAGGCCATGGTGTATTAACATACTGAATGGCTGTACCATTATCCATCAGGGTGATAATACCATTAGAGAGGGGACAGCTTCATTTTTACCTAGGTTAGGCAGACCAGGGTGTATTGAGATACTGGATGACTGTACCACTATCCATCAGGGTGATAATACTATAAGAGAGGGGAGGGCTTCATTTTTACCTACGTTAGGCAGACCAGGGTGTATTGGGATACTGGATGGCTTTACCACTATCCATCAGGGTGATAATACTATAAGAGAGGGGAGGGCTTCATTTTTACCTAGGTTAGGCTGACCAAATTCTATTGAGATACTGGATGGCTGTACCATTATCCATCAGGGACTGGATGACTCTACCACTACCCATCAGAATGATAATACTATAAGAGAGGGGAGGGCTTCATTTTTACCTGCATTAGGCAGACCAGGGTGTATTGAGATACTGGATGACTGTACCACTATCCATCAGGGTGATAATACTATAAGAGAGGGGAGGGCTTCATTTTTACCTATGTTAGGCAGACCAGGGTGTATTGGGATACTGGATGGCTTTACCACTATCCATCAGGGTGATAATACTATAAGAGAGGGGAGGGCTTCATTTTTACCTAGGTTAGGCTGACCAAATTCTATTGAGATACTGGATGGCTGTACCATTATCCATCAGGGACTGGATGACTCTACCACTACCCATCAGAATGATAATACTATAAGAGAGGGGAGGGCTTCATTTTTACCTGCATTAGGCAGACCAGGGTGTATTGAGATACTGGATGACTGTACCACTATCCATCAGGGTGATAATACTATAAGAGAGGGGAGGGCTTCATTTTTACCTATGTTAGGCAGACCAGGGTGTATTTAGATACTGAAGATACTGGATGGCTTTACCACTATCCATCAGAGTGATAATACTCTATTAAGAGAGGGGCGGTCTTCATTTCTACCTACGTTAGGCTGACCAGGGTGTTTTGCGATACTGGATGACTGTACCACTTTCTATCATGGGGATAAGACAGGGGAGGGCTTCATTTTTACCTGCATTAGGCTGACCAGGTTGTATTGAGATACTGGATGGCTGTACCATTATCCATCAGAATGATAATACTATAAGAGAGGAGAGGGCTTCATTTTTACCTGTGTTAGGCAGACCAGGGTGTATTGAGATACTGGATGACTGTACCACTATCCATCAGGGTGATAATACTATAAGAGGGGGGAGGGCTTCATTTTTACCTACGTTAGGCAGACCAGGGTGTATTGAGATACTGGATGACTGTACCACTATCCATCAGGGTGATAATACTATAAAAGAAGGGAGGGCTACATTTTTACCTACGTTAGGAAGACCAGGGTGTATTGAGACACTGGATGACTGTACCACTATCCATCAGGATGATAATACTAAAAGAGAGGGGAGGGCTTCATTTTTACCTACGTTAGGCAGACCAGGGTGTATTAAGATACTGGATGGCTTTACCACTATCCATCACAATGATAATACTATAAGAGAGGGGAGGGCTTCATTTTTACCTGTGTTAGGCAGACCAGGGTGTATTGAGATACTGGATGACTGTACCACTATCCATCAGAATGATAATACTATAAGAGAGGGGGGCTTCATTTTTACCTACGTTAGGCAGACCAGGGTGTATTGAGATACAGGATGACTGTACGGTGCCACTATCTGTCATGGGGATAACACTATAAGACAGGGGAGGGCTTCATTTTACCTGCATTAGGATGACCAGCGTGTATTAAAACACTGGATGACTCTACCACTATCCATCACAATGATAATACTATAAGAGAGGGGAGGGCTTCATTTTTTCCTGTGTTAGGCAGACCAGGGTGTATTGAGATACTGGATGACTGTATCACTATCCATCAGGGTGATAATACTATAAGAGAAGGTAGGGGGGGGGGGGGGCGGGCTTCATTTTCACCTACGTTATGCAGACCAGGTTGTATTGAGATACTGGATGGCTGTACTATTATCCATCAGGGACTGGATGACTGTACCACTATCCATCAGGGTGATAATACTATAAGAGAGGGGAGGGCTTCATTTTTACCTAGGTTAGGCAGACCAGGGTGTATTGAGATACTGGATGGCTTTACCACTATCCATCAGGGTGATAATACTATAAGAGAGGGGAGGGCTTCACGTTTACCTACGTTAGGCTGACCAGGTTGTATTGAGATACTGGATGGCTGTACCATTATCCATCAGGGACTGGATGACTGTACCACTATCCATCAGGGTGATAATACTATAAGAGAGGGGAGGGCATCAGTTTTACCTAGGTTAGGCAGACCAGGGTGTATTGGGATACTGGATGGCTCTACCACTATCCATCAGGGGGATAATACTAAAGAGAGGGGAGGGCTTCATTTTTACCTACGTTAGGCTGACCAGGTTGTATTGAGATACTGGATGACTGTACCACTATCCATCAGGTCGATAATACTATAAGAAAGGGGAGGGCTTCATTTTTACCTAGGTTAGGCAGACCAGGGTGTATTGGGATACTGGATGGCTGTACCATTATCCATCAGGGTGATAATACTCTAAGAGAGGGGAGGGCTTCATTTTTACCTCTGTTAGGCAGACCAGGGTGTATTGAGATACTGGATGACTGTACCACTATCTATCACATAATACCATAAGAGAACTATCCAGGAGAAGATCCTTGATGACTGTACCGCTATCCATCAGGGTGAGAATACTATAAGAGATGGGAGGGCTTCATTTTTACCTACGTTAGGCAGACCAGGGTTGGGATACTGTATGGCTGTACCACTATCCATCAGGGTGATAATACTATAAGAGAGGGGAGGGCTTCATTTTTACCTGCGTTAGGCAGACCAGGGTGTATTGGGATACTGGATGGCTCTACCACTATCCATCAGGGTGATAATACTATAAGAGAGGGGAGGGCTACATCTTTACCTGCGTTAGGCTGACCAGGGTGTATTCGGATACTGGATGGCTGTACCACTATCCATCATGTTGATAATACTATGAGAGAGGGGAGGGCTTCATTTGTAGCTACGTTAGGCTGACCAGGGTGTATTGAGACACTGGTTGACTGTACCACTATCCATCAGGGTGATAATACTATAAGAGAAGGGAGGGCTTCATTTTTACCTGTGTTAGGCAGACCAGGGTGTATTGGGATACCGGATGGCTTTACCACTATCCATCAGGGTGATAATACTATAAGAGATGGAAGGGCTTCATTTTCCCTAGGTTTGGCAGACCAGGGTGTATTGAGATACTGGATGGCTGTACCACTATCCATCAGGGTGATAGTACTATAAGAGAAGGGAGGGCTTCGTTTTTCCCTACGTTGGGCAGACGGTGTATTGAGATACTGGATGGCTGTACCACTATCGATCAGGGTGATAATACTATAAGAGAAGGGATGGCTTCATTTTTACCTACGTTTGGCAGACCAGGGTGTATTGAGACACTGGATGACTGTACCACTATCCATCAGGGTGATAATACTATAAGAGAAGGGAGGGCTTCATTTTTACCTACGTTAGGCAGACCACGGTGTATTATGATGCTGGATGGCTGAACCCTATCCATCAGGGTGATAATACTATAAGAGAGGGGAGGGCTTCATTTTTACCTACGTTAGGCTGACCAGCGTGTATTGGGATACTGGATGGCTTTACCACCATCCATCAGGGTGATAATACTATAAGAGAAGGGAGGGCTTCATTTTTACCTGCATTAGTCTGACCAGGGTGTATTGAGATACTGGATGACTGTACCACTATCCATCATGTTGATAATACTATGACAGAGTGGAGGGCTTCATTTTTACCTGCATTTGGCAGACCAGGGTGTATTGGGATACTGGTTGACTGTACCACTATCCATCAGGGTGATAATACTATAAGAGAAGGGAGGGCTTCATTTTTACCTGTGTTAGGCAGACCAGGGTGTATTGGGATACCGGATGGCTTTACCACTATCCATCAGGGTGATAATACTATAAGAGATGGAAGGGCTTCATTTTCCCTAGGTTTGGCAGACCAGGGTGTATTGAGATACTGGATGGCTGTACCACTATCCATCAGGGTGATAGTACTATAAGAGAAGGGAGGGCTTCGTTTTTCCCTACGTTGGGCAGACGGTCTATTGAGATACTGGATGGCTGTACCACTATCGATCAGGGTGATAATACTATAAGAGAAGGGATGGCTTCATTTTTACCTACGTTTGGCAGACCAGGGTGTATTGAGACACTGGATGACTGTACCACTATCCATCAGGGTGATAATACTATAAGAGAAGGGAGGGCTTCATTTTTACCTACGTTAGGCAGACCACGGTGTATTATGATGCTGGATGGCTGAACCCTATCCATCAGGGTGATAATACTATAAGAGAGGGGAGGGCTTCATTTTTACCTACGTTAGGCTGACCAGCGTGTATTGGGATACTGGATGGCTTTACCACCATCCATCAGGGTGATAATACTATAAGAGAGGGGAGGGCTTCATTTTTACCTGCATTAGTCTGACCAGGGTGTATTGAGATACTGGATGACTGTACCACTATCCATCATGTTGATAATACTATGACAGAGTGGAGGGCTTCATTTTTACCTGCATTTGGCAGACCAGGGTGTATTGGGATACTGGATGGCTGTACCACTATCCATCAGGGTGATAATACTATAAGAGAGGGGAGGGCTACATCTTTACCTGCGTTAGGCTGACCAGGGTGTATTGGGATACTGGATGGCTGTACCACCATCCATCATGTTGATAATACTATGAGAGAAGGGAGGGCTTCATTTTTACCTGTGTTAGGCAGACCAGGGTGTATTGGGATACTGGATGGCTTTACCACTATCCATCAGCGTGATAATACTATAAGAGAGGGGAGGGCTACATCTTTACCTGCGTTAGGCTGACCAGGGTGTATTGGGATACTGGATGGCTGTACCACTATCCATCATGTTGATAATACTATGAGAGAAGGGAGGGCTTCATTTTTACCTGTGTTAGGCAGACCAGGGTGTATTGGGATACTGGATGGCTTTACCACTATCCATCAGCGTGATAATACTATAAGAGAGGGGAGGGCTTCATTTTTACCTCTGTTAGGCAGACCAGGGTGTATTGAGATACTGGATGACTGTACCCTATCCATCAGGGTGATAATACTATAAGAGAGGGGGGGGGGGGGGCTTCATTTTTACCTATGTTAGGCAGACCAGGTGTATTGAGACACTGGATGACTGTACCACTATACATCAGGGTGATAATACTATAAGAGAGGGGAGGGCTTCATTTTTACCTGTGTTAGCCAGACCAGGGTGTATTGGGATACTGGATGGCTTTACCACTATCCATCAGCGTGATAATACTATAAGAGAGGGGGGGGGGGGCTTCATTTTCCCTAGGTTTGGCAGACCAGGGTGTATTGAGATACTGGATGGCTGTACCACTATCCATCAGGGTGATAGTACTATAAGAGAAGGGAGGGCTTCATTTTTCCCTACGTTGGGCAGACCAGGGTGTATTGGGATACTGGATGGCTGTACCACTATCCATCAGGGTGATAAATACTATAAGAGAGTGGAGGGCTTCATTTTCCCTGGGGTTAGGCAGACCAGGATGTATTGAGATACTGGATGGCTGTACCATTATCCATCAGGGACTGGATGACTGTACCACTATCCATCAGGGTGATAATACTATAAGAGAGGGGAGGGCTTCATTTTTACCTACGTTAGGCTGACCAGGTTGTATTGAGATACTGGATGACTGTACCACTATCCATCAGGGTGATAATACTATAAGAGAGGGGAGGGCTTCATTTTTACCTAGGTTAGGCAGACCAGGGTGTATTGAGATGCTGGATGGATTTACCACTATCCATCAGGGTGATAATACTATAAGAGAGGGGAGGGCTTCACGTTTACCTACGTTAGGCTGACCAGGTTGTATTGAGATACTGGATGGCTGTACCATTATCCATCAGGGACTGGATGACTGTACCACTATCCATCAGGCTGATAATACTATAAGATAGGGAAGGGCTTCATTTTTATCTAGGTTAGGCAGACCAGGGTGTATTGGGATACTGGAATGCTTTACCACTATCCATCAGGGGGATAATACTATAAGAGACGGGAGGGCTTCATTTTTACCTACGTTAGGCTGACCAGGTTGTATTGAGATACTGGATGACTGTACCACTATCCATCAGGGTGATAATACTATAAGAGAGGGGAGGGCTTCATTTTTACCTAGGTTAGGCAGACCAGGGTGTATTGGGATACTGGATGGCTGTACCATTATCCATCAGGGTGATAATACTCTAAGAGAGGGAGGGCTTCATTTTTACCTCTGTTAGGCAGACCAAGGTGTATTGAAATACTGGATGACTGTACCACTATCTATCACATAATACCATAAGAGAACTATCCAGGAGAGGATCCTTGATGACTGTACCTCTATCCATCAGGGTGAGAATACTATAAGAGAGGTGAGGGCTTCATTTTTACCTACGTTAGGCAGACCAGGGTTGGGATACTGGATGGCTGTACCACTATCCATCAGGGTGATAATACTATAAGAGAGGGGAGGGCTTCATTTTTACCTACGTTAGGCTGACCAGGGTGTATTGAAATACTGGATGGCTTTACCACTATCCATCAGGGTGATAATACTATAAGAGAGGGGAGGGCTTCATTTTTACCTGCATTAGGCTGACCAGGGTGTATTGGGATTCTGGATGGCTGTACCACTATCCATCATGTTGATAATACTATGAGAGAGTTGGAGGGCTTCATTTTTACCTCTGTTAAGCAGACCAGGGTGTATTGAGATACTGGATGACTGTACCATTATCCATCAGGGTGATAATACTATAAGAGAGGGGGGGGGGGGGGGGGGGGGCTTCATTTTCCCTAGGTTTGGCAGACCAGGGTGTATTGAGATACTGGATGGCTGTACCACTATCCATCAGGGTGATAGTACTATAAGAGAAGGGAGGGCTTCATTTTTCCCTACGTTGGGCAGACCAGGGTGTATTGGGATACTGGATGGCTGTACCACTATCCATCAGGGTGATAATACTATAAGAGAGTGGAGGGCTTCATTTTCCCTGGGGTTAGGCAGACCAGGTTGTATTGAGATACTGGATGGCTGTACCATTATCCATCAGGGACTGGATGACTGTACCACTATCCATCAGGGTGATAATACTATAAGAGAGGGGAGGGCTTCATTTTTACCTACGTTAGGCTGACCAGGTTGTATTGAGATACTGGATGACTGTACCACTATCCATCAGGGTGATAATACTATAAGAGAGGGGAGGGCTTCATTTTTACCTAGGTTAGGCAGACCAGGGTGTATTGAGATGCTGGATGGATTTACCACTATCCATCAGGGTGATAATACTATAAGAGAGGGGAGGGCTTCACGTTTACCTACGTTAGGCTGACCAGGTTGTATTGAGATACTGGATGGCTGTACCATTATCCATCAGGGACTGGATGACTGTACCACTATCCATCAGGCTGATAATACTATAAGATAGGGGAGGGCTTCATTTTTATCTAGGTTAGGCAGACCAGGGTGTATTGGGATACTGGATGGCTTTACCACTATCCATCAGGGGGATAATACTATAAGAGACGGGAGGGCTTCATTTTTACCTACGTTAGGCTGACCAGGTTGTATTGAGATACTGGATGACTGTACCACTATCCATCAGGGTGATAATACTATAAGAGAGGGGAGGGCTTCATTTTTACCTAGGTTAGGCAGACCAGGGTGTATTGGGATACTGGATGGCTGTACCATTATCCATCAGGGTGATAATACTCTAAGAGAGGGGAGGGCTTCATTTTTACCTACGTTAGGCTGACCAGGGTGTATTGAAATACTGGATGACTGTACCACTATCCATCAGGGTGATAATACTATAAGAGAGGGGAGGGCTTCATTTTTACCTGCATTAGGCTGACCAGGGTGTATTGGGATTCTGGATGGCTGTACCACTATCCATCATGTTGATAATACTATGAGAGAGTTGGAGGGCTTCATTTTTACCTGCGTTAGGCAGACCAGGGTGTATTGGGATACTGGATGGCTGTACCACTATCCATCAGGGTGATAATACTATAAGAGAGGGGAGGGCTACATCTTTACCTGCGTTAGGCTGACCAGGGTGTATTCGGATACTGGATGGCTGTACCACTATCCATCATGTTGATAATACTATGAGAGAGGGGAGGGCTTCATTTGTACCTACGTTAGGCTGACCAGGGTGTATTGAGTTACTGGATGGCTGTACCACTATCCATCAGGGTGATAATACTATAAGAGAAGGGAGGGCTTCATTTTTACCTGTGTTAGGCAGACACGGGTGTATTGGGATACTGGATGGCTTTACCACTATCCATCAGGGTGATAATACTATAAGAGAGGGGAGGGCTTCATTTTTACCTCTGTTAGGCAGACCAGGGTGTATTGAGATACTGGATGACTGTACCATTATCCATCAGGGTGATAATACTATAAGAGAGGGGGAGGGGGGGGGGGGGGGGGGGGGGGGGGAAGGGCTTCATTTTTACCTATGTTAGGCAGACCAGGGTGTATTGAGACACTGGATGACACTATACATCAGGGTGATAGTACTATAAGAGAGGGGAGGGCTTCATTTGTACCTGTGTTAGGCAGACCAGGGTGTATTGGGATACTGGATGGCTGTACCACTACCTATCAGGGTGATAATACTATAAGAGAGGGGAGGGCTTCATTTTCCCTGGGTTAGCCAGACCAGGGTGTATTGAGATACTGGATGACTGTACCACTATCCATCAGGGTGATAATACTATAAGAGATGGAAGGGCTTCATTCTCCCTAGGTTTGGCAGACCAGGGTGTATTGAGATACTGGATGGCTGTACCACTATCCATCAGGGTGATAGTACTATAAGAGAAGGGAGGGCTTCATTTTTCCCTACGTTGGGCAGAGGGTGTATTGAGATACTGGATGGCTGTACCACTATCCATCAGGGTGATAATACTATAAGAGAAGGGAGGGCTTCATTTTTACCTACGTTAGGCAGACCATTGTGTATTGAGACACTGGATGACTGTACCACTATCCATCAGGGTGATAATACTATAAGAGAGGGGAGGGCTTCATTTTTACCTACGGTAAGCAGACCACGGTGTATTATGATGCTGGATGGCTGTACCACTATCCATCAGGGTGATAATACTATAAGAGAGGGGAGGGCTTCATTTTTACCTACGTTAGGCTGACCAGGGTGTATTGAGATACTGGACGGCTTTACCACTATCCATCAGGGTGATAATACTATAAGAGAGGGGAGGGCTTCATTTTTACCTGCATTAGGCTGACCAGGGTGTATTGCGATACTGGATGGCTGTACCACTATCCATCATGTTGATAATACTATGAGAGAGTGGAGGGCTTTATTTTTACCTGCGTTAGGCAGACCAGGGTGTATTGGAATACTGGATGGCTGTACCACTATCCATCAGGGTGATAATACTATAAGAGAGGGGAGGGCTACATCTTTACCTGCGTTAGGCTGACCAGGGTGTATTGGGTTACTGGATGGCTGTACCACTATCCATCATGTTGATAATACTATGAGAGAGGGGAGGGCTTCATTTGTACCTACGTTAGGCTGACCAGGGTGTATTGAGACACTGGATGACTGTACCACTATCCATCAGGGTGATAATACTATAAGAGAAGGAGGGCTTCATTTTTACCTGTGTTAGGCAGACCAGGGTGTATTGGGATACTGGATGGCTTTACCACTATCCATCAGGGTGATAATACTATAAGAGAGGGGAGAGCTTCATTTTTACCTCTGTTAGGCAGACCAGGGTGTATTGAGATACTGGATGACTGCACCATTATCCATCAGGGTCATAATACTATAAGATAGGGGGGGCTTCATTTTTACCTATGTTAGGCAGACCAGGGTGTTTTGAGACACTGGATGACTGTACCGCTATACATCAGGGTGATAATACTATAAGAGAGGGGAGGGCTTCATTTTCCCTGGGTTAGGCAGACCAGGGTGTATTGAGATACTGGATGACTGTACCACTATCCATCAGGGTGATAGTACTATAAGAGATGGAAGGGCTTCATTTTCCCTAGGTTTGGCAGACCAGGGTGTATTGAGATACTGGATGGCTGTACCACTATCCATCAGGGTGATAGTACTATATAAGAGAAGGGAGGGCTTCATTTTTCCCTACGTTGGGCAGAGGGTTTATTGAGATACTGGATGGCTGTACCACTATCCATCAGGGTGATAATACTATAAGAGAAGGGAGGGCTTCATTTTTACCTACGTTAGGCAGACCAGGGTGTATTGAAACACTGGATGACTGTACCACTATCCATCAGGGTGATAATACTATAAGATAGGGGAGGGCTTCATTTTTACCTACGTTAGGCAGACCACGGTGTATTATGATGCTGGATGGCTGTACCACTATCCATCAGGGTGATAATACTATAAGAGAGGGGAGGGCTTCATTTTTACCTACGTTTAAGCTGACCAGGGTGTATTGGGATTCTGGATGGCTTTACCACTATCCATAGGGTGATAATACTATAAGAGAGGGGAGGGCTTCATTTTTACCTGTGTTAGGCAGACCAGGGTGTATTGAGATACTGGATGGCTGTACCACTATCCATCAGGGTGATAATACTATAAGAGAAGGGGGGCTTCATCTTTACCTGTGTTAGGCAGACCAGGATGTATTGGGATACTGGATGGCTTTACCACTATCCATTAAGGTGATAATACTATAAGAGAGGGGAAGGCTTCATTTTTACCTGTGTTAGGCAGACCAGGGTGTATTGGGATACTGGATGACTGTGTACCATTATCCATCAGGGTGATAATACTATAAGAGAGGGGAGGGCTTCATTTTCCCTGGGTTAGGCAGACCAGGGTGTATTGAGATACTGGATGACTGTACCACTATCCATCAGGGTGATAATACTATAATAAGAGATGGAAGGGCTTCATTTTCCCTAGGTTTGGCAGACCAGGGTGTATTGAGATACTGGATGGCTGTACCACTATCCATCAGGGTGATAATACTATAAGAGAAGGGAGGGCTTCATTTTTACCTACGTTGGGTAGAGGGTGTATTGAGATACTGGATGGCTGTACCACTATCCATCAGGGTAATAATACTATAAGAGAAGGGAGGGCTTCATTTTTACCTACGTTAGGCAGACCAGGGTGTATTGAGACACTGGATGAACTGTACCACTATCCATCAGGGTGATAATACTATAAGAGAGGGGAGGGCTTCATTTTTACCTACGTTAGGCAGACCACGGTGTATTAAGATGCTGGATGGCTGTACCACTATCCATCAGTGTGATAATACTATAAGAGAGGGGAGGGCTTCATTTTCCCTGGGTTAGGCAGACCAGGGTGTATTGAGATACTGGATGACTGTACCACTATCCATCAGGGTGATAGTACTATAAGAGATGGAAGGGCTTCATTTTCCCTAGGTTTGGCAGACCAGGGTGTATTGAGATACTGGATGGCTGTACCACTATCCATCAGGGTGATAGTACTATATAAGAGAAGGGAGGGCTTCATTTTTCCCTACGTTGGGCAGAGGGTTTATTGAGATACTGGATGGCTGTACCACTATCCATCAGGGTGATAATACTATAAGAGAAGGGAGGGCTTCATTTTTACCTACGTTAGGCAGACCAGGGTGTATTGAAACACTGGATGACTGTACCACTATCCATCAGGGTGATAATACTATAAGATAGGGGAGGGCTTCATTTTTACCTACGTTAGGCAGACCACGGTGTATTATGATGCTGGATGGCTGTACCACTATCGATCAGGGTGATAATACTATAAGAGAGGGGAGGGCTTCATTTTTACCTACGTTTAAGCTGACCAGGGTGTATTGGGATTCTGGATGGCTTTACCACTATCCATAGGGTGATAATACTATAAGAGAGGGGAGGGCTTCATTTTTACCTGTGTTAGGCAGACCAGGGTGTATTGAGATACTGGATGGCTGTACCACTATCCATCAGGGTGATAATACTATAAGAGAAGGGGGGCTTCATCTTTACCTGTGTTAGGCAGACCAGGATGTATTGGGATACTGGATGGCTTTACCACTATCCATTAAGGTGATAATACTATAAGAGAGGGGAAGGCTTCATTTTTACCTGTGTTAGGCAGACCAGGGTGTATTGGGATACTTGATGACTGTGTACCATTATCCATCAGGGTGATAATACTATAAGAGAGGGGAGGGCTTCATTTTCCTGGGTTAGGCAGACCAGGGTGTATTGAGATACTGGATGACTGTACCACTATCCATCAGGGTGATAATACTATAATAAGAGATGGAAGGGCTTCATTTTCCCTAGGTTTGGCAGACCAGGGTGTATTGAGATACTGGATGGCTGTACCACTATCCATCAGGGTGATAATACTATAAGAGAAGGGAGGGCTTCATTTTTACCTACGTTGGGTAGAGGGTGTATTGAGATACTGGATGGCTGTACCACTATCCATCAGGGTAATAATACTATAAGAGAAGGGAGGGCTTCATTTTTACCTACGTTAGGCAGACCAGGGTGTATTGAGACACTGGATGAACTGTACCACTATCCATCAGGGTGATAATACTATAAGAGAGGGGAGGGCTTCATTTTTACCTACGTTAGGCAGACCACGGTGTATTAAGATGCTGGATGGCTGTACCACTATCCATCAGTGTGATAATACTATAAGAGAGGGGAGGGCTTCATTTTTACCTGTGTTAGGCAGACCAGGGTGTATTGAAATACTGGATGACTGTACCATTATCCATCAGGGTGATAATACTATAAGAGAGGGGAGGGCTTCATTTTTACCTATTTTAGGCAGACCAGGGTGTATTGAGACACTGGATGACTGTACCACTATCCATCAGGGTGATAATACTATAAGAGAGGGGAGGGCTTCATTTTTACCTATTTTAGGCAGACCAGGGTGTATTGAGACACTGGATGACTGTACCACTATCCATCAGGGTGATAATACTATAAGAGAGGGGAGGGCTTCATTTTTACCTATTTTAGGCAGACCAGGGTGTATTGAGACACTTATGACTGTACCACTATCCATCAGGGTGATAATACTATAAGAGAGGGGAGGGCTTCATTTTTACCTATTTTAGGCAGACCAGGGTGTATTGAGACACTGGATGACTGTACCACTATCCATCAGGGTGATAATACTATAAGAGAGGGGAGGGCTTCATTTTTACCTATTTTAGGCAGACCAGGGTGTATTGAGACACTGGATGACTGTACCACTATCCATCAGGGTGATAATACTATAAGAGAGGGGAGGGCTTCATTTTTACCTATTTTAGGCAGACCAGGGTGTATTGAGACACTGGATGACTGTACCACTATACATCAGGGTGATAATACTATAAGAGAGGGGAGGGCTTCATTTGTACCTGTGTTAGGCAGACCAGGGTGTATTGGGATACTGGATTGCTGTACCACTATCCATCAGGGTGATAATACTATAAGAGAGGGGAGGGCTTCATTTTCCCTGGGTTAGGCAGACCAGGGTGTATTGAGATACTGGATGACTGTACCACTATCCATCAGGGTGATAGTACTATAAGAGATGGAAGGGCTTCATTTTCCCTAGGTTTGGCAGACCAGGGTGTATTGAGATACTGGATGGCTGTACCACTATCCATCAGGGTGATAGTACTATATAAGAGAAGGGAGGGCTTCATTTTTCCCTACGTTGGGCAGAGGGTGTATTGAGATAATGGATGGCTGTACCACTATCCATCAGGGTGATAATACTATAAGAGAAGGGAGGGCTTCATTTTTACCTACGTTAGGCAGACCAGGGTGTATTGAGACACTGGATGACTGTACCACTATCCATCAGGGTGATAATACTATAAGATAGGGGAGGGCTTCATTTTTACCTACGTTAGGCAGGCCACGGTGTATTATGATGCTGGATGGCTGTACCACTATCCATCAGGGTGATAATACTATAAGAGAGGGGAGGGCTTCATTTTTACCTACGTTTAAGCTGACCAGGGTGTATTGGGATTCTGGATGGCTTTACCACTATCCATAGGGTGATAATACTATAAGAGAGGGAGGGCTTCATTTTTACCTGTGTTAGGCAGACCAGGGTGTATTGAGATACTGGATGGCTGTACCACTATCCATCAGGGTGATAATACTATAAGAGAAGGGGGGCTTCATCTTTACCTGTGTTAGGCAGACCAGGATGTATTGGGATACTGGATGGCTTTACCACTATCCATGAAGGTGATAATACTATAAGAGAGGGGAAGGCTTCATTTTTACCTGTGTTAGGCAGACCAGGGTGTATTGGGATACTGGATGACTGTGTACCATTATCCATCAGGGTGATAATACTATAAGAGAGGGGAGGGCTTCATTTTCCCTGGGTTAGGCAGACCAGGGTGTATTGAGATACTGGATGACTGTACCACTATCCATCAGGGTGATAATACTATAATAAGAGATGGAAGGGCTTCATTTTCCCTAGGTTTGGCAGACCAGGGTGTATTGAGAAACTGGATGGCTGTACCACTATCCATCAGGGTGATAATACTATAAGAGAAGGGAGGGCTTCATTTTTACCTACGTTGGGTAGAGGGTGTATTGAGATACTGGATGGCTGTACCACTATCCATCAGGGTAATAATACTATAAGAGAAGGGAGGGCTTCATTTTTACCTACGTTAGGCAGACCAGGGTGTATTGAGACACTGGATGAACTGTACCACTATCCATCAGGGTGATAATACTATAAGAGAGGGGAGGGCTTCATTTTTACCTACGTTAGGCAGACCACGGTGTATTAAGATGCTGGATGGCTGTACCACTATCCATCAGTGTGATAATACTATAAGAGAGGGGAGGGCTTCATTTTTACCTGTGTTAGGCAGACCAGGGTGTATTGAAATACTGGATGACTGTACCATTATCCATCAGGGTGATAATACTATAAGAGAGGGGAGGGCTTCATTTTTACCTATTTTAGGCAGACCAGGGTGTATTGAGACACTGGATGACTGTACCACTATCCATCAGGGTGATAATACTATAAGAGAGGGGAGGGCTTCATTTTTACCTATTTTAGGCAGACCAGGGTGTATTGAGACACTGGATGACTGTACCACTATCCATCAGGGTGATAATACTATAAGAGAGGGGAGGGCTTCATTTTTACCTATTTTAGGCAGACCAGGGTGTATTGAGACACTGGATGACTGTACCACTATCCATCAGGGTGATAATACTATAAGAGAGGGGAGGGCTTCATTTTTACCTGTGTTAGGCAGACCAGGGTGTATTGGGATACTGGATGGCTGTACCACTATCCATCAGGGTGATAATACTATAAGAGAGGGGAGGGCTTCATTTTTACCTGTGTTAGGCAGACCAGGGTGTATTGGGATACTGGATGACTGTACCATTATCCATCAGGGTGATAATACTATAAGAGATGGAAGGGCTTCATTTTCCCTAGGTTAGGCAGACCAGAGTGTATTGAGATACTGGATGGCTGTACCACTATCCATCAGGGTGATAATACTATAAGAGAAGGGAGGGCTTCACTTTTACCTACGTTAGCCTGAACATGGTGTATTGAGATACTTGATGGCTGTACCACTATCCATCAGGATGATCTACTATAAGAGAGGGGAGGGCTTTGTTTTTCCCTAGGTTAGGCAGACCAGGGTGTATTGTGATACTGGATGATTGTACCGCTATCCATCAGGGTGATAATACTATAAGAGAGGGTAGGGCTTCATTTCTACCTACGTTAGGCAGACCAGGGTGTAATAAGCTGTCCTAACCAGTGGACTTTGTTTTATTCAACAACAATAGAAATGCAAAGGACTACGGGCCAATGGCTATTGACCCGTGGCCCTTGAGGGCGAGAGGTCTAATTGTTTTAGGATCACCCAACTAGTTGGACCAAAACAGTGAAAAATTGTGTTAGAAAAACACCAGAAACCTCGACAAAACGAGAAGCGGCCGCCATTCTTTTCGTGTTCAAAATCGGCGATGTTACTAGGAGGTCTATTGATAATAGTCCCCTTGTAGCGTAGGGATCAGAATGCAGCATTGACAATAGTCCACTATAAATACACAGAACACGCCACTCGACTATATTTGATGGCCCAAGTTTTTGTTCATGACCCACAGTGACGTCATCTGTGCATCTATTATAGCATCTGTGCATCTCTGAACTAAGTCCAGTCGGTGAAAGCTGTCTCGACGAGAGTCATGCATGCTATAACTGTATTTGTAATTTTGCGTTATTGTTATCAGTATCTTGTGCGCTACGCACAGTTTGTATCACGATACATTTTAATGACGAAACGGTTGTTGTTCTGACTGGTTAATCAGCTAATTCAAAGACGATGCTTGCTGCATATGGCTGTACGGTGCTGCGCGCCGATTGACTCGCCAACCTCAGGCTTCACTTGACACTTCGTAAAGTGAATCGGCGCGCTGCGGGGCAGGCAATCAAGTCATTTAAAAGGTCTCGCGATAAAAACGGTATGTGTGACAGCGTCGCTGGTGCACTATGTACAATAACAAATTTTAATTTTCGAATCTTTTAGTCTAATATAATGACAGGTAAAGTCTAGTCTGTAATAGCTGTCTGTACTAGTTCAGTCTGTTAAAGTAGAGTTAGGTGGGTCGCTTAGTTTTTTAAAGCTCACCTTATTATGTTACCGAACTACAGCTTCCATGTATGGGCTCCCATCGAAGCAATCGGCGTTTCTATAGCAGCGGAACGAGACTCTCCGTTATTTGTATTGGCACCGATTTTATCAAAAACAATACAATTTTTCCTAACGCGATATAGCAGATATTGTTCCTAGATTGTCTTTCTAAACATCAGCAAAGTTCCAAGAAGATGTGAGAGGGCGTTTTGAGATCACATCGAGTACTTTATTTTGAGACAGGAATTTGTTATTTAGTATTGTTTTGCGATTCACTCCAAATTCGCTGTTTAGGTTTCGGGCTGCTGTTGGAAAACGTGATTTTTTTTTTCTTGTTCAGATTCGCGTAAAGGAATGGTAGCTACCATCGTGCTTTATCAACTATTTGCGTGCCTCCAGAACTGATATACGAACGATAAACATGGATCATTAGCCGAGTTCAAACTAGAAACGAGTTTCTCGTAAGAAAAAAAATCCTGTCTTATGTGATTTCTAGTCGGAAACTAGTCGGCTTATTATCCACGCCAAACTTTCTCCTTCAAAAAAGGTTTTTTTCGCGTGATCACAGAAGATCAGGGAACCACGTTCAAGACGAGAAACTCGTCTCAGACGGGAAACTCGTCTCTAGTGTGAATTCGGCTATTGCTTTTATAACATAGCCAACGGATTTTCGCGTAATTTAAAGGCAACTCTGAGCACGAACATTTCTATCATAGAAACGAAGCGTACGAGCAAACATGGTAAAATTTGAAATTAGTTTTAGTTCCAAATTGGGTCTCCCAAAAGGGATCTTCCGAGTCTTTACAATAATTAATGATACATTATCTACAAAAATTCAAAAATACAAACTATTAGTAGTAATAACAATATAGTAGTAGACCATGTGGAGGAATTTACCTGTGAATTATAATTATTATTATTATGTTGCAGGTGCAGTTGTTTCTTCATGGGACGTTCACAAAGAACAGTCATTTCATCGTCGTCCTTCATCGCCGAATGTCCCGCGAAAAGTGAAATTCAACATAGCTTATAGTTATGTTATAAAATGCACCGTATATGACACCCTTTTCTTGTTGTATTCCTCATTGATAAGTCTTAAAGGGGTGTCCCGAGAAACAAATTCGCATCGCGTAACAATTTACACCACAAAGGTCGTAGTGTAAAGTATTGTCTTTCCGATGGATAAGTGTAATTCATTATTTAGTCTATTTAATTGTACATGAAGACACGTTTTTAGCCCATAGAAAATGTACCTGTACTACTTTCCTTAAAAAGCTCCTTCCCCTGCAGCTAATGTGCAAAAGTTATCACGTGATATTCCCGTGAATATGTAAGATATCGGACATCCCGCACGCCATGTTCCATAACCGAACCCAATCAACACCAATCGAACTATTTATGTCGATTGAAATTTTACTCGATTAGTTACGTCAGGTATCTACTTTTCCTGTAATTGTCACTCGAAAGTTTTAGATTTGTTTGTTTTTGCTCAGTTGCGATAAAAAGCAAAACGAGCTAACGGCAGGCAAAGCAAGTGTCATTCAGATTACATAAAAGGTGCTAATGGAATATAAGGGGTAGTAATGATAAAGAACAGAATTTTAGAAACTATCATGTAGAAATTAAAATTTAAAATTATGGAAAAATAAAGATTGATACGCGTCTTGAATTTGTGGTTGTTTTTCGTAGACTGTTAAAGATCTCTCCGAAAAATCCCAGTAGGATGCTCACTGCTATGGATTTTATACAGAGTTATGTGGACCGCGAAAAATGCAACAACAAAAAAGGGCGAGTACATATGCAGTTCCAATGACAAACCTCGATATGAAAAGACAATTATTTTACTGTTGAAACGACAGTCCAACAACCGTTGATAAATCTCTATTGAATTCTTGTTTATTTTTACCGAGTTGCATGGACCAAAAATGTCCAAAAATTTAAGAAGAGAGAGTATGCAGTTCCAATTGACAGTCGAGACTATTGTCTGAAAATTATTAAGAATTCACCCTCTATTTGACTTGGGTTACTCTAGTCAAAGGAAAATGATACAAAATATGAAAAGTTGCACGTACCGTAGTTGTAAGGCCCGGCACACTCACATCCTCCGGACCGGTTTAGACCGAATTATAAAGACCACCTCAAAAACAATATATTATAGTTTCCCGGGACGTTTAACGTCGTTTAGCACAAAAAACATTAGGGGGACCGAAATTCGGTCCGCGTAACTCGGAGGTCCCCGTAACTCGGTATCAGGATAGGTTTTGGTCCGCGTAACTACGGCATTGTGCACCCTCGCCCTCGCCCTCGCCCTCGCCCTCGCCCTCGCCCTCGCCCGCGCCCTCGCCCTCGCCCTCGCCCTCGCCCGCTACGATAGAGTGGGGGAGTGGGGGGGGGGGGGGGTGGGGGGGGGGGGGGGGGGGGGGGGGCACTCCCGGAAATTCAGGGTAGGGATGTGCCGCTGGGTCTCTGAGAACCTGGCCCTGTTCTAGAGTTGGGGGGGGGGGTTGCATCCCGCCAATTTCTACCTTCGCGTCTGGACAACGCCATAGGGGGCAGAAAGTGGACTTACCGAGTCTTGTCTTTCATTTGTTCACATGGCTGAAAATTCACTTCCTTTTCTTCGAATATTTGTGTCCTTACAGTTCTAAAAATAGCAAGCTCTGTACAAAGGACATCTCACGAATACTGTATCGGTGTTGTTCACTCTTAATTATGTAATCTTGAATCAGCTAATGATGATTTGCTTTTCTAAAGCTATCTTTGTACAAATCCTATAGTAGAGTCTCTTAAGGGAAAAAATAGGTCGGATCGTGCACTTGTGCGTAAAGGCGTCAAATTTGGACCAAATGTTCCTTAGGTGAAATAAATCAGTTTTCGGGAGGGGTGCCATCATTTCGAGCAAAGGGGGGTAGGGTAGGGGCAATTTTGTCTATTTCCTAATTTCCCAATATTTCCTCGGTATTAAAGGGTTATAGATAAACAAGACCATGACAATTCTTCCTGTATGGTGCCCTTCACATTGGACTACGTGGGGGTGCAACAAATGTCCGGCAAGGGGGGGAAGGGGGAGTTTCGGGTCACATTTTCGTGCTACCCTCGGAGATCATGATTTCATCGTACAATCACAAAATTCGACATAAATGTTCCTTAGGTAACATTTAACAGTTTTCGGAAGGGGTGCCACAATTTGGCCCAATGGGGGGAGGGTAGGGAGAATTTTGTCCATCACCTGATTTACCCTATATTTCAGTGGTATTAAAGAGTTGTCAATAAACAAAACCATGGTAATTCTTCATGAATGGTCCCCTTCATATTTGACTAGATGGGGCGCTACAAACATTTGAAAAGGGGGAGGGGTGAGTAATGGATGAAATTTACATGCTATGCGCTTTTTAATTTCAATTTGATTGTACAGTCACCAAATCCGACATGAATGTTCCTTAGGCAACATCCAACAGTTTTTGGGAGGGGTGCCACAATTTCGGGCCAAGGGGGGAGGGTAGGGACAATTTTGTACTTTACCTGATTATCCCTATATTTCAGCGGTATTAAAAAGTTATTGATAAACAACACCATGTCGATTCTTCATGAATGGTTCCCTTCACATTTAACTAGATGGGGGTGCTACAAACATTTGTTGCGCGGGAGAGGCGGGTTATGGGTGAAATTTACATGCTATGCGCTTTTTAATTTCAATTTGATTGTACAGTCACCAAATCCGACATGAATGTTCCTTAGGCAATATCTAACACTTTTTGGAAAGGGGGCCACAATTTCGGCCCAAGGGGGTAGGGTAGGGACGATTTTGTACCTTACCTGATTATCCCTATATTTCAGAGGTATCAAAGAGTAATCGATACTCTGCATCCAATCTAGCCAATGCAAAGAGACTCGTTCTAACTATTATGCTGTTGTTTATAGATAACTCTTTAATACCTTTAATAAAAGTAAGGATAATCACAATGGGCAAAATTGTCCCTCCCCTCCCCTCTTGGGTCAAAATTGTAGCACCCCTTTCTAAAACTAATAGATTTGCCTAAGGGAATATTCATGTCGAATTTGGTGACTGTACAATCAAAGTATAATAAAAAAACAATGTAACATGTAAATTTCACCCGTAACCCGCCTCTCCCCTCAACAAATGTAAGTAGCACCCTCATCTAATCAAATGTGAAGGGGACCATTCAAGAAGAATTAGCATGCTTTCTTTATCAATAACTCTTTAATACCTCTGAAATATAGGGATAATCAGGTAAAGTCCAAAATTGTCCCTACCCTCCCCCCTTAGGCCGAAATTGTGACACCCTTTTGAAAACTGTTAGATGTTGCCTAAGGAACATTCGTATCAGATTTGCTGACTGTGCAATGAATTTGCAACTAAAAAGAGCATAACATGTAAATTTCACCCATCACCCACCTCTCCCCCTCAACAAATGTTTGTAGCACCCCCATCTAGTCAAATGTGCAGGGGACCATTCACGAAGAATCGACATGGTGTTTTTATCAATAACTCTTTAATACCGCTGAAATATAGGGATAATCAGGTAAAGTCCAAAATTGTCCCTACCCTCCCCCCTTAGGCCGAAATTGTGGCACCCCTTTCGAAAACTGTTAGATGTTGCCTAAGGAACATTCATGTCTGATTTGGTAACTGTACAATCAAATTGCAATTAAAAAGCGCATAGCATGTAAATTTCATCCATTACTCACCCCTCCCCCTTTTCAAATGTTTGTAGCACCCCATCTAGTCAAATATGAAGGGGACCATTCATGAAGAATTACCATGGATTTGTTTATTGACAACTCTTTAATACCACTGAAATATAGGGTAAATCAGGTGATGGACAAAATTCTCCCTACCCTCCCCCCATTGGGCCAAAATTGTGGCACCCCTTCCGAAAACTGTTAAATGTTACCTAAGGAATATTTAGGTCGAATTTTCTGATTGTGCGATGAAATCATGATCTCTGAGGGTAGCACGAAAAAGTGACCCGAAACTCCCCCTTCCCCCCTTGCCGGACACTTGTTGCACCCCCACGTAGTCCAATGTGAAGGGCACCATACAGGAAGAATTGTCATGGTCTTGTTTATCTATAACCCTTTAATACCAAGGAAATGTTGGGAAATTAGAAAATAGACAAAATTGCCCCTACCCTACCCCCCTTTGGTCGAAATGATGGCACCCCTCCCGAAAACTGATTTATTTCACCTAAGGAACATTTGGTCCAAATTTGACGCCTTTACGCACAAGTGCACGATCCGACCTATTTTTTCCCTTAACAGACTCTACTACTAAATTCAGACCAAAGATTCTCTCGAAAAATCGACAAAATTTGCGGCAAAAAATCGCACGTATAGGGGGATTTCGTGTTTACAGTTTGGGCTCATTTGCAGCAGGGTCTAGATTCAGACCGTTTGAGGGAGCTCGAAAATAATCAGCACTGAATATGAATAGCGGACAGCAAATGGAACCTACTCTGAAAATTTGAACGTTAAACATTCAGTTGCAAGGACGTAGTTAAATGTTCATTTTGGTGCAAATATGTGGGCTAATGAACCGTTTGCCACACAGCAATCCACTCATTTTTAAAACCTGCGTGGAGCCTCCAAAACGAACGTAAACGTCAATAAGTTCTTAGGAATAGTAATCATTTCATCTCGCGAACATCTTTATTACATTTTTCAAGAGCAAAGTGGCATTTTTACAGCCTTCGATTTCTTGGGTGGCAAGAAGCTCATTACCCCTCATGTTTTCTCTAAGTTGAACTTATCGCCATGCGCTCATAATTTAAATAACGAACGTAAAACTTTCTAATTACGCTTCATTCACCAGGCGCTATTGAAATTCAGAGCAATTATTTTTGTAGCTCCGTTACGCTTGCTGATTTTCACGGATGTTTCAAATATGTTAACACTGACGTCACAATAAATCCGCCTATAAACGACCCTAGTTGGAAACAAAATTCGAAAAAAAAATTTGTTTGCAGCGCACGACGTACAAAAAAAAAGTTTGCAAACGGGACGACCCGAACAAAAATCATGTTTGCATGAAAACATTCCCAAACCCCCCCGCCAAAAAAAATAATGGTCTGTCCCTTACTGTTGCTACGTCGGACAAGCCAAATTTTATCTTTGGCATAGAGCGCGGAAAAGACACCGATTGCAGGGAGGTGTTAGAAGTTGTTGCATGCAATTTGGATTTACATTTTTATCTTGAAAAGCTGAATAATTATTGAAAAATCTTCGATATTCAAGTTTGTTGCTCGGACATTTTGAATTCCGTAGGGAAAACTTCCTATTGTTTGCTATGAGTGGGCGGAGCTATCGTCAAAATAGGGATCGGTCTATAGCCCTATTCACTGTTTATCAACATTGCCATTGTAATACTAATGTACCAACCGTAGATTGAATAACACCCTTTGTTCTGTGAACCAATCGATCTCTGGATGACGTCAGAATGAACAACGCTATTGAAGTGGATTTGGTGGATCCGGAAATTTACCACGAGATTGATTCCCTGGAGATAGGTTTAGCCCCAAGTTGCTCGGCAACTTTTGACAAAAATGCAACTTTTTTTAGCTCGAGCAACGTTCGGGACATTTCGGAGAGATGCTCACATGAAAATGTGCTATTCAGGCCAGTTACAGTTTTCCCTGCTAGCACAGGTATCTTTTCTCTGCATTTCGCTGGCTGAGGTTCGAAGAGGGTCGAAACTCGCTTTGTTCTGCCGCCGTCCACAACCTTGGACGGCTTGCTGACCGTTTCTTGAGCCCACTATATGCGCACGCATATCTACAAACGTTTTCCGCTGGGGGGCTCAAATAATATCAGCGGAAAATGTCTGTGGATATGCGTGCGCATATAGTGGCAGGCCCGTAGCCAGGGGCGGTTCCGACAAAAAGGTTCACTTTTAAGGGTTTGAAAACACTGTTTTAGTGACTAAGGCCCGCGGCAAACGCCGAACTTCAGTCGCTCTTTTGGAGCCGATCCAAGAAAGTTCGGCTGGAGTGCATGCGTAGCACGGCGTTTGCCGTGCACGAGATCGACCTAATTGGTTGGGTCGACCCAGAATTCTGGATCGACGAGCCGTGTCGGGAATCACGACTCTGGTACGGCGTGGCGGCAAACGGCGTTCTAGAGTCGCACCAAATCTACTTAATTTATGTGAATTAGCAAATAATGAATGCAAATTGCACTTTGTTGTGTCAAAACCTGAAAATCAATTCCTCCCCTCGTCGCAAAAGTCGGTGTCCCCCGGACAGAACATGCGTAATGCCATACGACTCGCAAATACAAAATGGCGCCACATGAACTGGAAATTATTTCAACCTAAACTCCATAAAAGTGCCCTTTTATTTGAGAGTTATACAATATTTTTCGAATGGAACTGATACAAATAATGTTAGATCAAAGACAGTCTTCAATTCATGGACTCTATGTAGATCAGATAAGTTGTACTTTACACTTCGCAAGGTTATAGAAAGCAGCCAACTTACTACAATCTGAAACTTTTTAGGATATTGCTAAAGCTTCAAATTGCTTTACATAGCAGAAGTGCTCATTCTATGCAGTAAATCTCCCTCAAATAAGGTGTATGGGTATGAGACGCCGGGTAGGGTATGTTTTTGAGCTACTGGTATGCGGTAGGGTATAGTTTTTCGCTTGATTGGCCTCTGATACTGATAGGGTATGTATTTCAGTATGGCTACCCAAGTCAAATTTGTGCCGCAATAGTAGAAAGTTTATTTGAAAGCCTGGATATGATATGATGTGTTTATTGGTACTTTGTATACATCAGCATTTGTCCAATAAATATAATAAAAGTATGTACAAGTGTAGTGGTTCTTCGTGATGAGGCCGGCTCTCAAATTCAGGCATTCCCAACGTATTTAGCCACCAGGCGAGATGTGTCCCTTGATTTGCCACCCTGCATTAAAAGGATAAATGCTTCATCTCCTGAGATTTTCTTAAAGTCTATCTTCATTTTCGATTGAAATGTGTCAGTCAACTATATCGTTGGTTCTCGAAGCTATATCAACATAGTTGGAGATTCTAGAATAACATTGTAGAAATGTCTTATTACAGACGCTCAATTTCAAGATTAAGAATTGCAAGCACAAATATTTGCAGTTGCACGTGACACCACAAAGATACCAAAATATGGCGAACTTTGGAAGGAATTTAGGCAACTTATGTGCAACTTGACGAGAAAAAAAAGCAACTTTTAACAATTTCTCAAGCAACTTTTAATGTTAGAGTAACCCCTTTTCATCAGTTGAAAATCGAAATCTGTTGAAATCTGCGTCAGACTATTGTGGCGCTTAACCATCAGTACGTAGGGAGGGGGTTGATAAAAACGGTGAATGAGGATAGGAGGAATTGGAGGCCAAACTAATAAAAACGTGCGCACCACAAGAATGCATTTTTCCTCAGTGGGTGCGCGCTCAACTCTGCTTAGAGCGATTTTCAGATTACTGTCGTGAAACGTGAAGTAATTTGTATAAACTTGGTATTCACTCCAATAGGTTTTATTCAGAATTGGTGTAATCACCGAGGGATTGGTTTCACATGATATCTGTTATCATATGATATCTATTAATTTCCAAAGTGTCTGTGCAAGCAACGTTTCTGATTGGCTATATTTTCCCCGCATAAATTCCCGCCAGTTTTGGCGGACGCGTGCGTTCCACAGGAAGCCCGAATGCTTTTCGTTACAAAGTGACGGGATATGTTCTGGTACATTTTGTTACCTGACCTATTGCCTAACCTATTTGCTATTTAAATATACATGTACACAAATGTACCTAGAAAGGTAATCATTCTACTTCCTCTTCAACTGAATATTCGTTTCGCGATAATCTGAGAAAGAAAAGAACAATGAATCTATCTCAATCTACGAAAGATTACTTTTAACCGGGAGCCTTTGCGGCCCGTTTCTTTTGTTTTTCAAACTGATCCATTGTCACCTGTGTCCAGTGTCCTGATCCGAATCCAGTGCAGAGATTGGATGAGCATCCTATGAATAATGGATGAATATGATAAGAAAGAATAACAAACTTACGCCTTTCAGTCGAGCGATTTCTTTTTCGTCGGAATTCTTCTGGGCATTGTTGCTTATGAGTTTATGAGCACGAGATGCGTACCTAGATACGAAATGAATAAACTATAAGTAAAATAATTCAAACCACGAGGCCCATAAGAACAAACCTCCCAATGGATTATAAAATTGAGGCAGGATTTTTCCTGACCAATCTATTTTTAGAACAGATTTGCTAGGTTAATTCTTTGTTTGCTGGATACGCCTGAGAGCATACATAGATGAAATAAGAATAATGTTCTAAAAACAGATCAGTCAGTTAAAACGCTGCTTGGTGATCCCATGGGAGTTGGACACTCGGGCTCCTGATCAATCTGGTGATCGTTCTATCTGATGAAACCGAGTTCGCATCAGTTGAATTTAACCATGGTTAGCCCTATTCAGACTGGCTTTTCGAGCCTCCCATCCAGTAAACTCCTGATTACTCTGAAACCACTGCAGTCCAGTTTCCGTGGCAACCAATTTTTGAAATGCATGTTTTGCAAAAATCGAATAAACGTGAATTTTTCATATTTCAAAGCCCCATCACCAACCGAGAGCCTTTGGGGACTCTTAGCCAATCAGAGCACCTGAAAAACAATGGAACAATTTGAAAACAAAAGAAAACGGGGCGCAAAGGCTCCCGGTTAGTGAATTTTTCATATTTCAAGCTTAATGTTGGACACATTGCCCAATTTATGACTATCAGAGCTTGTACTCATGAGCAATTTATGTACAGGGGGAAGGGTAGGGGGATTTGTTTCATCTTAACATATGGTCCAAAACTAGCTGTGGGATTTACAAATATCCTTTTTAATTCAGATTTGTGAATGTCAAACACTTCTTTGATGAGTACTTAGTACATTCTGACCATTTTGTTCTTTGAGTATTTATCTGAATAGTCAAATCAAATTAAATGAAATCCAAGATGGCGGATCAAAAAAGGCGGACAATTTTCAAATTCGTCATTATGACGCAAATTATTACATTTACATTTTGATGTTAATGATTGGCTTTTAGAGTATTATTTACAAAGGTTTTGGAAGTTCATTAAAATTGGTAGAAAATTCAAATGACGTCGTGACAAATTGGTGTGGTGATCTTAGGCTCATGGTCATTGTGTGAAAGTTTGATGATCATAGCTCCATTGGGCCGGTTCCAGAGATATAGAGGGCCCAGTCACAGATGGTCAAAAAGCCCAGTCTGGATAGGGTTGAATAGCCAGTGTGCTCCAGTATGTCATTTTGATACTCTCAAGGCGCGCGGTGCACAGTGGGTGAGTAGGCCCCTAGAAATATCCAGAGAAGCGTACACTTATTTTGACAGCTACGTTTTTATAAAGCGAGATACTTTTATGAACGCATGCGCGCCATTTCAGCCAATGAGCGAAGGCCCTCAAATGGATGTCACCATCGCCTGGCCACTCTCCTCATAAAACCGTCCCAGCAATCTCTCCTCGTCGTCAATCTGTAGTGGACGAACCCTTTTCTGTTCTCTCCAGTCTGTCCAGTTTCCCTCGTTTTCCTGAAACATAAAAAAAAACAAGCTATTTTAATTTACATAATTTGTTGCATTTTTTTTTATATTTAGTACTTTTTATTTAATAATACTAGTAATAGCATTACATTTTTCTCTGTCATATAACCTACCCCCCTCCCTGAGTGGTATGGTATGATCGTAATAATTGTTAATTTGTTACATTTGTAACATCAAATTTCCAAGAGTATGCCAGTTGGCCTATCGGCCTCTGGTTTTTCACATTCCCCACCCTTGGCCATTGTTTCTTCTTCAGTCTTAAATCTAGATAGATACATAACCCAGTAGTGCATATATAGACTACGGGTAGAATTGAAAGCACGGGAATATTCGTTCAGCCTGCTGTTGCCCGGCTCGTCAGGTAAGGCCTTTTGTACAGTACAGGGGCGCCACTTCTGTGGGGTGTACGTTCGAGACCTCCTATCGCGTCGGCCACCATACTTGCACCCCCTCAACACATTCAACACCTTGAGAAGCGTGTACTTACGTAAGTGAAATAACGGTCTCCTCCGAGTTGTAATTTGCAGGTCAAAACAGTAACAATATAATAATAATATAATAATATAATAGTAATAATAATAATAATATAAAATTTATATAGCGCTATTTCTGAAAAAATCCAAGAGCGCTTTACATTTCTTGAAGTAGCTGTCTGCACACACCACACTACAATACATATGCAATGCAAATAACATGAGCAGCCATTTTAGCACAGCACAAAGATCCATACAGAAAACATACATACATACAAAACCTGAAAATCCTAGTGAATAAAAGCTTCTACGTGTCTAGTAGATCTATAGACAAGTATAGATCTACGGATAGATCTATCTACAGAAATCCATGCATGGAGGTTTCTAAGAAAACTGTCAATGCCAGCTGTGCATTTCAGTCAGTCTTCGTCATCAGGGATTGGGAAGACCGAAGGACCATTAATCCCAGGTTAGATTCCTGAGACGATCACGTGTTTCTGCTTTGGTACCAAGCCCAACCCTTCACGTAAATGCAACAAGGCCAGTCTTTTAGAGAATTCAACACCGAGGCAATTAGCAATTAGCATCAATTAATGAAAGGCGATTGGTAATAAGGATTACCTGTGACAGGGAAGGTAGATTCTCCATCTATCGAGCATTATTCTCGCAGAAGGGCAACAACGGATAAAGAAAAACACTCTGAAAAGATGTGTAAAACTAAGAAAAAGAATATTTTACAGATTTTTGAATATTTCCTTCGACGAAGAAGGCCGCTCTAAGGGAGCGTTCATTATTTAGAGGCAGGGAGGGGGTGGATGATTTTAAGGAGGGGTTATTGATGTTAGGTAGGCGCCCAAGGAAGGGTTATGTTCAGTAAAGTGCATATCACCCCTGAAAAGAGCGAAATGGGACAAACAGTAAAAGACACTAGAGCTAACTTCCCGAAAACTGTTTTTAATTTATGTTTCACTTCATTACAATACACAAATACATGTTCTCTATAACATTACAGTACCTGACATACATCTTAGAGGCCTTGTAACAAAGGCATTGCACCTCTGAAAATGTTTAGGTTTGTTCTGGTTAGAGGAGACACCGCAACAATTCACATATCACATTTCATTACCCTCATGTTCTCTCTGGAACATTGCACTGCCTGGCATATAAACTGAGAGGCCTTGTAACAAAGGCATTGCACCTCTTAGAATATGGTTAGGTTGTTCTGCTAAGGAGACGTCACATCCATAAGTCACACCTCACAATTAAACACCCTCATGTTCTCTCTAGAACATTGCACTACCTGGCATATAAACTACGAGGCCTTGTAACAAAGGCATTGCACCTCTTAGAATATGGTTAGGTTGTTCTGCTAAGGAGAAGTCATATCCATAAGTCACACCTCACAATTAAATATCCATAAGTCACGCCTCACAATTAAACACCCTCACGTTCTCTCTGGAACATTGTACTGCCTGGCACATAAACTGAGAGGCCTTGTAACAAAGGCATTGCACCTCTTATAGTCTAGGAGCAGATCTTGAAAAGAGGCCTAGAAAGTGGTTTTCGTAGCACCCTTCACGCAGACCCGGGAAAGTAGCATAGGGTGATAGGTATGTATATAAGGTTTAATTTAGACCGGGTGTTACAAATGAGCCGATGGGACAACATTCCGATTTCCGGCACTTTTGTTAGAAGACGCTCACATGTTCTTTGTAAAATTCAAAGCTAATTCAAAGCCTGTAAAATTCAAATCTTACCAAGAAACACATCAAACTCGGCATACTTGTAGACGTAAATGCGTTTCAAATGTTTAGATATAAAATTGTGCCGTACTATTCGCACGTATTGTAAAAGTGAAGGTTAAAAAGATATCTGTAACGGCGGCCATTTTGAATCTTTTGTATTCATGAGGTTCCTTTGTTATTCATGAGTTCCTGACGACTGAAAAGTCAAGAATGACATAGACTGTACAGCTTTCCCGGCCTAATGTATATAGTTTTAATGGTCTGGCATCTCTTCACCGACATTGTCTGAATCATTTCACTAGGTAATTTCGAATAAAGAAAATGTTTTTGGTATTTTCTAATAAACCTATAATGTTTTGTTTATGCCAGCAGAGATCACAGAAAACAAACGAAATCAGTAAAATGTCCACATGAGTGTTCAATACATTGGAGGGATATCTTTTGACAACGCACACATTTAGGCACGCTGTACTTGTAGCGCTACAGCCTATATCTATGTCTTCAGGAGAGGACTCACAACTCATTTGAATAACAAAGAACTAATATGGCTGCTGACTTCAAATTATGTTTCTGACGTTAGAGTGGGAATTAAGGGCAGATTTACAGCTAGGAATTTACGTTTGTGATTTCGTAAAATGATGGGAAGTTTTGGATACATTTGATCCTTGAATGAGGGATTTACAGGCGTACAAGTTCGTAATTTTTTGCAAAGGACATGTGAGCAGCAGGGGAACAAAATGCCAAATATCGGGGTGTTGTCCCACAAGCCAATCTGTGCGATACGGATCAAATTGAACCTTAGTCATGTACCTGTCTTTCTATGTTATTTTCCTGGGTCTGCGCGTTGGGTGCTACGACGCGATTTTTTCCGGTCGCTGCTCCTAGACTATTAGAATAATATGGTTAGGTTGTTCTGCTAAGGAGACGTCATATCCATAAGTCAAACCCAACATTTTCACACCTTACATCCCACAATTTCCATCTCGCATTCCACAATACAATGGTTTCACTTTCATTTAAATGTTACACCGCACACGTTCGTTGGTATGTTTATCTTTGGGATCCCTGTGGTTGCGGTATCTTTGTGCTGTCTGTTATTGCCTGGTTACAACTACAATATGGTGTGTACATGTGTAAATGATGAAAGGGCGGGCAAACCGTTAAATACTAGAGATAGAAAAGGTTTTCCTGGGTCGTTTGATCAATTTTCCTAGTTTTGCACATCTTTTCAGAGTGTTTTTCTTTATCCGTTGTTGCCCTCTGCAAGAATAATGCTCAATAGATGGAGAATCTACCTTTCCTGTCACAGGTAATCCTTATTACCAATCGCCTTTCATTAATTGATGCTAATTGCTAAATTGCCTCGGTGTTGAATTCTCTAAAAGACTGGCCTTGTTGCATTTACGTGTAGGGTTGGGCTTTGGTACCAAAGCAGAAACACGTGATCGTCTCAGGAATCTAACCTGGGATTAATGGTCCTTCGGTCTTCCCAATCCCTGATGACGAAGACTGACTGAAATGCACAGCTGGCATTGACAGTTTTTTTTAGAAACCTCCATGCATGGATTTCTGTAGATAGATCTATCTGTAGATAGATCTATCTATAGATCTACTAGACACGTAGAAGCTTTTTATTCACTAGGATTTTCAGGTTTGTATGTATGTTTTCTGTATGGATCTTTGTGCTGTGCTAAAATGGCTGCTCATGTTATTTGCATTGCATATGTATTGTAGTGTGGTGTGTGCAGACAGCTACTTCAATAATCTTGCCGTTGGCTTGCCTAGTTCTTATACGGACCATTACTTAAATCTCGGCCAAAGCTTCGTGCTAAAATTCTCGTTCATTCTACTGCCACCGTGTGCGTGTATTTGTTAACAATACACTTAAAAATAACAAACCTTTGCAGCGGCATCTGGTTTTTGCAAGATCTGCTTCATGTTCCTAAAAATAAAACAGGGTAACGTCCAGCAAGCAATCCTGATGCCTAGTGAGTCCCCTAAATTTTCTTTGAATTTCGACTTGGATAAAATACTTTAGAGCGGATTTCACATGACTGTCGTGAAAGCAATTGCAATTGAGCAATCACTAGCCAATCAGAAACAAGAGTAATTACAACTTACTGCTGAATGGTTTCCAGCCCAGCCAATCAGGAGCCGAACCAATTCCTTGCTTGTAATTAGTTCGCAATTTGATTGGTTGATAGAAATAAGCAGCCAATGAGAAAGCAAACTAATTGCAAACACGACGGTCATGTGAAATCCGCTCTATCGTAAAACGGACAAAAAAAGCACGAATTACTAACTGCTTCAAAGACTCGATTGCTTCCATTTTTGATGCCTTTTCTGCCTTTTCTTGTTCGAGCTTGTCTGACAATTCCTGCAAGTGAACGATAAGTCATAATAACAATAAAATTTCTTAAATATAGCGTGCATACATAGTGTTCTGCTCGCTTTACAATGATAATGAAAATACATCGTTTAAATCGTATAAAAACTGGATATAAAATCTTACAATGATAATGAAAAAATAATATTTTTACACATCATACGCCATCTTAAAAAGATGGTTCTTTAAAAGTTGGTCTTTAAAGGGGCTCTCGCACGCTTGCTGGCCACTTCTCTGACAAAATAATAGCACAAATCGCAATCCAATTCCATCCTCTTGATAACAGGTCCAAACAACCTAGAATTGCATTTGTCTAACACTTGAAAGGTTTTTCTATTAATTATTTTGAGGATTATTTTGATTACTACGGGCAAATGTCAAATGTGTTTTCACGGTTACAATTTTACTTATTTTATGTCCACGGTGGACGAATATTAAGCGTGCGAGAGCCCCTTTAAAAGTTGGTCTTGTAGGACCTTGTAGGTGATAAGGTTAATCTTAAATATAATCCTCCCTCCATCATACATTTATCGTAAAACGGACAAAACACGCACGAATTACTAAACACCCCTCTGTAACAGACCCAGTGGAATATGCAAATGAAGATCGCGTATCCAAACCTCCTTCACGATCATGGTTTTCGTTGTTTAGCCTTGATGAATTAATAGCGGAGCTCCTTTGCGGCCGAAGGCCGCAGAGCGGAGCACCATAGGTATCGCGTATGAAGAATTCAATAGCTCAAGTAAGAACTCAGGTATACTATCGACTTCATTTTTCAACGCTCAGCGGTATTCCCATTATGGTATCGCTGGCGCGTCCGTGTCTGTCTGCGCGCCCCACCACAGGCAACCCGGAACTGTTTGTCATTTTTCTGCAGGACTCTGTCGTCTGTTCGTCTGTACAGAGTTCTTTTTCCTGACTGATAAAAAAAAAAAACGATGACAAGACGAGAAAAATGAAAGAGAGAATATTGATAGAAGAAGCGGAAGAAATTATTCGAGGAGAGAGCTAGAAACAGCGACGGGAAGAAGCCGGGCAAAGCATGAACCACCTAACCGCCAAAAGAGAGTGCAAAGTGAACAAACGAAACAACGGTTTTTACTCTTCATCAAAAACTCTTGAAATCAAGCTGACAAATCACGATTTTAGAAAATGAGTTACCAGCGGGAAGAAGAGTGACCGATGTCATGATTATAGAAAAAAAAGGTTTGTCGAGGGAAAGAAGGAGTAGAGAAGAATACCAGTGAATGGTGAAGTCGAAAAAGACAAAAGAAGACGGACGAACGAAGAGCTAGCGTAGAAACCCATTTTCAAGGTAGGTACTTGAACTTTGTAGCTAGAGTATAAAATGAGCATTCAGCAGTAATCAGATTTTATCTACCGCAAACTTCAAACTTTCATTCGTGTTTTTCCCGAACTTTTGCGGGCTGTTTTCTCACTCGTTTGAAAAAGATGAAAGTTGAATGCGACGATAGTGGCCGCTCGTGAGATTAGTCGTTTTTTAGTCGATTAGTCATTGTGGTTTAAGCTTTTTTTTCTGTATTGCAATCAAATACCGTATTTTCTAGTGATATATAAGTTATAATGGAGCTGACAACTGCCGTGGCTGTGTTTACTTTTGGCGGAGAGACTCGGGAGAATGTCATGAAAGAAAAACTTGTCACGCATCGGCGGCATATGGCTGCCATCTTTAGCTCGCGAGCTTTTGGTCATCATAGGACTCGTCCAGCTCCAAACTTCAGGTTTAGATAATGGTACAATGATTCTTGAATTTCTAATGTATCTAAGCTATTCAAATTGAGACATTTTCAATTCAAATTGAGACATTTTCGACTTCTCTTGGTTCGGCTACAACGAGTAACTTTTGTGCGCTAATTTAATTTTGTAGAAATTCCCTAAGATGTATTCCTGGCTGCGGGGAAGCTTCACAGAGTATTTCACATATGACAGGCAAGCGGAAATATATCTAGGAATAATTATTGCTGTCTATCAGTGCCAATATGCACTGACATTTTACTTTAGGTAGGAGGTTTTTGGTTATGCAGGATTTTTTTCCTGGTTAGAATTTGTGTAGGAATGTTTTTTTAGCAAGCCATGGCTTTGCAGGAATTTTTTCTGTATTTTTTCACATGATTTTTTTTTTGTCTTACCGAATTTCCCCTTGTTTAAAGATACTAGTAGCGGTTTCTAGTCATTTAATTAATAATATTGCTCTGTAGATGGTGAATAATATTGCTCTGTGGGTGTGCAGACCTATTCCAGGGCTGTTCCTTTTACAAATGCAATCGTATTCTTATATGTTAAATATAAAAAAAATATTTAGTTTCGACATAGTAGAAGGCATTTTACAGGTAGTCGAGGGGGATCACACTTTTCTTTCGTTGCACATGAAGCGGGCCCATAGTTTTGATAAGCAGGTTTTGTCTTCGAGGCTCATCAGACTTATTGGTTATTTTCTTTAAATTTCAGTGACAACAGCAGCCAGAGGTGGCTTTTGCCAGAGGCGGCTTTCGGAAAGACCATACCATGACACAAGTAAAACATAATTAGAGCAGTTTCCACATGACTGTCATGAGTAATTACAAATAACTTGCTAATTGTGATTGGTTTGGGTTGTGATTGGTCAAGAGCATGGTCTTTGATCCTTATACCAATCAGATTGTGTAGAGAAAATAATTACACAATTATACGTCTAATGAAATTGCTGACAAAAAAGAGAGATTGTGAATCACCTCTCGCTCTGTGATTGGTTAATTGTTGAATTTCTATGCATTTGATAGGATAATGAATTACTCATGAATTGTTTTCACAGCAGTTATGTGAAAGCCGCTATACAGTGTATTTTTACTATAAATAGTTGTTAATTGTTGCAAATGTTTTAAACTACTTAAAAAATGGAGAAGACATCCTCCCTTCTAGTGTCGTCTGTTTTAAAACAATTGGAAGTGAAACTTGATGTTTCATTAAAGTTGCTATGCAAATTAGCTACAACCACTAGTGGTTGTATCAGATTTCCAACATGCTACAGTATGCCCAGGGGGAACTCCCCTATTTTTGGGGCAGGGGTGCTTGTCAGGAACTTTCAATTTCATCCCTAAAAGGTACCATACATGGCATCGCTTAGTTGACTTGGGCTCCTAAAAAGGTATCAGCAAGACATATATTTTTTACGAGGGAGAATACGTCTGAAATTCAGGCAACTAAGGGACCGTTCATTTTTTATCAGGGAGAGGGGGCTGGTGGAAATGAGGGGGGGGGGGTCACCCAATAAAATACAAGCACATAACAGGGAGGAAACGAAAAGTTTGTTTTTTTACAGCATGCAATATGTTTGTTACATGTTTCAACTCGCTTATATGTTTCTGATTTCACTAAATACTTAATAAAAATTTCGGCACGCTTCGCGCGTATGACGAATTTAACATCTAATATGCTCTTTTACTTTTTTGATAAGAACAAATAAACCCTCTCAAAAATGCCCTGCACTGATAGGCCTGCCGGGCAGTCTATGTACGAAAGAACACCCCACAGGTATAAGCGTGAGTTCAACGTTTACTTACAACAAGCATAGAAATTCGTCATTTGGGCTGCGCTTCACGCACATGAATAATAATAATTTCTTCATTTGCGGCGCGCATGAAAAATATTACCTAAAGGCTCAGGATTCCTTCACTAGGAGCTTTCTGGGCTCCTGACAGACAATACACAAAAAACCTTCATTTACCCTTTTACTGAGGCTTGATGAAATGCGGTTATCAAAAGTTGGCCGCAACGAAAGAATTATGTGACCCCCTCTTTATGTAAAATCTTTTCTACTAGGACCTGAGGTGGGTGTCACGAAAACGTTTAATAGTTCTGAGGGGGGATCGGTTCCTTAGCCTTGACAGAAGTAAGAAAAACTTTAAGAAGAATGAGACTGCATCACTTAGGCAAGAGTCTACCTTACAGGGCAAGCATTTATAATAGAGGGGGGGGGGGGCACCAGAAAAAATACATTGGATTTTGGGGGGCCACCTAAAAAAATACGGACATGAAAGGGGGGGCCAACCAATAAATACAGGGTACCCCCTCATTTCCACCAGCCCCCCTCCCTGATAAAAAATGAACGGTCCCTAACAAGTGTAATTTGATTGATTTGCTAGAATGGACCTCTAATGGGTACCTATCTGGAATTTTTTTTTTGCAAGTTTTCTAATTTTTCCAGAGGCCTGATTTTAAACCCTGAAAGGTGTGACAAGTACCTGCACCCCAAAAATAGGGGGAGCCCCCCTCCCTCGGGATGCTACGGTCCTGTGATTCTTATTGTGTTTCTATTGTATTGTTCTTATAAACTATTCATGATTTTTTTAAGCATGAAATATAAACTTCTTGTCTTACTCATTGGCTGATTGCATTTTTAAACCGAACCAGGGTGGTTGAGGACCTATGGAAAATTTTCCAGGGGGGCTGTATTAAACTCTGAAAATTCCAGGAGAGGGGGTGTGTCTGGAGACTGGAAATTCCAAGGGGGAGGAGTAAAAAAGGTGATTTTCCAGGGACATTTTATCCAAAAAGAGATTTCCCAGGGGTATTTTGCCAGAAAAAAATGGAAATTCCAGGGGTGGGGGTCATTTATGGGTTGGAAATTCCAGGGGAGGGGGTCGGTTTCATGAGTGGAAATTCCAGGGGCGGGGGTCGGTTTCACGAGTGGAAGTTCCAGGGGAGGGGTCTTTTTAAGGGAGGTCCTCAGCCCCAGTGCGGTTTATAAATGCAGTCAGCCATTGTATAATAGGTTTGGTTAAAGTGCAACTCAAGGCTGAAATTTTAATGGCTTATTTGATTGCACATTCAAAATACGAAAGAATTTTTTTTTCGTGTTCATAGCTCTTTTGGTTCATAGCTTTTTTGATACTCAAGATTTGTACTAATGCAAATTAGCAAAAAATGACGTCACAACAAGACTTGGGCAAAGAGGCCAAACAATGTTTTATGTATAATTCTGTTTTGGATATTTCGATTCAATTCAAACTTGGTAACAAAAAAGAATGACCAAGACCTCATAAACCCATATGCTAACTAGTGTTTCCATGGTAACCCGTTTGGCTCTGGAAGTGATTCCTTGAAAAATAAGTAAAAAAATTGCTAATGTGTTAAAGGTTCTAAAATAAACTGTCTTTATCACTAAGTGCTGGTAGCCATACTGTAATACATACCCTATCAGAGACAAGAAAAAACTTTACCCTATGGCAGACCTACCTGTTACCTATCCTCCTCATGCCTATGGCAGACCTCAGGAGCCTCCCCAAAAAAAAACCCTAGCATATCCATCTACCATACGATGGAGTGCCTCACCCCATGCCAATTGGGCAGTTGGGTAATTCCTCAGAATTCCACTGTGGGTGGAAGTAGAGCTTGAAATTTCAGGGCGGGCACCCTTAAATACCGACATTCCAGGGTGGGTAAGCACAATTTCCAGGGTAGTCATGATAAAATCACTGGAACTGCAGGGTGGTTGGTTCAAATTTAAAAAATCCAGGGTGGGTAGCTTTTGTTGCGACTGCTGCCCATTCCTTCTTACCCAATAAATAGTCTTATTGACTGTTCAAGTTTTCGCTCACGCAATCCTGCTCTAAAATACATATAAGTTTTGTGCTTGTAATCTAATTGTAGGATCCCAGATTTTGGAATGACACATTAACTCATGTCAAATAAAGTATTGCAATTTTCCATTCACATGGAAAAATATGTAACCAGGAGCTCCGCTTTTAGCCAGTGGCTAAATCTATATATTAATGCGTTTGATAACAAGAGAAACTCTAGCAAGTCGGACACGTTAATGCAGTTGTTTAGAGAGCCACAACTTCAGAGAAGGTCTTTGAACCGTCGAACCCGCACAATAGACGTCCATTTACTTACATCTATGCCATCACCCACAACCTCTGCTTCACCAGCTTCCTGAAACTATTAAGAGCTTCCTGAAACTATTAAGAAGAATGAAATAGACATTGCATCACTCGGACAAGAGTTTATCTGATAGGTTTTTGAGGAAAAAAAAAAACATTTCATTGGAGCGTCAGAATTTCTTTACCTACGACTCTATCAGATCGCCTACAGCCTGATCCTCCTGAAACTATTAAGAAGAATGAAATAGACATTGCATCACTCGGCCAAGAGTTTATCTGATAGGTTTTTGAGGAAAAAAAAAACATTTCTTTGGAGCGTCAGAATTTCTTTACCTACGACTGTATATAGAGTATAGCGCGGTACTACGTAGAAAATATCAAGCGAAAATTCGACATTCGAACATTCGACACATGAGCTACAAATTATTTTGATCTTTTTAGAATTTGTTGGTCATCATTATCACTAGGCGCGGCCAAATGAACGCTTATAATTTTTTGAATATAACTGCCTGAAATCGCCCAGAAATTTCCAAGATCATCTAAACATTGCAACATAAAATCTAGCAAAAATTCATAAGATCGCCTAAGATCGCCCAAGATTGCAACATGCGATATAGAAAAAAAAAATCCCAAGATCGCCCAAAATTACAACATGAAATATGCAAAAATTCCCAAGATCGCCAAAGATTACGGCGATCTTTATAGAAGTGAGCCAATTTCCAGTGAAATTTCTCTTGGTTGTTTACTGTAAAATGCTTGAAATCTTAGCTTCAAACACGTTAAAATGTCCTGCCTCCTTTTTCTACCAATTGTTTGCCGTTAAAACCTTATTTATGCGTCATTTCCAAAAATCGATTTTTCAGACAATCAGCGACAAAATTGTTGATAAAAATTACGCACGTACCCGCTTTTCTGTTAGAATCGCAAAGTCATGTATCAACCAGTTTAAAATTCGCCTCTGTCACTCCTAAACCCCCAGCCCCCCATTTCAATGTTGTTTACTGACGCTAGAAACCTTGGGGATCAACATTGTATAGGGGGAGGGGGGATTACTTAGATTTATTTTAGAATATTGGGTCTTAAGTACAGAAGACTGATTTTGAAAGCATTTTATCAAGCATTTATGTCGCTGATTGTAGATAGATACATAACCCAGTAGTGCATATATAGACTACGGGTAGAATTGAAAGCACGGGAATATTCGTTCAGCCTGCCGTTGCCTGGCTCGTCAGGTAAGGCCTTTGTACAGTACAGGGGCGCGACTTCTGTTGGGTGTACGTTAGAGACCTCCTATCGCGTCGGCCACCATACTTGCACCCCCTCAACACGTAATTCAACACCTTGAGAAGCGTATACTTACTTAAGTGAAATAACGGTCTCCTCCGAGTTGTAATTTGCAGTTGAAACAGCGACAAACATCTGAAACAGGTTTCAGAAATAAATTGCATGGGGGAGGCTGCCAATTTTTTACCTTCTACTGGGGGAGGGTCACATTTTTTTTTTGTTATGTTCAAGGGGAGGGACCTTTTTTTAGCCTTGTTTTAAAAAAATGGGACCGGTAAACAATGACACGTTCCTAAGTAAAATAATTCAAACCACAAGGCCCATAAGTACAAACCTCCCAATGGATTATAAAATTGAAGCATGATTTTTCCAGACCTATCTATTTTTAGAACACAGATTTGTTAGGTTAATTCTTTGTTGTTTGCTGGATATGCCTGAGAGCATACATAGAATAAGATGAAACAAGAACAATGTTCTAAAAACAGATCGGTCAGTTAAAACACTGCTCGGTGATCCCATGGGATTTTGGACACTCAGGCTCCTGATCAATCTGGTGATCATTCTATCTGATGAAACCGAGTTCGCATCACAGTTGAATTTAACCATGGTTAGCCCTATTCATCAGACTGGGAGGGGGGTGGGGGTGGATGGGCTTTTCGAGCCTCCCCTCCAGTGAACTCCTGATTACTCTGAAACCACTGCAGCCCAGTTTCCACAGCCCAGTTTCCATGGCAACCAATTTTCGAAATGCATGTTTTGCAAAAGTCGAATAAACGTGAATTTTTCATATTTCAAGCTTAATGTTGGACACATTGCCCAATTTATGACTATCAGAGCTTGTACTCATGAGCAATTTATGTACAGGGGGAAGGGTAGGGCGATTTGTTTCATCTTAACATATGGTCCAAAACTAGCTGTGGGATTTACAAATATCCTTTTTAATTCAGATTTGTGAATGTCAAACACATCTTTGATGAGTACTTTGTACATTCTGACCATTTTGTTCTTTGAGTATTTATCTGAATAGTCAAATCAAAATTAAATGAAATCCAAGATGGCGGATCAAAAATGGCAGACAATTTTCCAATTCGTCATTATGACGCAAGATTTATGTGTTACTGTCACAAATTATTACATTTAAGTTTTGATGTTAATGAGTTGGCTTTTAGAGTATTATTTACAGGGGCGCGATTTCCGAAAACTTTGTAAATAATACTCTAAAAGCCAACTCATTAACATCAAAACGTAAATGTAATAATTACTAAAAAATGGTAGAAAATTAAAATGACATCATTGTGACAAATTGATGTGGTGATTTATCTTAGGCTCATGGTCATTGTGTGAAAGCTCCAGTGGTTCCAGAGATATAGGAGGGCTAATAGGGTTAAATAGCCAGATGTTCAGGCAAGCCTGTGGCCGCGGTTAAGACCCCGTTTACACTAGGGCAAATTGTCCCGGATACATGACGAATCCGGTATCATTTGTCAACGGAGAAGTTTTGCCATTTACACACAAATGTGTCAATCCGGGATCAAACTATCACGGACTGGGGTCAAATCTCCGGAGACGCGTCTACGGTTTTCATAGTGGGATCATGTATTCGGGTACGTCATTTGTACCCGTGTTATTTCGTAGTGTAAACGGTTCGCCTATCCGTATACTCGAAAATGCATCTCCGTAGAAATTTTCGTCTCCGGAGATATTCGCTCTAGTGTAAACTAAGTCTAAATAGTCAGTGTGCTCCAGTTGCTCCAGTATGTTATTTTGATACTCTCAAGGCGCGTGGTGCACAGTGGGTGACCAGGCCACTAGAAATATCCAGAGAAGCGTACACTTACGTGAGCGAAGTAACGGTCTCTTCCGAGTTGTAATCTGCAGGTGACACAGCTACAAACATAATTATGGTCTTCGCATTTCCCCCAATTGAATCTTGCATTAGCATCGTTAGCTTGCTATTCCTATAGGGGCTGTTCTGTTCGCTAGATAATGCAGATATGACGGCTCCAAGAGCACTCAAGCTGGTGTTGATGGACTTCGCTTCCTGGAAAACAGGATAAACAAGTTTAGGCCACAGAGACCGAATTTCACTGGGCAAAATCTTAATTCATTAAAAATGTAATGATAGGACATTGCCGATTGTTTGATGTGGTTCTAATCAAAATTGGTTTTATGACTAAGAAGTTATTTAAAAAAGAAAACTCTCAAGTGTATTAAGGCCTGGGTCAGCCAAGAAAATCGAGAAAATTACAAAATTTCAAATATATTTGCTAATTATTAATAATAGAGCATGAAATTTTTCGGATAGTTAACATTCACTGAGTGAAATGTTTTAGTATGGAAATGGACTGATACACTGAGTCACGTGTCCAGTCACGTGACATTTTCACAGATATTCTGTGGTGGTGAGTTTCACTCCTTTTTAAAAAGTTAATGGCTAATAATATTTCTATTTTCGGGTTCTATTGGTGTCTTAGCTGGTGGAAAAAGTTCTCCTTTAAGGACTGCTTTAAGGTGATATTAAGTAGGTCAAGTGACCTGATTTCGACCCTTATATCACGTAAATGATGTTTCTATTGCCGAGGCCTATCCATTTTCACCAAAATTGTGAGATTTTATCCATCATTGGAAACGTTATTTAGTGTTTAGTCACGTGACATGCCTTGTGACGTCACTCTGAACTAAACTATTGCACTAAAATGTTAAGTTTGTCGAGTTTTATCACTGTAATAATAATAATAATAATAATAATAACGTGCTTATATAGCGCTTTATCCTCGCGGCTCAAAGCGCTTTACATTAATGGATAACTCATCCTATAAGAACCAGCTTTATAAACATGAGTGTGTGTTAGTATTGTGAGTTCTGTGACACTGAGGTTGGGCAACTTCCGACGGTCCTAGTGGTTCTTTAACGTCCCTCTGGTTCCGGTTAGTGTAGTGTATGTGAGAGACGGGGCCTACGGTTTTAACGCCCTTATCCAAGAAGACGCAAAAATTGTGTGCCAAAAATTAGCGTGCCTTAAATAGATAAAGCGATTTAAGGCACATTTTGTGTTTCCCATGCCCATTAGAATCCCAGGCCTAAACACAACATGAGTTGCTCCTTGTTATTTTCATTGTTCTCCTGAAGAAGAACAAAGAAAATCAAAGTGCAACATAGAGAATACTAATGAATATGAGCATGAATACTAATGACTATGTACAAAGCACACCCTGTTCTTCCCTCGCCACTTGACACAACTAATTCTAGAAAATAAAAGGACTTCATTAGATAGTTAGATCAGACAGACAGACAGATAGATAGTAGCTTTATTTATACACGGTAAATTCATCAGACTAAAAAATATATAATAATAAAAATAACAAATAATGATAATACGTAAAATACTAATACTTAATAACATTCAATCTAATCTATTCTATTCTTCTAGTTACATTACTATGTATATTGTGCATTTCCAGAAAAAAAAAACCACCATGGAGGGAATTGGAAATTCCAGGGGGTGGGGGTGTCAAAGCCCCAGAAAATTCCAGAGGGTGGGGGGGATGGCTGATGGAAAAAAAAATTAAAGAGGGTTGTTTTACCTTCAGATTGTTGTTTGGTTTTTGCCATTAAACATTGTCGGAAATGACTATTTTCTCAGCGCTTTGCAATGACAAAAATAGTTAATTCATCAAAATTGTCTTTAAACATATGAGAAATCTTCGAATTAAGGCTGCATTTTAGACAACATTTCTTGAAAGAAAAGCCCTCATAAAGTGCGAAGAGCGACCTCGAGAGATCGTTCATGCATCCGTGTAACCGAGCCTGATTACCTATGGCACAGGGATACCATACAGCGGGCGCAGGCAAGCTTTTAGATGGTCCGTTGGTCCGTTTTGTCAAACAAGCGCCATCTTGGATTTTACAGCCGATTTATTCAGCATGGAAACGAGGCCAAGCAGGGCGCGGGTTTTGCTCGTTGGAAGCGAAGCCTGATGCTGGGATTTGGGGTACAAAAGTTGACAAAGCTACCAAAAAGTACTCCTTATTTGTTTAAGAACCAAAAAGTTGATTGGCTCACTGTTTTTTCTGCTTTGCCGGGTCATTGTGGAAACAAAATGGCGGCGCATTATCCCGTGCGTGACGCGGGCTACCTGTGTTTGAATTTTCGGGCTCCTAACAAAGATGGCGGCCTACAAGAACAGCGATTCTCTCCAAAAGCTGCAAGTTTTGGCGAACGTTTTGACAATTTAGGGCAAGAAATAAGCTAGGAAAACGTCTGGACTTCCAAATATGGTAAGTAGAAACTTCCATATAAGGAAATTTTAGAAAACGACACATTTCAACGGGAACTTTTATTTTACAAACTCGTATCATGGGGTTTATTTACGATGAGAGCAAGAAAACTTAACAAACTTAGGAGTTATAATAAATTAGCAACAAGACGCTAAGTATCGGAGAAATAATTAAAGTACTATAGGTCAAGCTTTCTCCTTTCGTAATTTTTGTGGGGTTTATTTAAGAAGCAAAAGAGAAAACTTAAGTTTATCATAGGTTTGAATTTGTGCTTTCGGCGACGACGAGATGCCAAAGGCAAAACATAACTCGAATGGTAGTTCCAAATTGTTCTTGTGTAAACAGTTTGTTTTCCAATGGTGATTGAAATTGACAGTCAACTGCTTTACACGAATTTAATGTGCACGTCTCCCATGCTAGCAGGCGCTTGTTTTGCGAACGTCCGCAAAGTAAGAGAAATGTCTGTCCACTAGCGCGCGAAAAAGGAAGTTTACCGCAGGTTGCCATTCGTGCCCAGCCTTCGTTTATCAACAAGAAAAGGCGCTAAAGTATCAGTGAATTTTTTCGCCGATTTCCATTCTTATCGATTTCCTTTCCAATAACCTTTCTTTTTGTAAGCTCTTTTTATGATAAACGAGCTTACACTTGGTTTCAGACTTAGTTTTACCAGGGAAGTGTGAGAGACACTTCCTGGTTTTACCGTGTTATGCTCAGAAAGTGTATGAACGTGACAGATAGTACTACAAATAATAGTAAGTTATGCAAACACGTTTCTTCAAACTGTGTGAAGCCAGTTTAGAAACAATAGCACATTTCCAGAAGGGGTTGGCGCTTTTTTTACACGGTCAGAAATTCCAGGGGGTAGGAGGGGGGGGGGGGGGGGGGGGGGGGGGGGGGGTCAAAAGTCATCCCCTGGATTGGAAATTCCAGGGGGTGGGGAGGTCTAAACAAATTCCCTCCGTGGTGGGGGTATGTTTTTTTTCTGGAAATGCACATTATAAATAAAAAACTGCTTTACATGAATGCCGTGTCTGTAAGAAGTGAAAATGTTTAAATCATGTAAAATAACGTCGGCAACCAATTGAGAGTTTGTGCTTGCGTAAATCAGGTGGTAAGCTGTTCCAAAGCACCGCAACTCAAAAACTATTTTAGGAAGTTAGCGCGGGGCAAAGGAACAGCAAGTTTGCCCGCGGTGTCTCTCAGTTCGCGTTCAGTTATATTAATCCTTTCTGTAAAATGAATTGCCAATAGGTGGTACAAGACCATTAAAACATGTACACACCATTAATGCTTCGTGTTTGCCTTTGCGTTTCCAATCTTTCCAACCAAGCCGTTGAAAGAAAAACCCTTAAGTCTCTCTCCAACATTTTTCTATAACAAAATAAAGCAAATCAAAATTAGTACATTATAAACATTGCAATGAACTCTTTGTTTATAATAACCACGTTTATAAGAATTCGAAGTTTTATTAGGCAAAAAATTAAGAACATGGGCTCTCGCACGCTTAATATCCGTCCACCGGCCGTGGACATAGCAAAGTAAAATAGTGCATTTTGCCCGTAGTAATCAAAATAATCCTCCAGATTTATAGAAAAAACCTTTCATGTGTTGGACAAATGCAATTCTAGGTTGTTTTGACCTGTTATCAAGACGATGGAATTGGATTGCGATTTGAGCTATTTTCTTGTCAGAGAAGTGACCAGCAAGCGTACGAGAGCCGCGAGAGCCCCCCTAAGAACATAGCTTTTTTCTGTAGTTAAGCATAGCAAAATACTAAAAAGTTTTGACACTAACATTTTGTATTTTGATGCTCCCTTTTCATGTTATAGCGTACTGGGGAAAACTTCCACATTTCGCTAAACTGCTGTCTCGAGGCTTGTATTAATTTGAAGAACATTTGAGTCTCAAATTGCTAAGCAATTTATTGAAGAGCACTTCGAATTTTGCCAGCCTCAACATCAGCTCTTGCAAATCTCATAAGAAAGCCCATGGAAGTTTTAACAAATTTTATATACCAATTACGATTTTGAGACGGCAATTCCACAAAATATTGACGGCTAGTGGGAGAAAATATGTTCACGTATTGGGCGGAGTCGCGCAGCGACGGAGCCCAATACGTGAAAATATTTTCTTCCAACGCCGTCAATATTTTGTGGAATTGCCGTCTCAAAATCGTAATTAATATTGTATCGCGATTCTTGAAGATTTTCTGGAGGAAATGGCAAGAAATAGTGCTATTATTGTCGATTGAAATTTCAATTCTCATTACATTTACGCACGATCTCACGCAATCACATGGGCTTTTCGCACGAGCTCGAGCATTTTCTGTTTACATTTTTCCATCTTTTTCGGCGAAAAAAATCTCTTTCTGCCATAAGATATTGCTAGAAATATAGCTAAACGTTATTTCTAACTATTGACAATGAAATGAAACATAAATTCGTGCGAAAAAAGTTGAATTTGCTAGCTCTTTTTGAGCCGTCAATACCACAAAATATTGACGGCTCACAACAACACAGAGTGGCAGGGTGAATCGCGATACTCCGCTGTAATGCGACTTCTGAATTCTGCTAAATTTCAGTTCAATTTCCGGTGTTCGATCCTAACTTTACGGATTTACGAATTCTGATAACTAGACCGAGATGTTGTGTACGCTTTCCTGTTTTTCCCTTTTCTTGCAGGCGCTAGGAGTCGAGGAATCCATTACACAAGCTTGCGATAGAATCTTTTCATTTCTTACCTGACTTCGGGAACGAAACTGTCAGCACGTCAGCAACTCAGTATAGCCAGTTTCAACTGCTATCGTCTCAAAACTTGGAAATTAGCTAGAACAGTACACTGCTCAAAATAAACCGCTTGGCCACAGGCTTGCTGAACATCTACAAAACCGCTTTGTCGTTAGATCTTTTCATTCACAAGGCTTTGATTGACACTACTATACATGCATCAAGAGTTCAAGATTCGCGGTGTGCGAACAATGCATCATTAGTGTTGAACAATGGAAAAAAGTGAGCCCCTTGCTATCAAACACAGCCTTTGGGCTCCCTTTGTTCAACACTAATGATGCTTTGTTATTGTTCGCGCACCGCGAGTCTGGAACATGCTTGTCGTTTTGAAAAACAAAAGCCGTCTTCACCAGAACAAGTCGGAACGGCTCAAGGGTATTGTTCTCGCAACATCGTGAAAACGGTCAATTGTAAAAAGCCTTCATGAAGTATTGCTGGTTTGCACGTGACGTCATTGGCAGCCATGTTGGTGTACAGGAACAAATGAGAGTTCATTTGTTGCTCTTTGTTCTGTACACCAACTAGGCCGCCGCGCTTTTGTGATTTTATTCCCAAAGGAATGAGTGCAAACAATGAATTGCTCTGAACTCTCGCTCTGAACAATGCTCTCTAATGATGTTGATATGTCAATGACAAGCTAGCACAAAAACTTTCAAAATACTTTCTTTGTGGCATTGATCATGTTCCAAAAAGTTAGAGAATGGACGCTCGTGTCCTATGGGAAATAGACCACTAATGAACAAAAATCTTTTGTTCGAATTTTGTTCAAAAACGTTTTGTTCATTAGTGGTCTATATAACATAGAACACTCGCGTCCATTCTCCATCCCTTAGGTAAGATTGTCATTGCCAAAGGTAAAAGTCTGCAGGTGAACCAAGAGCTCTGGAATTGTGTGGGTGGTTTTGTGGCAATTTATTAGTGGGTTGGTAGGCTGGTGAGACTCGCCGTTTCTTTAATTTTATCTTTCAGATTCTTCGCACCAGAGTATATCGGAATTCATGTTTATGGCTTGAGAGAACTTCATTACATTTGGGGGCGTAGACGGGCAACCGAAAGACGGGAAACCGAAGTGACGAGTTGGAGTGACGAATTGGAACTAAGAATTTGAAATAAACTCAGCCTTGGCAACCGAAGGATTGCATTAAAATGGGTTGAGAACAAATGGAGCTTGGGAAATACATTAAGGAAGAATAGAAGAAGTCAAAACTTGAGGAAAGGAGCAAGCAAAGGACTCGGTGAGATTTTAGTAATTGTAGAATGTAGAGTGGTTTCATCCGACTATGAAATAGTTACTAACCAAACACGCGATATACAGTATGTTGCCCAAACTCCGGACGGTACCCAACCTCGGACCCTTTGCATTAACGTACAGTATTTTTAAAACGCAAAATAAATTTAAGGTTTGATAGCGCAGAAATTAACAACCAACTATAGTTCTCACTTGTAGTGCATTTTTTTACCTGCTCGACGTCTTTTGATGCGGGAGATTAAAGTTTTGCTGAGGCAAGTTGTAGCGCATGTGGCTTTAGGCGGTGATTACATGAGACCGGTACGAACTCAGAGCGATCTGCGTTCATACCGGTCTCATGTAATCACCACCTTTTGATAGTGTTTACGTAAGACCGGTACAGACTCGAATTCGTTCGTGTCGGGTCAACAACCGGAATGAACTCGTGCCGGTAAGGACTTTTTCAGACCGGCCTCATGTAAACGCATGTAAAGAAATGTAGAGAGCTGATATGAACTCAGATCGCTCTGAGTTCGTACCGGTCTCATGTAATCACCGCCTTAGTTTGAATGTTAGCGGCTCCGTGAGTGTATCTTTTCAATTTGTATCAGTTCTACTATCTTTTGCGTAAAAGAAACATTTTGCTTTTTGGTTTAAAAAGGTTTAATCAATTCTTCGCATGACAGCAGCTACAAAATATCGATACCAACCCGGAGGAAGACCAAAACGGTAAATTTGATTTTTTTCTTCTGTTAAATGAGCTGAAGTTTTCTAAAATTGAATTGTACAAATGCTAAATATTAAAATAATAGCATTTATTTCAACGAAGCGGGATAGAGAAACGGAAAATAAAGATAAGCTCGTTACCAACAACAACAAAACGTACCTACTCAAGTTTTCTTTTCATTTGCGATTCTTCGCTCAAAATAAAGTTATTATAAGTAGACACAAATGTTGAATTCAATTATGTTTGCAATTTGATCTTGAGTGATAACACATATATGCAAAGAGATTGGTGAAAATAAATTGTGCAGTTTTGTGTCCGGAGTTTGGGCAAATTGTCCGTAGTTTGGGCAATTTTGAACAACACAATTTTACCACACAGTTACTTATCATTTAGAAAACATTTTTACTTACCGCTTACGAACTTTCAAACTGTTGTGACTTATTTCGAAATGTTAGAGCGCTAAACGCAAAAAAGCTTTCGGAGTTTGGGCAACACACTGTACACTATGAAAGTCACTTTTATTGTATTCTCCTTATTTAAGGATACCGTAAACCTTCGCGGGCGTCATTTTGACGATTTTTTGTTTTTATCCCAGTCAATAAGTTAGGGTAGGAACTTCAATATTCCAAAAAAGAAAATTAAAATAACTTATATTTCACGAAGAAAAATAAGAAAATCTAGTTTTCAACTGTATTGCGTTACATGATTCAGGCGGTATAATCTTTTAATCTTGTTTACTTAGCTTCGGGTCAGGAAATTGGCGCTTCTTGCGGTGCATGTTCTTGCCTGGCTTTCTTCGTTGAAGAGGCACGTTGCCATTATTTATCAAAATTTGGTTGCTGGAAATGGTCGAAGATGTGGGAGATAGCGATTACCACGAGTACCAAAGCTCAAGCACAACATGAAATCTGAGCGCAGAGAAGGCTTGCCTCCAATTGGTCGATCGTGTCACGTTTGTTTGCTCTCCTGCTGTTAGCGCTTCAGATGTGACACTACTTCCAATGGCTATACCCTGGGTTCCAGAGTCTCGAATGTCGCTTTGTTTAGTGACACCAAGCTCAGTGCCGCGATGCGACATTCGAGACTCTGGAACCCAGGGTACAATGGCTATAACTCGGTATCGATTTTGCTGCCGATTCGATGGAAAGACCCCAAAATGTTCGCCTACAAGGATTTGTACGATTGCCTTCAAATTTGGCGAGCAGTTAGTCAAAACATCGATCTTCGAAAGTGTGTCGGCGATTTTTGATATTTTCATTTCTCGCACTTTTATTACGTTCGAAGGCCGAAACTCGTCAAATAAATGAACCTTCAACTTTGGAAGTTCTTATTCTGGAATGGATTAATATATTAAAAATCGCCGACACACTTTAGTAATTCAATAAGTGTTGATTGATTAGGACAGAATTGAAGTCAATGCGCGCCGTATTTCTATACGAACATTTTGCTTATTTAAATCGCACCGTTTTATCGTTTTCCTTTCCGCGTTAGAGCAGATTCGAAAAATCAGAATAAAAACTGCGTCATCATAAACTTCGTTTATTAAGCTTTAAATGATATCTAGTTTATTGGGGTTTATTAAATGCGCCGCGAAGAGAATTTTTGCGCGAAGGGTACCCGCGAAGGTTTACGGTATCCTTAAAGTATGACTAGTAGGCATATGACTAACTTATTCATTTATTATTGATTTAACTGCAAACACAAAAATTTGGGTAGAACTAAATGCAACATTATTGGTATAACTACAACAAAATATTTGGCAAGAACTAAATTATAACATTATTGGTTTACAGTAACTACAACAAATATGGCAAGAAATAAGGGACGGACTATTAGAAAAGTGATGGGGGGTGGGGGGGCTTTCTTTTTTTTTTTGCTCGAAATTTTTTTCGGAGTTTTTGTCGCATGAATATTTTTTACAGCGCAAGGGCTTGCTAGAATAATTTTGTGGCTTATCGGACAAGTAATTACTGCGAACCCGTGCTACGATTTCAACCGCCAACTGGCGGCCTTCTACAATAATTTAACTTCGGCGCTGCACAAAAGTCTCGAGCAGCTTCGAGCAGTTTCTCTCACAGAAATTTGTCTTTTGCCCTGATTTGATAAAACGCATTTCATCAAGCCCATTTGTTGTGTATAGTATGGGTTTTGGGAAGGGGGAGTTGTTTCTCCTGGCCAAGATACATGTTGTTGTAATAACATTCGTAGTGATCCTTAAAAAAGAGTGCTATTGTATTGTTCCATTGCATGAGTTCTCAAAAAAAGATATTGTACTCAATTGAATGAACTAGAAAAACATTGATCAATTTTGCCTTTTTGTCTGTTCAATTGCCTAGTCAAAGCTTGGGAATCTTGCAAGAATTTTTTTTGGGAGCCACAGAGGCTGCATGATTTTATTTTTTCCCTTGTATGAATATTTTTTTTTGCTTTTTGCCCCCCCCCCCCCTTCACTTTTCTAATGGTCCGTCCCTAAATTGAGTGGTTTTCATCCGACTGTGAAATAGATACTGACAAACACGCACTACTATACACTATGAAAGTCATTTTTATTGTATTCTCCTTGTAATTAGACAAGCAGACACTATTAAACACTGACTACTAGTTTTGTTTCACAGCCGGATGAAAACCGCTATAACATTATTGATAACTACAAAGAAAATATTTGGCTAGAACTAAATTTGGTTGAGAGCTAAATGCCAGTAACGAAAAGGGACGTCACGGAGACGGAACGTGCTATTCAAAGTAATGTAATTTAACTTCGGGCAATAACGTAAATATTACGCATCGGGAAATTTCTGGATTTGTGTAACGAACACTTTTTGGAGCAGAATCTAAGGGATTCAGACCATAAGGAGACGGGAACATGAGAGAATTGAAGTTGGGAACATTTATGAAATGAAATGCAGGAATTGGAAAAGGACAACAGGAACTAAAAGGGAAGGAATTAGAAGCGATAGAGCGGAGAAGGGAGTTGGAATGTAGGGAACTGGAACAAAAGGAAAAGGAACGAGAGAATTAGAACATCCGAAGTTAGAAAGGAGGGAATTGGACAGTCAGAAGTTTGAAATAAAAAAACAAGAAAGAGAAATGGAGGTTGTACGCGCGAAGGAAATATGGGGAACGCAAAGTAGCATTTGATTTTGAAAAAATCCGTCGACTTGGGAATAGGCCTTTCTCGATTATGCTAATAAAACTGGCATTTAATGCTACCAGAAATTCTCGCATAAAGCCAAATGCTAAAATAATGCCCGATTTCTATAGAAAATGCCACTTAATTCAAATAATGATTTTTATAATTTCAAACAAAACGTACAAACTCTTACATATATGGACACCGAGGCAAAACGCAGCTGACATGCGGTAAACATTCACTGGCCTGTGAAATGAAGACAATTGAAAAAATCTACATAACAACAGCGAACGATAAATTTGACTTGAAACCATAATTTTCGCCTCGGGTGCAAGCCTCAAAGTGCGAGGTGCAAATGTTCAGAGAAAGATATATGTTAGTTACCGGCTGGAGGTCCGTATAGGGAAAAAACTGTGACCAGGGAAGAACTGCACTCAGCTATGTTAATGCCTGGGTCTCGGTTGCTTTCAAAATGGCGGCTCAAAAACCTAAGGGGGTGGTTTATATGGAGAACTTTTAATCTTTACGGCAAAAGGTAAATAAATTCCGGTTTACATCCCATCGCACGGTTGAATGTGACCTTTGAACTCCAAAGAAAGGACTTTTTTAAAACTCTGCCTCGCGAGGAAAGGAAGGCAAAATGTTTAAGGGAATTAAGACGTTATGTAATTAATGCTAGGACAAGTATCATTGGTCCAACTAGATATGACGGCCACTTCATCAGGAAGCCTATTTTTGGACACTTTGAAATCTGATATCTGCTAATAACTTCATAAATGAAAACTATCTAGTTGGACTGATAAACTTGAAGGTATGGTCTATTACTTCATTAGTTTCTGGTGTATTTGTAACAATTTTTAACTTTATTGTCCAACTAGTTCTGTGATACTAAAACAATTAGACCTCTCGCCCCCTCAAGGGCCACGGGTCAATAGCTATCGACTCGTAGCCCTCAAAGGGCTGGAGGTCTAATTGTTAAGGTGACTCATTCGAAATTCAAAATGCACCCAACTGTGTCTAGAGCGCAAATCTGCGTCGTCAAACTAACGGCTATAACTTTTGTGTCTTTTCCTCTATTGTTATAACTAGAAGTAATCGAAGATTAGTAAGTGCGCTCGTGGTTAAATCTTTTTCCGCTAACCTGATCTACAGCAAGCAACTTGCATATACACTGTAAGGTTCTAATGAAACAGCTATCAAATTTCAGCCTGACTTGTTTACTGTATCAATCTACAGAAACATTGATTACCTCTATGTCCAATATTCTTGAGTTGTTAGAGTAAATTCAGTAAATTCTATAGCAACAACCTTGTTTCTATTCTGAAATGTTCGTCAGAACTCTTCATACTTGTTCAGAAATCAAATCGCTGTAATGAGACATAGTCAACCATTCGTATTATTTATGTTCAAAGTCGAACAGATTCCAGAAATCTGTGCTGAAGCAGTCGGTGTCTAGTTTTCGTAGCCAATATATTGGTCAAGTATCACACTGTAGACTGAGAGAAGTTTCGATCAACGATTCTGAAAGCAGTCATGTTGACAGAACACACGTGGGTTGTACAGTTCTGTCTCGCGTAAATTTCATCGTTTGTTTACTAGAAAATACAGCACTAAACAGCCTCCTGACGTCCAGATAAGTAGCTTCGTCCATTTTTTCTTTTTGTATATTGTCAACAAATCACCAGATCCAAAATCCAGCCACGGTGGAGATCGAGAAAGCACGAAACAAACATGAACTCGTTTTATTTGTCCGCCACGTGAGCGGGAAATTACATTACGTCATAAAACAACTCACAAACCTGTTTTTCTGGTCGTTCGCAACATCAAGTCGAGGCTAATTCAGTCCCCGACATCTCAGCTCAAAACGCTACAGCATCCAGCCCACACGACGCGATTAGAATGCGCTCGTAGAACTCGCGCAATTATTTTTTCAAATCCTACTTTAATGATGTATAAATATGCTACTGGGAACCGATCTTCTTGAAAACATTTTTAGAAGTCACAATCTAAATTTTTGTGAGGCCCTAATTTCATATTCCGGTCGTACTAGAAAAAATTTTGCCGGTTTTTTTGGCTGAAATTTCAGGAATCGATTCCAGTTGTAGTGATCTCAAATCAAGTGAGGTTACAGAAAATTCGTCGGAACAGAAACGCAGTAATAAAAATACCGTCAGTTATGGTCAACTGTGACCAAAATAGAACGCTGATTCTGCTTGGCTTGAATTGAATTTTAATAGTGCTCCGAAAACTCATTATTTTGGGCTCTTCCATCGGCACTATGTTGTATAGTAATGTATTAAACTTTACCGAAGGTCAGATTGTAAATACCATGAAATACTAAAATGTTCGAACATTATCTACCGAGGAAAGAAATTGTGAAAGCGCAATGAATTTATTACAAGAATGTCGAGTTAAAATGTGTTGTTATTACGTATTATTTCTTTCTAAGATGTATATAGACGAGAAGCTCGATGCAGTGGTAATACTTAGTAAGCAAGTTTGAACATCATGCGTGCTTATTTGATATAGAAGAAAATTGTTAAAGTTACGGCGGTCATGCTCTGGTCATGCACGCAGATTTGAAGCTGTCTTGTTTATGAATGGTAATGAAATCTCGCATTTTGCCAGGGGGAACACAGTAGGCCAACTCTAATAATCGAACAAAGAAAACGTTTATCGTCGACTCTTTTTTGTTCCATAGGGACTTAACAGACAATTGCTATTTTCGGAGCGTGACTGCTATTGATTAGATTTGGCCTAATGAGCTCCCCCTGGAAAAACTTCAGATTTCATTATCATTCATAAACAAGAGAGCTTCAAATCTGCGTGCAAAACCAGAGGGCGAATGTCGTAACTTTGTTATTTTCTTCTATGCCAAATAAGCAAATATAATGGTCAAACCGTTACTAAGTTTTACCAATGCCACAAACTTCTCGTCTATATAAATCTTAGCAAGAAATAATACCTACTAACGGCACATTTAATGCGACATTCTTGTAACAAATTCATTGGTCTTTCACAATTTCTTTCTCGGTAGATAATGTTCAAACATTTTAGTAGTTCATGGTATTTGAAATTGGACCCTCGATAAAGTTTAATACATTACTATACAACATAGTGCCGATGGAAGAGCCCAAAATAATGAGTTTTCGGAGCACTATTAAAATTCAATTCAAGCCAACCAGAATCAGCGTTCTATTTTGGCCACAGTTGACCATAACTGACGGTATTTTATTACCGCGTTTCTGTTCCGACGAATTTTCTGTAACTTCGCTTGATTTGAGATCACTACAACTGGAATCGATTCCTGAAATTTCAGCCAAAAAAACCGGCAAAAGTTTTTTCTAGTACGACCGGAATATGAAATTAGGGCCTCACAAAAATTTAGATTGTGACTTCTAAAAATGTTTTCAAGAAGATCGGTTCCCAGTAGCATATTTATACATCATTAAAGTAGGATTTGAAAAATAATTATAACAATAGAGGAAAAGACACAAAAGTTATAGCCGTTAGTTTGACGACGCAGATTTGCGCTCTAGACACAGTTGGGTGCATTTTGAATTTCGAATGAGTCACCTTAAAACACAGGCGATCCAAGCTCTATTTGGAAAGCATCAGTTTCTTCATTTCGCCAATCAGCAACGGGAGATTTGATTCGTCATGTTTTCTAAAAACAATGCGCGCGTACCCCCACCCCTCACAACAGAACAGAAGCACAAAATGAGTTTAGTTCACTGTTTTACTTCCATGCTCAAAACCCATCAAAGACTTTTTATCATAACTTTTGCTGTTCCCGTAATATGATTGGCTGATTTGCCATGGTAAATAAGAGTGCAGACAACGCTGTTTGCATCAAAACGCGCGCGCGCGCTTCTAAACCAACGGAAAAACATTCGAATGCGCGTGCAATCCCAACGGAAAAGTCTTATATGAATTTTGATTGGCTGCACGCAATGGCATTGTTTTCCAAATATAGTGTTTAGTGATTGCGAGTTGTTCGCTGGTTGTCTCATCAGATTCATTCGTCTGCACGTTTCAACTAAGGTCACGAAGTGATATGTTTCTGATATCACTTAAACCAGCTTTAGACCAGAGGACGGATTCCATTACATTACATTGACACTGATTGAGTACATTACTTTTACTCCCCTCATTAGCATAGACATTCATGGGTTTTGTCTCCATTAAACATGGCCGGCAAAACAAAGGATTGTTTACAATTTCAGTATTTATGATATTCACGCTCAACGCAGGTATTGTTCCTGTATTTTATAGGAGAGTCTGCATAAACTCACGAAGGAAGTCAAGGGGCTGCGTGAAGAAAACGACAGCCTGAAAGAAAACCTTATCAGAGAAAGGGTTCGTAAGTCCATGTGCTTCACAAACATATGCAAATGTATATGCCCTAGTATAAGCCTTCAGAGCTTCAGTATTCTAGATACAGTTCTTGCCATTCGTTATTTAACACTTTTCTATTTCAATTGAAATGGATAGTGGCAGAATATAGTAAATGTTCCTAAAGCCACTATCCACCGAAATTGAAATAGAATTAGTACATACCAGCAAGGTAACCTGTCGAATTTTCAGTCGAAAAACAAAAAAAATGTTATCGTTTTAAAACGGGCGTGACATAACTCACTGATTTGCATAAGTACAATTTTGGTCGATTTTGACAGCTCTAGAATGTTTGCAAGCATTTACCTCGAAAAGCTGGGGAAGAAAGTGGACAATTCATGGGATTTTCAACAAAATTGGACATGTGCGAGCAATACATTGTACCATTTCAATTCAAGAAGTAACATAGGCTCAAATTGAAGAGCGTTTTGCAAGCAATTCACAAGTTTCCGAAATGAAAATTATTTAATTGCCGACAGCGACTCGTTGCACAAGTAAGTTAGTTTGCTGGAAATATGGAGTGAATAAACACCGCAAATACGGTTAAATGGCTTTACGGGGTTATCATTAGACAAAAGTAGAACTAGCTACGCAGAGAAGTCTCTTTTGTGGCGGACAGTTCGCTCGCAAAAAAAGAAATACAAGAAAGCTGCCGATCAGTCGTGAGACGAGAGAGTGACAAAGAAATCTAATGTGTTCCTTATTTATTTTGTTTTTTTAAATAAAAATCGATCGCCACTACGTGAATTTTTTTTGCCAACACAACACTATAGACAAGGCCAGTTATCGCTTTAGACTAATAGATTTGATGATAACCCACACAGGGAAAGCAAAGTAATCAAAATATTTTGCGAAGTCTGAAAATATGGTATCGGAGGCAATATATTGGGTCGGAACAGAAAAAGCTCGAAAAAAAGTCCCGTAAATTACTTTGATCAAACTCAACTTTATTTGGTGATTGGGATAGATAGTACTTTCTGTGGTATGAATGTAAAGGGAAACTAATTTTCAACCAAGAACAGAGTGGACCACTCTTAGGGAGACAGCCTCTTAAAATTTATTTTTGTCATTGCCCCCTAGTCCAATTGTATAAGCTTTCTTACATGACATGTTTTGGTTAAACTAAGGAGGTGTATGACTTTTTCCGAAGGGGTGTGATTAAATTAGGTCTAGAAATTGGACTTCACGTTGTACCAGGAGCCCCGTCCATCTCCCATCTGTTTCACAGTGTTAACAGCGTATTGGAAAATGAAGCCTGGATGAAGTTATTTTTAGGTTCAAATTTCCACGCAAGGCTTTCTTCACACATTCGTTCAGCCAGCTAAACTATAGGTGGCATACGCTTTGTTGAGAACCTTATTCAAGCGGTTAATTGCTCTACATATAACTTCAGGCCTGCCTCATTTTTAAACTCGCTGTTACACCTTCCTACCCCTAAATGGACGCTCCTTGGTAAGAGGCTCCTGTATCTGTCTAATTGCGAGCGAGCGTTAGCGAGCGAGCATACTAATCTTTTCAAGTCCTAACGCGCGCAGAGCATTCTGGGATAGCTGCAAGATGATATCCGTGCAGCGTTGAGATTTTTCGTCTGGATGACTGGAACAATGGGATAATCGATATCCAATCGATATCAGCTGGGGGTTGCCTCAGCGGGGGGTCACATTTCAAGATGGCGGCTGCGGCGGCTACGCGATGGTAAACTCTGGTTCTTCGACTTAAAAACTGTTCTCTCAAGCCCCGAGAGCGGACTTTTGTTTCTAGGTAGGTTCTTCGTTTCTTTCACTTGCAATTTTAAACTCCCGTTATTATATTTTATACCACTTGACCTTTTGTCCCGGAGTTTTTGCTGTGGTTCAACGATAGATTCCACGGCAACCAAAGCACATTTCGCTTTCTCTCCATAGGCATAGGACTGACCTTCCCTTTTCATAATGAATGCCAAGCAAGACAAGCATATTATGCAGGAAGGTTGTGATTACAATAGATGGTATACAAGCAGCGACAAGCAGACAACAGTTATCTAACCTTATAGCTGATTCCTGATACAATCATTGAAACAGAATTCATACTGGATTGTTTCAAATTAATATAACAACACGATCAACCTCTAAATATCCTAAGGCTTTAAATAATTTTGAGATCTGTGGAAACTCCATACAATGGTTGTGACAATTGTACTAAACAGTCTATTGCATTTGCACTCCACTTGACTGTATGTATGAGATAAACACCATGTGGAACATGTCACTACTACAATGGAATTACAATCATGACAAATGGTACTACTATTGCAAATGCCAGGGGCAAATTGCTTGGTTGTTTGGCAGTTTCAAGAAAGTTTACGCAAGACTTCAGGTATTTTTTCTGTTAAAGTTAACCTATAGTTCTGTTCACCTTGAATCTGAAATAAATTTGATCGGGTTGTATTATGAGTCAAACTGGTTTGTTCTTTCTTTGGTCTGCATTTGTTCATCTCATTATTATTAATAGGGAGTATGTTTTTACAACCATTTCACGAAGATTTGCTTACTTTAGGCCTGGTTTCCATATAGTCTTATCTGTCATATCAGTCGACAGTGAAACAATGGACATTGGAATTATTCTTTTGTTTCACGGTTGACTGATACGACAGATAAGACTATATGCAAACTAGGCCTAAGAGGAACAAGACAATTCCCATGGGTACTTGAAATAAATGGATTTTAGAAATAAACTTGATTGATTGAGTGATGTTTTTTATGTGTGCTAAGTTTTGAGTTTTTCCTTTTCTTTCTGTAGACTCATCCAAAGAATATAATTCCAGCAATGTTATAACTAAAAAAATAAGAGAGTTAAAACTAGCTAGCCAAAGAAACTGCTAAGTGATTGCAATTGTAAGCACATTATTTGTGAATAATATAACAAGAAAATCTGAGGGATAAATCGAATAATATTACTGGTAGGATCTGTATTAATCTAAGGCATAAGAAAATTAAATTAAAAGCTATTTCTGAAATTAAGAAAATTTCTTTATCAGTTTTTTTCTGTATTTTTGTAATTTGTTGCATCTCCAATTTTGGTCTGAATTTCTGGCAAATTACTGTTGTTTTTTAGCACACCAAGTGAATGTTTACTTCCTATTCAGTCACCTCATTAAGCTGCATTACATAGACAATATTATGCCATGTGGAGACCTCTGAGTGATAAAATTTATAAATTTTGAGCAAAAGATGATCATATTTTTTAGCTACCAGTGGTCATATATGGACATCATGACAAATCGGTATTAAATAAGATGACAAAAGAAATCATTTGCCTTGGATATTGCTCTTCTGATGATTTCTACAGAGGAGGCACATTCTCTATTGCCGCGAGCACTTCACTTTCTGTTAGAAACTTCTAGTTTATTCATTATTGTAAGTACAGTTCAGTGATTATGGAGCCTCTGGTAGCTCAGTTTTTAGACCGTCTTACTAGCATTAATAAGGCCGCGGGCTCGAGTCCAATCTAGAGACTAGGTTATTTATCTATCAGTCAGCATTAAACGTGGAAAAATTGGTCAGCATTAAACGTGGAAAAATCATGATATCTTGAACATATATATGAGCAGTTGAAACGCGAAACTGGCCTTATCCCAAAATTGGGCTACTTCTGAAGGACTGAGGCATGATCTTAAGTTCGCCATTCTCCTTCCGCTATATCGCAATTAGGGATTTCGTGTTGCATTTGCTCATAACGAAGATATAAAAAGAATGCAGCATAAAATTGTAATTGCTTTGTTTTGTAGGGTAACCATTCATTCATTCAATCATCAAGTCACCCGACGTCAACAGGCAGGGAACCCAAGGACTTCCATTTCCCATAGAGTGTTCTTACCAGAGCATGGACAGGAGAAAGTCTTCGAAGACGCTAATGTAGGTTCCATTTTTGTGCCCAATCAACCGTTACTAGCACATAAATTTACAGCCGATTGCGTTTGAGCGTTTTACCCTAAACTGTTCGCACGTTACGTTTGAACGTTTGAAAGTTGCGTTGTGAGACAAAAAGTCGGACGTTTCCAAGGGCAACCGCCATGTGCATTTTTTACTGACCAATCAGAGAGGACAGAACTCTTTGGTGCGCCATAGAAACGTCTCCTTTCATCCTAGAAACGCAACTTTCAAACGTTCAAACATAACGTGCGAACTGTTAGGGTAAAACGCTCAAACGCAATCGGCTGTAGGAATTGTTTGTCGAAATGACAATTTTTATAGAAAAATACAACAATCACCCCCGCCCAACGACACATGGGAGTACCCCCATCCCTCCCCCTCCCGGAGTTGTGTGGTTCAGGAAAATATCCCCCCTCCACTCATCCCCCCCCCCCTCACTCCACGGAAGTGTGTAAAGTGACACAACCCTCTGGAATTTCTAAAGGAAAAAAAAGCTGAGTATTTGTATGAAAAACAAAACAGGTAAATTGACTCTAGAATTTTGAAGCCAGGTCCTTGAGTACCACACATTGGAACCACACATTTTATGTGGGCTGCAGTGAGTACTGAGGATATTCTACAACCTGAATGTGATTACTGCAGTGCCAGGGGATGCAAGCTAATCCTCAAGATGCATTTGAAAAAACCCACATGAAGCTAGTCACAGATACAAATGACTGAGGTTAATCTTTTTCATTTTTATGACAATGGTGAATTATCTGATATTTTTATTGTATCGCGATTCACCCTGTCACTCTGTGTTATTGTGAGCCGTCAATATTTTGTGGAATTGACGGCTCGAAAAGAGCTCGCAAAATTTAACTTTTTTCGCACGAATTTATGTTTCATTTCATTGTCAATAGTTAGAAATAACGTTTAGCTATATTTCTAGCAAAATCTTATGGCAGAAATAGATTTTCCTGCACTTGATCGCTGCTGTTCCCAGCATTGGAAGTCTACAAAAATAAACAACCTAATCGGTATTTGGTATCCTACAAGATATCTTTGAAAATGTTCGCGCCTTCCGACAGTGACATTAGTCTACAGTGTCATTAATATTATATTAATATTAGTATGATGTAATATTTAAAAGCCGACTATGAGGACTTGACGGGATTTCAAAGTCCGCGCAATTAGTTCCAGTCCGAGGCGAAGCCGAGGACTGGAACTAAATCCCGTCAAGTCCGAATAGGAGGCTATTGAATTACTTCAAATACTCAATAATTATTTATTTTTTAATTCCTTGGTCATTTGATACTCGGCCTGTGACAATCTTCAATCATCAACCCCTCTGTACCCTACCCAAACAGGATTTATCAATATAATCATATATTTTTACTTGTGAAACTTGAATTACGTCACTAGTCATGCGCACAAATGAAAAGGTCTAGATTGTTCCCACAAAGCCTCTCCCACATGAAAGGTGGCGGCGCACATGCATATAGTCTGGAACAAGATCCTTTCTTTTCTAGATTTCCGAGAGAGGAGACCTATGTCTTCTCACCGAACATTCCTACAGTCTGCCTTTGTACGGCATAGACTGACTAGTACAAAAACATTTCGATGGCGAGGGCCTTGAAATTGACCGATCCCTATGTTGACGATAGCTCCGCCCACTCATAGCAAACAATAGGAAGTTTTCCCTATGGAATTCAAAATGTCCGAGCAACAAACTTGTATATCGAAGATTTTTCAATAATTATTCAGCTTTTCAAGATAAAAATATAAAATCCAAATTGCATGCAACAACTTCTAACAACTCCCTGCAATCGGTGTCTATGCCAAATATAAAATTTGGCTTGTCCGACGTAGCAACAGTAACTAGGGGTATAACAATGAATGCGGGATCGGTGAATTATGAACTTGGATTGCGTCACTAGTCATGCGCAGAAGTGAAAAGATCAAGAGAGTTTCCATAAAGCCTGTCCCACATGGAGGTTGGCAGCGCACAAGCATATAGTCTCGAACCAAAATTCTTTATATTTACTTCTCCGAGAGAGGACACTTTTGTCTTCTCACTGAGTGGTTCTTACGGTCTGCCTTTGCACAGCGCAAAGACTGACCAGTAGAAAAACTTTTCGAGGGTCAGGACCTTGAAATTATGAATATTCATAGTTCAAAGGTCCTTGGACCTTAAAGTTTTCAAGTCCCACTTGCAGATGGGATTTCAAGGTACTGCACGTGGTACAAAATGAGAGCTCTGGTTGGATGACTAGCTCATGAATAATTAATGAGTATTTGAATAATATTTCCACTTGCCTGTTATATGTGGAAAATATTTGAAGCACTCATATTTATAAGTTATACCCAGACAAATATCTTGGAAACCTACAAAATCAAGAGTTAAGCCTTCACCTCAGCGAAATGGATAAAATATTCCAAAATTCTAAGAATAACAGGTTAATAAGTTCAAGAATTACTGTACCATTGCCTTATCGGGAGTTTGGAAGCGTTTGGAGATTGCATTGCATAGTTTTTGATGACCAAAGAGTTAAAGTTGGATGACGTTCGATTCGTTCAATTAATGGCTGCCGCCTTGGCAAGCAAACATAAATTCTCCCAAGTACAATCACTCAAAGCTATGGCAACGGACGTAGAATCGCTCTCAAACTGAAATCACTTAAAAATGCGACGGTATTCCACTTGGAAATTTTTGTTCGTAGTTGAAAAACACAAGAAAACATAGAAATTTCTTCAAGGAAGTGAAGCGCTGCAATTTCAATCTCTATTTCCTATCTCTTGTTTCTAGGACCTTATTCAGTCTGCCGTAGACGGATATAACGTGTGCATATTCGCGTATGGCCAAACAGGATCCGGAAAAACCTACACAATGTTCGGTGATAGCGATGGCAACCATCCTGGGATCGCCCCTCGGGCCATGGATAAAATTTATGCCCTGCTGGATGAAAACAAGTAGGTTATCAAGCAAAATCAGTGTCTCGTGATTCTGTCTTGTAAACTGGCAGGTTTACAAGATGAGCAGCCGTGTTGTATCAGGTTTACGACGAGCCGAGGCGAGTGATGAATTTGATACAAATGGATGAGAATGTTGTAAACTACTTAAAAAAAAGATGGCATTCTGTTTTTTTTTGTGGCTATGGAAATTCAATTTCAACCACGCTACCGTCATTTGATTTCTAGTGATTCCTAGCTATTGTGTGTTCTTATTAATTAGTTATGATTTTTTTTCATCAAGCAATAAAAGTACTTTCCGCGTGCTCTACTTTCTTACAGACACGAGGGGATGTTGGAGAACTGATCAAAACTTATCAGTTCGATCAACATTTCCCAATTGTTTGTAAGAAACCAGAGTGCACGCAGAAAGTATATTTCTTGCTTTTAGAAAATAACATACGCACGCGCGACAGCGTTGCGTAACAATCGTGTTTCTCAGGCCTCTAACAAACACGCCTTTTCACCAATGAGAATGCGCACATTCACAATACAACATAGGTGTTATTTTCTAAAAAGAAATATAGATCCTTTTAGATCTTTATAGCCGAATTTCGATTTCTTACTTAAAAAATAGAAAAAAATTATAAATAAAAATATATAAAGAACGAATCTGCATCACAAAATGAATAACTTGAGAGACATTATGTCAATATCTTTGCAAGTTTGGAGTAGGGATAGCGGGGTAACTTACGTTTTCGTAGTGTGGGATACCATAAAGGTACTGATTTATTATTATTATTATTATGTTCTAGAACTATATAAAGACAAGGTTATAGATTTACTTACTGGGGATCATGGTGATGTGAGTATATACACTTTGATTATTTTTAATTACTGCGAATTACCTTACCAGTCTGCAGAATATTTTAAAATGCCCTGTCAACAACGTCAATTCGGTATAGAAAAAGATGCCGACCACATTTCTATTATTGCGAACAAACTTCAATATTGGGCGACTCCAATTTTTTTTAATGTTATGCCAATGACTCCTCTGGAAAGTTGATGTCTGGTCCTGCTATAGGGTCATACTACTTGGGCAAGCGCGACCTAATGATTTTCATCCAAATGAGTTATCTGACGCAATAGTAACGTGCGCTAAATTGGTGAAAAATGTGCTAATGTTTAGCAAAACGTAGACTGACTGGAGGTCTAGGTAATAGTCCTCAGCGTTGTAACTTCTGCGCAGACTATACTGCGCCACTCTTGCGTTACTGAGACCAGAATGAGTAGTGCTTGATGTTTCTGTCTTATCTCCCCGGGGGGATTCCCCATATTTTCAGACGGGGGTGCTCGTCCTATCCCTTAGGGTATAAAATTGACAGACGTGCTATCTCTTAGGGGTGTTTAAAATCAGCCCTATCCCTTAGGGGAGTCTCAGACCAATCCTTGCCCAGAAATATATTGGTACTGACACCAGAACCGATGTTTACAAAGGAAACTTGGTTGAAAACCCTAAAATTTGCTGTCTTTTAGGGGTAAATTCGGCGGTCGCCACGCCAAATTTGCTCTCTTTTAGGGGTAAATTTTCTGTTTGCCACACCCATTTTGCTATCCCTTAGGGTCAAAATCAATTTTCCCGACGAGCACCCCCGTCTAAAATATTGGGAGTCCCCCCCCCCCGGGCTTATCTCTTTAGACCTCTAAACTGGACATCAGGAAAGGTGTACAATTTAATCTTTCAGTCAATCAGATAACATAGACAAAAGTAATTACACAATTGTGACTACTACGCTCGCAAAAAGGAGAGATTGCGCATGGACTTACGAACCCTTTCGCTGGTGAGGTTTCCTTCATCTCCTTCTTCCTCCATCTCCTTCTTCGGCTCATCCAGACCCTCCTATAAAATACAGGAACAATACCTGCGTTGAGCGTGAATATCATAAATACTGAAATTGTAAACAATCCTTTGTTTTGCCGAAGAGATTGGTCAGTCGGTCAGTCTTTTCAAATCGTAGAAATCATGACACGGCTACACAATCTACTGATGTTCTGATAGTAAATAGTGCCAAACATATTTGACAGTTAGATGTCGAATGAATTGAGCTAGATACGCTTACCTTGGACAAAAACATGCCAATTATTGATTTAACTGCAAACAAATATTTGGCTAGAACTAAATTGTAACAATATTGATTTAACTACAAACACAAATATTTGGCTAGAACTAAATTGCAACATTATTGGTTTAACTACAACAATATTTGGCAAAAACTAAATTATAAATTTATTGATTGAACTGCAAATTTGGCTAGAACTAAATTGTAACATTATTTATTGAACTGCAAACAAAATATTTGGCAAGAACTAAATTAGGGGTGGACCATTAGAAAGTGGGGGAGGGAGGGTGGCAATTCTCAAAAAAATTCGCGCAAAGCCAAACCTTCCGAAAAAATAATCTTGCAGAGATTCGAGCTAGAAAATAAAAAACCTACAAAGACATGGCCTGGGCTCTCAAAGTTTTTGCACGTGACACTTCGACGTTTGCCACGCCAACTTTGTGGTTTTGGCATGTAAACATTACGGTAAATTTACCAAACCGTTAGAATTTGAGCCAGATTCGGCGGGGAAAACATGATAATTCGTAGAAATGCTTTTGGACGTGATTATAAACCGAAGTTTGAATCACTTGAAGCTTTTAACCTGGCAAATGTCAAAGTGTGATGCGCCAAACGCCAAAGTTTGAAGCGCCAAACTGTCTAATTTTAGACATCAAAACTTTGAAGTACCGCCCCTAATTAGTGGCGTTTTTCTTTTCAAGTGTTTTCGCTTAGATGAAATCGACGGTATTTATTTAAAAAAAAAAGCAATCTGGATGAAGCAGCGAGACCTGAAGTCCTGAAAGGAGAGATCAAAAATTTCTAGCATAGTTTCTTAGAACTCGCGCAACAAAGACATTGCCTTACAAGAACAAGTTTCTTGCCAAGGAAAACAAACTCTCCCAAAAATTCCCTGCAGTGATAGACCTGGCAGGCAGTCACTATGTTCAAACAAAGTTCAACACTTAGGTAAGTGTGACTTCGACGTTACAAGTATAGCATTTCGTCATTTGCGGCACGCAGTTACGCGCATAAATAATAAAACCTACAAATTTTGATTAAAAAAACGGAATGTTGATCTATCCTTTCTCTAAGGCTTGATAAAATGCGTTGATCAAAAATCGGGCACGCTTGGCGCGCAACGATAGAAAAATGCGATACCCTATATAAATAAAGCATAAGAACATTTTTCTACATATACATAGAGGACAGGATTTCTTACTCCATTTCTGAACCAATATAAATATGGTATAAGAAAATTCTTGCACAATTTGATCACCGGAAAAAATTCATACGCAAAAATATTGCCACTCCCCCTCCCCCAATTTCTAATGGTCCACCCTTATAATATTTATTGATTTAACTGCAAATTTGGCTAGAACTTAATTGTAACATTATTGATTGAACTGCAAACAAAATATTTGGCAAGAACTAAATTATAATTTATTGATTTAACTACAAACAATTATTTGGCAAGAACTAAATTGTAACATTATTGATTTAACGACAAACAAAATATTTGGCTAGAACTAAATTTGGAGAACTAAATGCCAGTAAGGGCGCAGTCATATTTTGAGTCTCTTTTTTGAAAAGTGAAATGTGAATAAATGGTGATGGTGATGGTGATGGTGATGGTGATGGTGATGGTGATGGTGATGGTGATGGTGATGGTGATGGTGATGGTGATGGTGATGGTGATGGTGATGGTGATGGTGATGGTGATGGTGATGGTGATGGTGATGGTGATGGTGATGGTGATGGTGATGGTGATGGTGATGGTGATGGTGATGGTGATGGTGATGAATCTGGCGGCGTTATCTCTTTCTGGTAGTGACAACCGCTCTCCAAATTCTTGCTCCCATCTAATATGTGCCACTCTTTCATAAATCCCGGTCCAAGTAGCCTCTCTTCGGTGTCGATGTCAACTAGACGAACCTGTCTAGCTGTTTCTCACTCCATTCTCTAACTACCTCCCTCGTTTATCTGAAAAATTTAAAATGCAAGATGGCATTTATTTTAATTTACATAATTTGTGGCGTTTTGATTATATTTTTACATTCTCCACCCTTGGCCATTGTTTCTATAAAGCGAAATTAAGCTACATTTATGTACGCATGCGCGCCATTTCAGCGAATAAACGAAGGCCCTCGAATGGATGTCACCAGAGCCTCCCCTGCGAGGAACGAGCCGGGGAGCTCTGGGTTCGAGAATGCTCGTTTGCCTGCTTTACTCGACTGTACCTCTTCCTCGTATCCCTTTCTGTTCTGAAACGTAAGCATTTACTTACATCTACAACATTTTTTTTTTTTTTTTTTTTTATTTAAACCATATTTGGCATTTGTCCCAAGAGCTAGTAGCTCATCTAGGGGATTCATGCATAACATTATACTAACATTTCATTTTGCATGTTTTTTTTTTTTTTAGATACAAACTTTTTACTTTATAGCGAACACACACGTAGATAGAAAGAATGTTGGCCAAGAGAAAAAAAGATTAAGTAAACCTTTTCGTTTCTTTGATGTATTGTCTTACTGCTGCAAAAATTGCCACATTACCATTGAAGTTAAAAGTCAAATTTCCATTTAAGAGAATCTCGGTTCTTTTAGTAGTATTAAGAGAATTCCAGGTAATGCCAGCAATTTCTTCGACAGAGGCGAAAAGAGAATTACGTTGAGCAGCATATCTAGGGCAAAATAGAAAATAGTGTGCGACATCTTCTTTCCCTGCACCACAGGAACAAGCTGGCGAGTCTACACAATTAATTGAATACAGGTACCAATTAAGGGCACACTGCTTTAATCTTAATCTTGTATGCAAAATTGAAAAATATCTTTCTTCACCGACACCTAAATAAACCAGCTTGTTCACTGGTGGTACAGGGAAAGTTTCACGTAATAAGGCACTCTTGAAAGAAGCTACAGATAAGCTATCGCGAATTGACTGAGGCAAGCTATTCCACAATTGAATGGTAGAATAAAGAAAATATTTTTTTGATTTTTCAGTATTAATAAATGGTATTATTAAATTGGAATTATTCCTTAAGGCATACGAGGTCGCACTAGCTACTTGCTGAGGGCAGATTGAAGAAAGATACGGAGGAGCAAAATTATTTACCATTTTGTATAAAAGAATCAGCTTGTGCATTTTCCTTCTATCAGCTAAACGACGCAGACCAGTTTCCAATAACAAGGATTCCCTGTGGGTTCCTTTAATTGCACCAGTAATGACACGCGTAGCATCAAATTGTATACTCTCTAAGAGATCAGATTCACCCTTTGTGCATCCGTCCCAGACAACATCGGCGTACTCTAGATTTGATCGAATTAATGATTTATATAACACTTCAAGAGTGTGTCGGGATAACGTAAACTTAAGTCCTTTTAACAAGTTTAATTTTTTCGATGCTTTCTGGTAAATCTTGGTTAAATGAGCCTTCCATGACATTTTACTTTCCAAAACCACACCCAAGTGTTCGTGCTCCTTTACAATTTCAATTTTCATTCCTCCCATACACAAGTCTGGGTGGTGTGGCAAGTTTTTTTTAAGTGAGAAGGTCATTGATTTCGTTTTGGCTGCATTCATAGTTACTAACCACTTGCTGGCCCAGGAGGAAATAGAAAATAAATCGCTATTCAACTCGCTAGCAGTAGCTTCAGGGGACACATCCACTTCATTTAATAGCAGCGTGTCGTCAGCGAATAGAAAGCAGCCGCTCTCGAGCCCAACCTGGATATCATTGATATAAATGAGAAATAAAAGCGGACCTAAGACGGAGCCCTGAGGCACACCGGCTTTGATAGTTTGGCACGAGGAGCTGCTTCCTTCGATAACAACCTGTTGCTTTCTTTCACTTAAATAACTCTCAAACCACTTATAAAGATCACCCCTCACACCAACCCTTTTCAATTTGAGGAGCAGTCCCTCGTGCCAGACCTTATCGAATGCTTTGGATATGTCCAAAAACACCGCGCGTACTTCATTCCCCCTATCAAGTGCTTCATGTATTTGGTTCACGATATAAACCAATTGCATTACAGTCGAATCATTTAAACAAAAACCAGATTGAAAACGATAAAAAAATCCTATCCGCTTTAAAAAAGAATACAATCTGAGAAACAATTTTTTCACATATTTTACTAATACTAGGCAGGAGAGAGACCGGCCGATAATTTACTTTGAATTGTCGGTTATCGCGTTTAAACAATGGTATAACATTCGCTAACTTCCAATCACTTGGGAATTGACCAAGAGATAGAGAAAGGTTAATTAAATTTGATAATGCAAGTGCGAGCCCACTCTTACAAAGCCTTAGTACCTTGTTACTAATTCCGTCAAAACCACACGCTTTATTCACATCAACAAGGTCCAGCAACTTGTACACCTCGTCTTCACTAGTCGACACGCAAGAAATGGTAGGGTGTGTCGCGTCTTCGATTTCATTTGAAATAGGGCTAACAGTCGCATGATCATCAGTAGCTGGTAATTGTGATTGACTTACAAAAATTATTAAAAACCTCAGCTTTTTCTTTCGGGTCTGAATATATTTTACCATCATCATGTATTGGTGGTATGGAGTTAAATCCTTTTGAGCCATAAAACGACTTGGCGACCTGCCACCATTTTTTACTGGGCGTTGCTGGGTCACTTAGTATTTCATTGACGTTATTATTGTAATCATGTTTCGCTTGCCTAATTAATGAAGTTACCAAATTCCTCTGAGTGCGGTACGCCTCCCAATTTTGAGGCAATTTATTATGAATAAAAAGTTTTAAAAAACGATCTCGTTTGCGAATTGCACAACGAATATGGCCACGCATCCAAGGCTTGTCGTTGGGACGAATTGTGACAACTTTGCTTGGAATGAAGCAGTCAATAACAAATTTAAACAATGAAAACCACTTTTTATAAATAGCATCAATTCCGTCTGTCGTATCAGAAAATACACTATTCCAATCCGCTTCACTCAGTGCACGATTCAAACCATCTTCGTCGACATTTGAAAAATTTCTCACCTGACGCTTAAAACATTTTTGCCTATAAACAGGGATTGCTAAATTCCCATAAATAATATTGTGATCACAATTCGAGGGAGGACTGAGTGTCCCTAAACGTGTAAATATTTCCGGGGAATCGGTTATCAAAACATCTAAAATTGATTCTGACGTGTCCGTTATTCTTGTGGGTTCCTTAATGAGCTGAGAAAGCGAATTGCATTCTAAAAAATTCCATAACTTCGTACCCACACTTGTATTAGGTGTTGATGTTTGACAGAAATTATAATGGGCTTTTAGATCCCCAATTAATACAATAGCCGAATAATGCATTGGTTGAATTACATCAAGGCGATCTTGCAACCTCGCAAAAAAATAATCTTCCAGATCGGCACAAGAATCGGGTCTATAATATACTCCACAAATAATCTTAAATTTGTCTAAACTTAATTCAAGCCATATGCATTCAATATCGTCACATTCTAGCTCAGGTTTTCTTTTGAAAGATAAATGTTCCGCAATATAAACTGCCACACCCCCAGCTCTAATTTCCGAGCGGTCTTTTCTCAAGGGACTATGATACCCTTCAATAAACAACTTGTCATCAGGAATGCGATTATTCAACCAAGTTTCAGAAACAGCAAAAATATCAAACTTATTCGACTGGACCAGAGAAGAAATTTCAGTGAATTTTTCGTTAGATCTATCCGAAAAACGAAAACTGCGTACATTTGCGTGTGCAATAGAAAGGCCAGGTTGTCTGGGGCCTGGATTCGGATGAACCGTACCCGAAGCGAGCAACATAATTAACAAAACAAGAAAATGCATTACCAATTCACCAATTGAAAGACCCACAGAAAAACCGCAAGATATAATTATTTCCTTATTATTAAATAGCCCTATAGCTGCTCGGTACGCTTGTAAATCAACCCCCATCTAAAAGTATCAAGCATGACTCACCTCTAGTCGAAGTTGCAGGAAAGTAAGAACAGAAATAGAAAAATAATAAAGTAGTGGCCAACATTACACATACACATACAAACACAAAAACATTAATCGTTCTGTTGTAGACAACTACGCACAACTGATCTAACGCTATAAGCATAGAGCTTGAGTCACAAGAGGAGCGGTGAGGCCCATTCTCGGCATTCAATTAGATAAAGCCAAGCTTTTCAAAATCTTCATCGTCGCGGATTCGCGCAACTCTAAATTTAGAAGGAGCAGACTCATCCTTCCATCTGGCCATAACATATCCATCTGCTGTATACACATACGCCTGATCTTTACAAACTGCTCTTGCCCGCTTATACATCTGCTGAGTTTCCCAGGTCAAGTCCTCGTTAACATAGAGTTCTTTTCCTTTCAGCTTTCTCCTTGCACGCATGACAGCCCTCTTTGCATCGTACGTCGAGAATTTCACAATAATCGCTCGATTTACTTGACTACTCTTCTGCCCGACGCGGTGGGCCCTGTCAATCAGCTCCGGCCTCATCTACAACATTGCCTCCAACCTCACGATCCTATTAGATCGCCTACAGTCTCATGGGAGGGTCAGAATTTTTTTTACTTACGACTGCATATAGAGTATAGCGCAGTACTAGGTAGGAAATATCATTAAGCAAAAATTCAGAGACAAGCTGCTAAATAACGAAAAACGAATGGCAAGAACTGTATCTAGAAGACTGAAGCTCTGAAGGCTTATAATAGGGCATATACATTTGCATATGTTTGAAGCACATGGACTTACGAACCCTTTCGCTGGCGAGGTTGTCTTTCAGCGTGTCGTTTTCTTCACGCAGCTCCTTGACTTCTTGCGTGAGTTTATCTAGACCCTCCTATAAAATACAGGAACAATACCTGCGTTGGCGTTTGCGCACTTTTGGCTTACATAACCTTAATAATATAATATAGTAATAATAATAATAAAATTTATATAGAGCGCTATTTCTTTATAAATCCAAGAGCGCTTTACATTTCTTAGTTAAGCAATATTAAGAATATACAGCATGATAAAAATTTACACTAACTTTTTTTAATTAAAAAGTTCTAAAAAGAACAGCTCGAACATTGTGAGTTGTCTTTGTGTTTCCCCCAACTACGAATCTTGCATTATCATTGTTAGTTTGCTATTCCTATAGGGGATGAAGTGCTGTCTTCATAATGCCGATATCACCGTTCCAAGAGCACTCAAGCTTGTGTTGATGGACTTCGCTTCCTGCAATAGGCTATATATTTTACTAATGTTTTTTTAAATTAAAAAAAATTAAAAAAAGAATAAACTGTGACCCTGATAAGAACTAAAAAGATAAAGTAAAAACGAGGGGGGGGGGGGCTACAGCTCGAACATTGTTTGTGAGAAAAGTTGTGTTTTCAGCTTCACGTTAAAAGTGCTGAGTGAAGTGATGTATCGGAGGTCATCTGGGAGGGCATTTCAGAGAGTGGGAGCCCTAAATGAAAATTTGGGGCATTAAGGTCTTTGCATTTCCCCCAGCGAGTCCTGCATCGCTAGATAAGGCGGCTCCTAGCGCACTCAAACTTGTGTTGATGGATTATTCGCCTCTTCCAAGGCCTGTTAAAAGAACACGATTGCCATGAAAAATGGTCCACCCCTTATAATATTATTGATTTAACTGCAAATTTGGCTAGAACTAAATTTGGAGAACTTAAATGCCAGTAACGACAAGGGCGCAGTCGTATTTTGAATCTCTTTTTTTTTTTGAAAAGTCAAATATGAATAAATGATGATGATGATGATGGATCTGGCGGCGTTATCTCTTAGTTTCTGGTAGTGACAACCGCTCTCCAAACTCTGCGAGGCAAGCCGGGGAGCTCTGGGTTCGAGAATGCTTTAAAGTAGTTTTCTCGTTTGCCTGCTTCACTCGACTGTACCTCTTCTGCTCTAAATCGTGCCGCGTTATCTCGGAGTGTCTGCTCACTGCACTTCCCATACTCCTCTTGCCATCGCCTGGCCACTCTCATCATAAAACCGTCCCCAGCTAATCTCTCCTCGTCGTCAATCTGTAGTAGACGAACCCTTTTCTCTTCTGTCCAGTCTATTCTCTTTTTGCATAAGCATTGTGAGCTTGCTATTCCTATAGTGGATGAAGTTCTGTTCGCTCGATAATGCCGATATCACCGTTCCAAGAGCACTCGAGCTTGTGTTGATGGACTTCGCTTCCTGTAATAGGCTATTTCCACTAACTGGGTCACGTGACCCATTCCACGTTTACTTAGAACTTTTGTATACCTACTTTACATTGAATATTGCATATATCAGCACTTCTGGCGATGCAATGTGCGAGCTGAAGTTTGTGATATTCAAATGACTGTGATTCGAGTGTTGGTGAAGGGCATATCCCATAATTCACCACTCACCTACGGAAGTGCGAAACTCTGATGTATGCGTGTGTACCTGGCATGAAACGGTTTGCCGTACCAAATACGGCGCTTCGTGTGGGCTTTTGGGCAGGGATCCCATATTTGCCGGGGGTAGGCATGCCATTTGCGGTATAAAGAAAGAGAGGAAGTAAGAAATCGACATACAGTGAGGCACTCGGTGCCTTTGATTATCTTGTGTCCACTCTTATTCTCTTTTTGCGTTTCCTCGTTTTCGTGAAACATTAAAAAAACCCAGCTATTTTAATTTACATAATTTGTTACATTTTTCTTAGATTTAGTACTTTTTATTTAATAATACTAGTAATAGCATTACATTTTTCTCTCTCATATAACCTACCCCCTACCCCCTCTCCCACCTCCCATTTCCCTGAGGCGTATGGTAGTATAAGTGGTTTTCTCGTTTAGCAACATTATTGGTTTAACTATAACAAAATATTTGGGTAGAACTAAATTATAATATCTATTGATTTAACTGCAAACTATTTGGCTAGAACTAAAATAACTACAAACATTACATTACATTACATTGACACGGATTGAGTTCATTATTTTTACCGTTACCTCATTAGCATATAATTATATTATAGGAGGGTGTATATTATATAATCATAAAGATGGGTCTTTAAAACGCGTATAATATTTAGAGTTAGCCTTCTTGATGAGCTCAGCTGCTCTTGTCACTACATGTTTAAATAAAAAAAACTTATGATTTCAAAACGTTTTGCATATATGAACTGCGACTATTCCATTACATAAATATCTTGTCCATTTAGTTACATCGATAAGTTGGCCTGCCACAATCTTCATATTCCTGTAACTATTAAGAAGAATTAAAGAGACATGTGACAAACTCCCACATTTTATATTTTATATCCATGGTCTTAACACCTACATTAGCGTCTTCGAAGACTTTCTCCTGTCCATGCTCTGGTACGAACACTAGAGTATTCGTCGGGTGACTTGACGATTGAATGGTTACCCTACAAAAAAACAAAGCAATTACAATTTTTATAGTTTTTCGACTGAAAATTCGACAGGTTACCTTGCTGGTATGTACCGGCTATCGGCCTCTGTTTTTTCACATTCCCCACCCTTGGCCATTGTTTTTATAAAGCGAGATGAAGCTACTTTAATGTACGCATGCGCGCTATTTCAGCGAATAAACGAAGGCCCTCAAATGGATGTCACCAGAGCCCTCCCCTGCGAGGCAACCCGAGGAGCTCTGGGTTCGAGAATGCAAGTAGTTTTCTCGTTTGCCTGCTTCACTCGACTGTACCTCTTCCTCATCCCTCTCTGCCCTGAAACGTGCCGCGTTATCTCGGAGTGTCTGCTCACTACACTTCCCATACTCCTCTTGCCATCGCCTGGCCACTCTCCTCATAAACCCGTCCCCAGCTAATCTCTCCTCGTCGTCAATCTGTAGTAGACGAACCCTTTTCTCTTTTGTCCAGTTCATTCTCTTATTGCGTTTCCCTCGTGTTCCTACATTTATTTATATTTAGTACTTTTTATTTCTATTTAATAATATTTAATAATACTAGTTAAAATAATACAAGTAATAGCATTACATTTTTCTCTGTCATATAAGATATGAAATTTTATTCGTAGCGAAAGCTAGAACAGTTTTTTTGTGAACCGTTGTTTTGAACCGTTGCCATCTTTGAATCCTTTTCCCATTCATAACCATTGGATTCGATCGTCCGTGTATATAGTATAGCGCCGTACTAGGTAGAAAATATCAAGCGAAAATTCAGAGACAAGCTTCTTTTTTACTTACATCTATCAGATTTCAACATGCGATATAGAAAAAATTCCCAAGATCGCCCAAGATTACGGCGATCTTTATAGGACCCGGAGTAGACCTTCACCCTCAGCACGTAACTACACCTGGAGATGACGAGGTTTGTTGGACTCTCTTTGGCCTATCCGTCGCAGATGTTACTGCTTCAAGATTGATTGTCCAAAATTATTTTTCGGGGTATGCACCCCTAGATCCGCCCATGGACTTACGAACCCTTTCTCTGGTACTTGTTTTCCTCCAGCAGGGCATAAATTCTGTCCATTGCCCGAGGGGCGATCGCAGGATGGTTGCCATCGCGGTCCCCGATCATTGTGTAGGTTTTTCCGGATCCTGTTTGTCCATACGCGAATATGCACACGTTATATCCGTCTACAGCAGACTAATTCCCGAGCGCCTTCCTTTTTACTTGGTAACATAAGTTCAGGGCATTTGAAGTCACCAGTGGACATAATAAAACTATGATCAAGTTTGAAAATTATTTACTTTATACCTTATTTGAAAGAGCTGAGGCTCAGAAGAAATATGCTTCTTTTCGTTTTCAAAAATCCTTTTTGGTTCCGAAGATATTAGAGTTTGAAATTTGGCCGCCATTGCTCCAAAGTGTGACTTGATGACGTCACATTCTCAAAAAACAAAGTGGTGAGTTATTTGGTGGTCAATATTTTTGTTGGATTTACATCAAATCCTATCAAATTTTACCTCCGAAACAATAGTGTTATGTAGTGGCGATTTTTATTAAAAAAAAACTAAATAAGAAACAAATTTAGATTTCTTTGTCTCACAATTGTGAAAAACACGCTTGCACTGAAACCAGAGTTGAAAAACTATAGCGCGGTACTAGGTAGAAAATAATTCAGAGACAAGCTTCTTTTTAAACATTCCCCCTCAGCACGTAACTACACCTGGAGATGACGAGGTTTATTATTGGACTCTCTTTGGCGTATCCGACGCAGATGTTACTGCTTGAAGATTGATTCTCCAAAGTTTTTTTTCGGGGTATGCTCCTCCAGATCCACTGTGTTCTGCAGTACAACAGGGGCACCTCACGTCGGATGTGGCGGCGGTCTTCCTCAAGGATAAGCTAGTGGCCGTTTGAATAGGCCATAATTGACCAGACTCATAAGTAAGAGTGCTGGGGTTCACCTGACTAGGTCACGAAATACGCGACCTAAACTATATACAAATTATATGAAAGCTCCTAATGTGGACTCCTGGTCCGCTCAATTTTCCCATTGCTTTTGTTTCTTGATTTTTTTTTATAGAAATGCATGAGAATTCAAAGTTGGCCTGCCACTAGTAGATCTTCACCATCTTACTGTAACACGGGACAGATTACAGAATAATATTGAAATAGAAGAAGTGCTAAATAACGAATGGCAAGAACTGTATCTAAAGCTCTGAAGGGCTTATAATAGGGCATATACATTTGCATATGTTTGTGAAGCATATGGACTTACGAACCCTTTCTCTGGTAAGGTTTTCTTTCAGGCTGTTGTTTTCGTCACGCACACCTTGACTTCCTTCGTGAGTTTATCCAGACCCTCCTCCTCGCAAAAAGGAGAGATTGCGCATGGACTTACGAACCGTTTCTCTGAACATCTCTTTCAGCCTGTTCTTTTCTTCTCGTAGGCGCTCCATCTCCTTCTTCAGCTCATCCAGACCCTCCTATAAAATACAGGAACAATACCTGCGTTGAGCGTGAATATCATAAATTCTTTGTTTTGCCGAATTTTCGGCCATGTTTAATGGACTTCATCAGGGCAACTCATGAAGGAGACAACAACCGTTACAATTAACGTGACATGTAGTTTTGTAGCCCATGAATGCCTATGCTTAATTTATGCAGTTGCTGCGCCACCTCTCTCGCCTCCCTATTTTTACACATAACCATTCGTAAAGTACCTACCCTCTCCAATTCAGTTATACTAAGTTATACTAAGAGGCCTCACACGACAGTATATTCTGATTTTTCCCTTCAAGTCTTGAACAACGTTATAATCCTTGGATTAATAGGGTATGCTTTTGCATACAACAAGCTTTAAGTGTTCTGTAATAAATGGGATCATTCCCTTTATTTTTTTTCTCGCTGTTTTCTTAGAGAAAAGAAAAAATAATTAAAAATGAAACAAAAAAGGCTGAACTACAATATGGCTGTCTAAAATTTGCACAATAAGTCATGTTGCTGAAGATGCGAAGTAACGGTCTCTTCCGAGTTATAATCTGCAGGTGACACATTATGGTATTAACTGGGTCACGTGACCCATTCCTTTACTCGCTGCCACAGAAATTGACTACAAAAAAAATATTTTCCTAGATGTTCTTTAGAAAGGAAACAAATACATTATTATTTATATTGCGCGGATTTCAATAAAAAGCATCATTTGCGCATTAACGATTCTAACGAAACTTAAAATAAAATGTAATGTAATCAATGGATCAAAGGAGATGAAAGCATATAAGCATGGGGTCGGTTGCTTCAAAAGCCCAATGGGAATAGCTCATCTTGGAACGTTAGAGACACTGTGACCGAAGGTTGTGACTATGCTAAGATCTGTCCTTTTAGTCCACGTATTTCTTTGTCGTCGTAGTATTTTCGGATCGTTGCGGATCTGTTTCACACAAGAAGCGTACCTGCCTATGTCATAGTCGGATGAAAACCACAATCTATATTTTAGGATTACTAAAATCTCACCGAGTCCTTTGCTTGCTCCTTTCCTCAAGTTATTTGATAATTCGTCATAATTCCTTCACGAGAACTTATGTATTTATGGCTTTACTCCACTTCCTAGATGACCCTACCAAGAAGTTGGATATCCCCCGTGCCCGGGGACGACGGCTCGGATGACATGAAGGGTATGGTAGTTATATGACAGATCATCATAGTTCCTTCACGGCAATGGACGTATTTATGACGTGCTTTATTGCACATTCCAGATGACCCTGCCAAGAAATCTGAGAAAGTAGAAGATACCGTGGCCAATGAGGATAGTTGCGATAAAATGAAAGGTATGTTAGTTATCTACAGATCTTATATTGTTTCACGATTTGTGCTGCATTCATGACGTGCTTTATTGCATTTTCCAAGTATTTTGATATCTTTTTTGGTGGAAAGGAGGATTCTCAGGATCTTGGGTACAGCAGTTGGCATGACACCGTCTTTCTTTCAACAGCATACTAATATTACTATTTTGTTTTCGATTCAGAAAACATCAACGGAGATAATGACAGCAATGTTAATATGAAGAGAGCAAGAGGGAACTTCTGCTAGCTTTGACATCCGAAAGCTCATTCTCAGGTCACAGTATCCATCCTAACATTAAAGGTCCTGCATGATGTCTGGGGCGTGGAACAGGGTTTTGAAGGCATGTACTGGACAGATTACAGTGCTTTTACCGGTGAAACGGAACAGTCATTGCTGCGATCATGGACTGACAATACACAACTTTGATCGATCGTGAAGACTAAGAGTGGGTTGGTAATGCACCGGATTACATTCGATCGTGAAGACTAAGAGTGGGTTGTAATGCACCGGATTACATTCGGTGTCTGGAAACTAGAGGGGAGCTTCATTATCTTCCTTATGAATTGCGGGCGTCATTACCAACAGGTCCTTGGGACTCGGTAGCCACATCCTTGACTTATTTTTCCTATTTACTTTCGTGGGCAACAGAGAAAGGGCAAGAGATCTCTTCTTCACGCCAGAAAGCATCTGTCCAGTCTGTTTACACCGCAAACAAAATCGGCATCACAATCAACCGACACTCCTGCAACGGTCAGCGAGGAGGAGCTGTTCTTCATTCCTGGACACGGGTGCGTATAGGCCGATCCTTGCTGACGTCATAGTTTACATTCATGAAATTTTCAAACGCTGTCGGTAGAGTACATAAGCAACACAACAAAAGGACGTCAAATTTAAGATACTCACCGACCGCAAAAGGTCACATGCAAAGCGCGTGACTCTCAAAACAGTAGGCGTAGAATCGCAAGTATCATGCCACTGCCCAGATAAGCAAAACTAAGAATAACTACTTACTAACCGAGCGCGAGGGCAGTACGGAAAAATTCCAGACTGAGGGATGAAATTTCTGCTTTACGGACCGAGCCTCTGGGCGAGGTTCGTAAAGCAGAAATTTCAGCCCGAAGTCTGGAATTTTTCCGTACTGCCCGAGCAAACGAGGTTAGTAAGTTGTTTATATATGGCATTTTCAAACAAAGTTAAATAAAACAAAAAATACAAAGGGAGTAGACGAAGCGAAAGTCAAAGTAAACCAGCCGCAAGACATTTAATTTTATAAGCTTAACTTAAATTTGTGAACGACCAACACGAACACATAAAAAGCCATTAAATAAAAAGAAAAATGAACAGTATTTTAGCCGGAAAACGATACAAGTGAAAAGAAACTGCAGAACAATAGCAAGCAGAATGATTTGATGGCGAAAGGCAGCTTGCAATTTATCGAGCGAAAAAATCTTACTGAGTTTTCTTACCGTATTTTTCCATCATTTAGTTCTTTCCAACGACGACTAAATTTTCCAACCAAAGAGTTTAAAGAATGTTCATCCAGAGAACCTTTGAGGATTTCAAATGATAATTCACAACTTCTCAATCTGGAAATAACCGACGAGCCAGGCGAAAATATTTTCACTGAAGTGGTTGAGGTTAGTTTCGTATCCGTGATTCATGTTCACTCTCGACAATCTTCGCTTGTATCCGCTGTTAGTTGCCTCTTATATTTCTGTTACATGCGAGTGAGAAGATTCTTGTCTATGTGATGGAAGACAGATTTCTTGAAAATCCATATAAATCTGTTTGTCCTTTGTCAACAATGAATCTCAACACGAAAACACGACTAGTCTGCCGAGCGAAGTATCTCTGAAACTTCCCGAAATGTTTCCTCGTATTACACCCATCATTTCAGTTTCCACTCAATCCAGATGGTAGTTACGTTTAAAGAGGTTTTACAGTTCGGAAAGAAGAAAGGTTTAGCTTCCTCAACCACGACGAATGTTTTCTCTGTTTGAGTTTTGCTTCGCTTGAATGAACTCTGACAGAGCCACGCGCGCCCGTTTTGTAAAATGGCGGGAATGCGTACTGCCCACGGGCAATACGGTAAAATTCTGCCCGCTGATTAGCCAATCAGAGCGCGCGTACTATCGTTGCCATATAATAAAAGCCATTACTTTCCTTTAGTGTGATACATGGACAAAACTGGAATGCTTTTCTGGACAGTGTACAGTCTATAAAATGGCCTAATTGAATCTCATTAAATAACAAAAGAATACAAATAAAAAAACAAATCTGGGCAAAATAGGGCCGTGGGACACTTTTTTAGCTGTTAACATCTAAAACCATTTTCTATGTCTCGTTACTAGTTCAGGAGGGTGCACGTGAGCCCCCTCTACAGACTAGACTATATTTTTTCTTCTAAAAAAAGTATTGACTTGTGTCGTTTCATTCTGTTTCATTTTTCAGGCTAGTTAAAGCTTTTCAAAATTGTGTGAAATCATTGGGGCAAAACACTAATTAGCTCAAATGTTTCCTCTAAATTGAACGGTCTGATTCTGAACATTGCTTATGCTAATGAGCTCAAAATGTAAACAAAGGAGTCCTATGCTTCATCTCATTTCTATTATAATGTTAATACTTTCATGCTAACAATATTTCTACAATATTTATATTCCTATGTTGTTAGAGCATTTTAACGATACAGAGGGCACGGAACAACAGGCTTATATGCTTTCATCTCCTTCGATCCACTTAATAATCTTCTTCTTCTTCTTTTCATTTTTTCAGAAATGAACGTGGAAAGCTCTCGATCTCATCTAATTCTTGGAATCTGACTTCTGGAGCGGTTACCAAGGGGCAAGGTGAGCCGTAAGCCTCCACCGCAAAAAAACAATTGTTGAGTATTCAATTGGAATGGAAAAACAACATGTTTTTTTTTTATCATTTTCAGCTCAGTCTTGTGGATTTAGCCGGTTCGGAGCGTCCAGACAAATCAGAAGCTACAGCCGAACAATTCAATGTACCTGATAATTATATGGCAGCAATAGAATCGAGCAGATTTTGTATGACTGTGAAAAGTGCCGCGACCATGACCGCGACTACGCGATTCCATTCCGTATCTACAGCAGGCCAGGTTCCGTTCGCGACCGAGATAATCGCGCCACTTTTTACTGTCAAACGAAATCTGCTCATTACATTACATTTTATTTTAAGTTTCGTTAGAATCGTTAATGCTTTTTATTGAAATCCGCGCAATATAAATTAATAATGTAATTGTTTCCAGGCCTAAAAAACTAACCCTGCTAGAACATCTAGGAAAATCTTTATTTTTGGAGTCAATTTCTGTGACCATATGAGTTAAACACTGCGTCAGCGACAACAAAAGTATCTGGTGTTTAAGACAGTGAGTAGAGCGGCTTTCAGGTGATTTGTATCTCTTGTTTAATCTCGGCCATCAGTAGACAGTGAGTAGAGCGGCTTTCAGATGATTGTCGATAAGTATTTGCATTCTCATTGGTCCTTATTTCTGGAAACGAATCACATTTTGAACGCAGCTGTGTATTTAGTAATCGCGTGATGGCAAGAGCTTATAATAAGCCAATCACGTGATCATCGCGTGATAGTGGCTTTATGGCGGTAAGTTTTATTTTCTCGTTCATGATTGGCAAGAAGATGGATTTGGTCTATAGCCATTTGCACTAACTGGGTCACGTGACCCCAACTACCTCTTAAACGATGTTTTGTCAAAATCAATTCCAGTTTCAGCTTAAAATGCAGAATGCATAGGAATGGGTCACGTGACCCAGTTAGTGCAAATAGCCTATTGCAGTCAACCTTCCTCGCACCATGCCAAAATAAGTCAAAGAAAAAAATATTTTCTGTTTAAAATAACAAAAGAAAAAAATAACACAATGTTCTCCCTCTAAACTATGATCAGATAGAACGATTACCAGATTGATCAGGAGCTTGAGTGACCATGGAATCTCCCATGGAATCACGAAGCAGCGTTTTAACTGACCGATTTATTTTTAGAACACTTCAGGCACAACTAAGACCCCGTCCACATGCTTCAATTTTATAAGCCATTGGGATGTTTTGTACTTATGGCCTCTGGTTTGAATTATTTTACTTATACTTATTGTTTTCATTTCGTATCTGTAGGTACGCTTCTCGTGTGAATCAAGATCCGCAACGATCCGAAAAAATACTGCGACGACAAAGAAATATGTCCACTAAAAGGCGTAAGTTTATTATTCCTTCATAAAGGCCCATCCAGGCAAATCCAGTAGCATTTAAGCATCTTTTCTGCTGTCTAGATTAATTAAAAATGGATTATCTCGATTCTGCGAATTTTGAGAGCTTTTTGAAATTTATCATTTTGCGAAGCCGTGTCGCGGCTCAAAATTTCCCGATTTTGATGTGCCCTACATCGACTTTGCAGCCCAGCCAATCAGAAACAAGAGTAATTACCTTACTGCTGAATGGTTTCCAGCCCAGCCAATCAGAAACAAGAGTAATTACAACTTACTGCTGAATGGTTTCCAGCCCAGCCAATCAGGAGCCGAACCAATTAGCTAGTTATTCCTTGCTTGTAATTAGTTCGCAATTTGATTGGTTGATAAAAATAAGCAGCCAATGAGAAAGCAAACCAATTGCAAACACGACGGTCATCTGAAATCCGCTTTATAATAATAATATTTTCTTCCAGGAAGCGCGAGGCGGCGCCATGGAGGAGCTACTTCTCAAGGCTAATAACATGATAGTTGTAGCTGGGAAAGCGGCAAGTACTTGAAAGTTATGGCAACCAAGTAGCTTGACAGCATCGATTTATCCTCTGATTCTGATTGAGATATCTTGTAAATAGATTTAAATAAACGATCCTTAACTACTTCCGTCTTATAGCGTTGCGTTGAACGTAAGCGGTGGGGAAAAGAGAACGCAGCCCTTAGACCCCGTCCTGACTACTTCGTTTTCAAACGAAAACGGATACTATTTGCTCCGGATACGGCTATCGTCCACACTACAACGCCAAAAACAATACGAAAACGATAACTGTTGACGCGAATCTTTTTGAAAACGGAGCAAAGTATCCGTTTTCGTTTGAGGTCTTAGGATAGGGTTCGGATTAAGTGCTTTTACCAGGATTTTATAATGAAAATCTCCCAGCCCACACAACTCTGGCACCAAAAACCCACAAGAATTTGGATTATCGGGTCTCACTAGTCTTGTCTTAAGGCTGGCACAGGGAGCTCACCTTTACAGTTTAAAACAAGAAAAATGCTAAAAATCGTTCCATTTTTCGCTGAATAAAGCGAAAGGAAATCTATTTTCTTTGTCCTCGTTCTGGTCTTTTCTGATTGGCTAATTATGCTTTGCCCAGACTCGCCGACTAGGGCCTCATTACCACTAAATGTCTTCCGTCTGGCCCTAACCTGCGAGTGCCAGGCTGTTATAGTGGCGTGATTTCCGGTGCAGGGCTAGCCTTCTGGTCTCAAGTGAAACCCATCCAAGATGGTCGAGCATTTGAGTGGCACTGTCCGTCCGGCCATATCGATTGAGTACAAACCTTGCGGCCCTACGCTGGATCGATTCTAGGCGAGTGATGTTACACCTTTTGTATGGGTCCCAGACAGGTGACGCATATACGAGAGAGGGCCGGATAAGCGAAGTGTATGCCATTGATTTGAGGGCAGGTGTACATATCCTAAGGTTTCTTCTAAGGAAGCCCAGTGTACAGTTGCCTTTGTTTGATATATTATTTATATGCTCATTCCAACTGAGGTCGGTTGATCATGTTACACCCAGGTACTTTGCCGAGTCAGCTGATGAGAAAGTTGTTCCATTCATCGTGTAGTTGTGGAATATTGCGCTCTATTTGCGGCTGACTCTGAGCACCTCGCATTTCTTCGGGTGGAACACCATTTTCCAGAGCGTCCCCCAGTGGGCCAGCTTGTCTAGATCTTGCTGGAGAGCCAAACAGTCCCCGTCTGCTTTGATGGTCATGTATGTGATGGTGTCGTCAGCAAAAAGCCTGACACTGGAAGATAGAAGGTCCGGTAGGTCCGATGTAGAAAACGAACAAGCCTGCCCTAACACAGAACCCTGTGGAACTCCGGATAACACATCGATCGTACGTGATGATTCGGATTCGAGGACAACTTGCTGTGAGCGTCCAGTGAGGAAGGATTTAATCCATTTATTCGTTTTTCCGGAGACTCCATGAATGACATATCAGAACTACGAATTCAACCGTGAAATAAAAGAAAAATTCCAACTTCCGCTCCATATATATATATATTGTTGTTATATCATAATAATCACCAGAATTCATCATCTGGCTCATCAGTCATCACCAGAATAGACCTCTTTCGCTTGGGCGTAATGTTTACCCATTTCAGATCACGTGGCATTCCCCTGAGTATTCTTCCTTTGTTTTTCTGCTATGCATCGAAGGATATATGAATATGGAAGCATTCTAAACAGAGAGATTATTCAAATGACCGCCACGTGATCTGAAATGGGTAAACATTACGCCCAAGCGAAAGAGGTCTATTCATCATGACTCATCATAATCATCACCAGAATTCATCATCTGATTCATCATAATCATCACTGTCATCTAGTGAGTAATCCCCAAAATCCCACTCGTCCCAGTCCATCTCTGCTAACGCACATAAAATCTTCTCTCTGAGGAGCGCGATTTGCAAGTGAGTCAACAAATCGGACGGCAATTGCTGCGCGCGCACGAACTGCGCAATGTCATATGACGTCATGCACACAAAACTCTGCCCCACATGGTTTGAAAATATATTGAGAAAGTTCCTCGCGGTGAGCTGTGTAAGATGGCATGAGCTTTGCCCAAACAACAGTTCTATCAGCTTGACACCCTTGCAAAGTAGCTTGGGAAGCATAAGGTCTTCCGTTTTGAGAGCAAATTCCATGATTTCCTTGAGTATTTCAGTTGTAGAGAAGTAGCCACGGTCTACAAGTGGTGCTAGAGAAGACAGGGTTTTTGCTGCATCGTTTCTCTGGTGTGTTGACCATGGGATCAAGGCAGCGAGAAAAGGGGAGATGTATCTAGGAAGAACAAGAAGACGGAATTAAAACCATTAGAGTTGGAATATTTTATAGAACATTAAATTTGTCACTTGCCACCCATTGATGAATTATTGAAGATTAAAATCACCCCTAAAAGAGACCAATACCTATCGATTTTAACCCCTAAAAGATACAACAATCATCCCCAACCAAAAAATATGCCCCCCCCCAATTTTTTTTTTTGAGAAGGGTCATCCACCTAAATGCTCGATTCTACATAGCCCCCCAAAATACGTGTCTGGTTACTACTTACATTCCTCCTGGCCCCATCCCCCGTGTGTTGGGATTGGCACCATGGTCCAGCAGCATCTTCGCATAATCAAAATTACCAGACTGCATGGTGTAGAACAGTGCAGTACGTCCATGGATACCGCTATGATTGATCTGTTAACATGAAAGATCAATGGGGAGATTGCAGGTGTTGCATGACATTTTAAATTGAGAGCTCACCAAAATATGTGAAATCCTAAAATTTGAGGTGGTTTCAATAAATAACACAGAAGTTATGGGTGCTGTAAAACCTGTGCATTCCTCAAGACCATCGGTCTGCGGGCCGATGATGATTGGGACTGTGGTCTCCGTCAGACGCTGCAACACATCCAGACGTGTCCCATCCTCAAACCCCACATGGCCTGGAAGGGCTGATTGAACTTGACCCTGATACAATTGGCTGGCTCCAAGCCACCCAACTATGACTCAAGAGATTACATGAACGAACGAACAGAAGTTATGAGCATCAGAAGTTGGTTGTTTTCCTATACAATTAATTAATTTCGAGATTGAAAGTGTCATGCAACACCCGTAAGCTCGCTCCCAATTGTCATCCATCCAGGATTATCAAGAGCCAGGAGGTCAACGAAATAAGTCCCTGTTACTAGTTTAATTTCAGGGAACACTGGCTTACACATTTTAATTTTCGCCACTCAAGTATAAAATTACCTCTGTCACAGTCAGTGATATTTTAAAAACTTTTCACTGTAGTGATTATTTATTGCTCTTAGACTAATAATTGGAATTATTATTTTGTTTCACGGTTGACTGATGAAACAGATACAACAGATAAGACTATATGGAAACCAGCCTTTAGCACGACAGTATAGTGGAAACCAGGCTTTAGAGTACAACAACAGGACAATTTGGTAAACTAGCCTGTATAGTATATGTATAAACTGGTTCCTTTATTTATTTATTTCTCTGCTAAAGCCAGTTCCAAATGTGCCTCATTTGCCATGTCAAATTAGATCCAAGAAAAATTTGGTGAAATCAGGTACTTTTTTGGTTTTCATGGTATTGTAAATATATGTAAAACATGATGGATACTGAATAAGGTTATTGTCATTTCAGTTTGGGCAGTGGCTTACGAGAGCAAAAGGCCGGGATAGTGCTCAGACAAATTTTCTGTCAAAGATGAAATAACTTTTTATAAGCAGTGCAGATGGGAACATAGACTAACGTAAACTGAACTAACCTTGATATTATCAAATCTAAGAAGATAGTGAAGGGCGTCACTTATATCAATTCCATTAATACCCGGCCCATATATCTCCTCTCTGTTATCTTCCCATGGCATAGGGCTACACAGGGCCATTAATGGAGTATTTCCAAACCGGTCAACAGCATTAACAGATGCACCATTATCCAGCAACACTTGGGCCATCCGCAGGTCACATGACTTGAGTATTGTATTATGCAATGGGGTTTTATGTTCGGCATCATGTACGTCTACCTCAGCGCCCCGCCCAAGTAGCATCCAGGTTAAGTCAATGAGTTCCTCAGTAAGGTCTTTTACATGTATGTTTGTATGGTTAGCAACAGCCACTGCTTGGTGGTAAGGTATTATATGGTCAGATGTCAGTGGGTTGAATCGGCTTGTCAGTTGATTATAGAAGTCTATGGTGCATTCCAAGGGGGACCTTCCAGGACTGACATATTCAGCACCGTGACTCTTAAAAAACACAACAAACACTTGTTGACCAGGAGAGCACATTCTTGAAGCAACATACTATCAAAACAGGTAGAGTTTCAATCGCGCTGTTGAAATTTCGAACCCACGGGTCGCTGTTTTGTATCATGTGATGACCAAAAATTTGACGTGACCAAGAGAAAATGATCATGTGACTAAACACTGACTGTTTTTAAAATTTCAGCCAATTAAAATTTGCTGAAAGTCATCAAGACTAGGTCACGTGACAACTTTTTAGCTGTCATGTGATATAAATTTACAACCCACAGGCTTGAAATTGAAACGGCTCGATTGAAACTCTACCTGTTTTGATAGTAAGCTGTCCGTTAACAACCACAATTTTCTATTGATGAGGTGTCGCTTATGAGAGCTTTGACCATGTGATTTGGTTCCCTGTGTAAAACAAGAATATGACAACTCCCACATAAACTCTACCTCCCCCCTACCCTCCCTGCCCTGCTACAATATATCCATGGTCTTACCACAGGAATCCTGAGATTGGGATCAGCTCCTATGGAAGTAAGCAAATATTTATTTTTAGTTGAAGTTCATGCGCTTTAATTAGGCCATTTGCACTAACACGACACATGACCCAAATCCCATACATTCTGACTAAAATCTTGAAAATTCAACTTGCTGCCCTATGTATTTGCTCCAGGTTAGAGATTTTTTAAGCTGAAACTTGCGTTTCTGACTAATATCAATTAGTTCTTTGTATTTCTGGAATTTATTTTGACAAAACATCTCGTTAAGGGGTAGTTGGGGTCACGTGACCCAGTTAGTGCAAATGGCCTATTTCGGAAAACCCCAAGAATACATCTATGTTTAAGTTACTACCATGATACTGGCAATCATAATATGTGCGACCATTCTTTGTACATAGCCGACTGGTTTGCCTCCCGGCCAGTTGGGTTCTTAATGTGTTGTTTATGTATAATACTCGGAGAAATTAGCTGTAATGGCTGTACATCAACTGTTACAAGCTATTCTATAAATTCGAGTTAAAACAAGTTTGTTTGTTTTTTGTTTTTGTGCATGGCGCGGATTTTCCATAGATTTTCCCATACATTTACTGTATTTGCTGGAGCAACAGGCACAATTCGCGCGAGAAAACATCTTTCACTGACCTCTTTCAATCAGTTTTCTAGCTATCTTCAAATGAACTGGCATCGCCTTGCCGTCGAACCCCGAATGCTCGCCAGAAAGCACGATAAATAACGGTGTTCGTCGGTAATAACCCTCATCCAAGCTCACCCCATAACGGCTGTCGATAAAATGAAGGGCTTCTTCATAGTTTCTTCGCTCTAGGGCTTGTGTTAGAGGAGTTTCGCTGATGCCGAACACAAAGTTGAATCCAACAGGAGCAGCCGCCATGTTTGTTTTGTGTTTTCTGTTCTGAACGTTATACCACAGGGTACCCAAATTGCCGTCGCTAGGCAAACAAATGAAGAATAAATTTTGGGGAACAATTGCCACGCAGAAAGTAACGAAGGAAAAATATGCCAAAAAAACCTTCAACATCTGAATGTTTTTACTATTTTTTATAGTATGTGGTCTTGTGTAGTGTATTATTTTCTTTATAAATTTGTGTTCATGTTGCCCGGGGCTCCGAGCGGATGCAGTCCACAGGAGGCCCACAAATGAATAAAGAAGCTTTAGAAGCTTTGAGTCTCTTCGTTGGTTTTTCGTCGTTGGGTTTTCTTTCACAAATGTCGCTTATTTCGTCTTTCAGAGACTAAATATGTCGGAACATACTTTTCATCTACGTCGAATAAGTCGCTGTTAAACTGGTAAGCTGTGTCAAGTCTTGATCGGTCAATTATTTGCTCATAAGAAAGCTTAAAATAGAGAGCCATTTGTTGTGAACAAACTTTGTTGTTGATCCTTCAAGTTCAACTCGCACTTTGTGGCGTGCGTTGTTCCAACTCAAGAATGTTGTAGTTTATTGTCGTCATCTTTGTAGCTTCAGTTTCGGTGCTTCTGTTGGTTAGGTGAGTTACTAGTAAACCCTATGCAGCAGTAGCTTAAATCATTGTTTGATCACTAATGTTGTCTCAAGCTTTTAACTCGTCACCTCAATCAGCAAACAGTGGTCGCATCTATGGAATCTCTTAGCCTATAATTATTTTGTTACGTTAATAGATGAACCTGTTTTGCAGGAAAGACACTGTGCTGTCAAATGAAACTAAAACACAATCTTGATGGGTTTTCTGTAGAAATTTGCCATTTATTTATGATTCTCTTCAAATTAAAACTCATTAATACTTGATAAAGTTTGATATACTTTTTCTTATGATAGTTGTCTAGATGCGAAAGAACCATGGATTCACATTGTTTCATCAAGTATTTCTTGTTTTCCATGAATGTGATTGTATGGGTATGTATACATGTCATATATCATGGCGAATTCTATTGTTCCTTTGTAGCTAGTACTGGTGTCCAGACATCAAGGACTATGATGCCATAAATTAATCACATAAACAGTCCTAAAATATCTCAGGTGCTATGTGGGATAGTTTACTCTTGGAAATTTGATGTTACAAATGTAACAAATTATCAGGGGCAGATACTCAATCCAAGTTCCCCCCTCCCCCCCCAAAAAAATGCCTCCTCCTAAACCCCCCCTTTTTTTAAATCCTGGATCTGCCCCTGATTATGTAAATTAAGATAACCCTTGCTTTTTATGTTGCAGATAATATCTATGTTGTTCATCGGTATTGGTTCATGGGCACATCATGAGAAGACAAAATACAATACAATGGGAAGCGTGACAGCCGATCCTTCTGTCTTTCTCATTGTTGTCGGAGTATTCATGTTCCTCCTCACATTCTGTGGCTGTGTTGGAGCTCTCAGAGAGAACAGGTTGCTGCTAAAAATTGTAAGTCAAATGATAAGCTAAACAATAGTAAAGCCCTGGCACCAGAAGGGAGACATCCATATGTCATTGGGTGGGGATATGCTCATCAGGAAAATGAAATTTCAACCCTAAAAGATACCAATCTAGGCGTGGTCAACCAGAATTTCAACCCCTAAAAGATACCATTTTCAACATGGCTCTCAATTTCCAGCCACGATCATGCTAGAAACAATGGCTGGGAATACAGACTGAGTAGCAGCACTAGCTTCTCACAATTTTTGCTGTGAACACCCTAAAAGATACCATTTTCTGGGAAAATTGGCCTTTTTCATCATATACCCTAAAAGATACCTGGAACCCGAATTTTAACCCCTAAAAGATATGACAAGCAGCCCGGCCTGATGACACATTGGAGCCCCCATTTTCCAAATTCACGAAATATTATTACGAAACAGATATTTTTAGCTGTTATTTGCAAAAACGTTGGTGAGATTTCTTAATTTTTTGGGTAAACATGGTGATGATTAAAGGTGTTAATGTTGTTTGTGTTCATTGGCAGTTGAGTGGGAGTTTTTGTTTGGAAGGGGGTATGGGCATCAAAACTGTAACTTCTTTTAGAATTTATAAATGCTCAGGAATATTTTATTATTTATTATTATTATAATATTAACTAATTTGATAAATAATGCTGCTGTTTTTTTTCAGTACATGTTTGTTCTTGGACTCTTATTTCTACTTGAAATCATCAATGGATTCTTGGCATTTTTCTTTGTTGAGGAGGTACATGTACAGCTGGGAATAGGCCATTCAATATTTTTTTACAACCTGCCTTCTTTGCACCCCTGAATAGACCTTTTTCCAAAATGGCCACCGAAAATTCAAATTGATTTTTGTTAAAAATTAACACCAGCACTAGATGACCCATCATCACTTTAGTAAAACTACAAAATTTCACTCCAATATATCCAATGTCATCTTCCGAGAAAACGAACGTTGAAAATTTACAGACGTTTGTATGAGTGGGGGTATGCGTCATACCCCCAGTCACACAAATCTCTGTAAAATTTCAGACTCTAATATCTCAGCCGACATGGGATTTGGCATAACGAAAATTTAAAGGATTACTAATGCGAGGATACTTTTATTTTCAGTAAGTTCAATTTTAAGACGTGAATTTGCGGCAGCCATTTTAGAAAAGGTCTATTAACTCTCCTCTAGATATTTTTAAATGAAAATGGTGGGGTCATAGGATGAAGGCAATGGGCAACAGGGGTGTAGCGATATGTATGCAATGCAAATATGCACATGCATACATCAGTGAAGCCAAATAAACATAACCATTTAATGTACAACAGAAAGGGAAAGCTAGGCCGATGAAAACAATGTACCTCTGGCTAAGACCCTGGGTGAGCATACCCAGTAGTTTGACCTTCATAAAAAAATATGATTCTAGCTCTCTTGTCTTCATTTCTATCCCTTCGCTTATGAAGCCACGAACATAATAACGACAAGACAATAGCTGGAGTGTGACATTGCCGATTGATTGGTGAACAGCATGCAATCGTTTTGCTGTTCAACAAGCGAGAGAAAGCTCGCTAATTTAAACAATGTATATATAGCCGAAATGAACAATGAAGGCAATCCATAATAGGAAATCTATTATCCAATGACAATAGAAGGTATGCTACGAACCGCAATGAAAACACTTTCCTACTCACGTTGTTACGTAGGAAAGCATTATTTCTCTTGATTGATACGTGGGATAATAGGTAAACTATTTGTCAGGACAACATATATAAAACATATAGACATTCCTTGGAGAAAATATGTCACAAATGTTTCTAATGACGAAATATACACCAAGAGCCCAAACAGTAGCCACCGTGTACTCCACCACTAGGTCTAGCCTTTGCACAGGAGTAGAAGGGACAATTTTTAGACTGATTTTGAATTTACATAGAGAGTGAGTTGAATGTGTGTAGTGGTGAGTTGAATTGCGATGGCAGTGCTGAATTCTTTCGAGAGAGGGGGAATATAATCTGTAACCATGACAACTAGTTTTCGTGGGATTCAACATCTAGAATCTAAAAATAGATTCATCTACCCCCGCGCTTTGGATGCCCACCACTAGGTGATGGAGACTCCTGTTGATGGGCTCCTTCTTTACCTACCTATATGATAGACAAGAAGTAAAGTGTCAGCAGCCGTCAAACACGTGATCATCAACTACCGCGATGACCCGGATCTACAGAATGCTATTGACGGAATACAGACGGGGCTCAAGTGTTGTGGGGGATACTCCTATCATGATTGGAATCACAATAAATATTATAACTGCTCTGCGCACTCAGTTGAAGCTTGTGGAGTACCTTTCTCATGTTGTGTGAAGGTTTGTTTAGCCATACTTTGTCATAATGATGTGAAGCAAAACTAAAACCCTGGCCAAATGAAACGCAAGTTCACGCAAGTTCAAAGTGGACGCAAGTGAAAACAAGTCATCGCAAGTCTGCGATAACTTGCGTTTCGTTTGGCCAGTGCCGCTTCACTCTATTTACGGTTGTAGAATGCACACGATCTTGTCATCAATGATTCCCATTCTCTTACCCAGAGCTCCCCGGCTCGTCTTCTCGCGGGGGAGGCTCTGGTGACAGCCACTGACGCATGCGCGAGATTTGATACAGAGCCGTTGAGAAAAAGATCTTTCTGCGCATGCACCAACGTTCAAAACCAGCCAATCAGCAAAGGTCCTCAAATGGATGTCCCCAGAGCCTCCCCTGCGAGGAGACGAGCCGGGGAGCTCTGGGTACGAGAATGCAATGATTCCAAAACAAGGCGGAAATACGTTCGCGGCGCGCGCAGGCAGTAAACATAAATGTCTCGTCATTTTCTTTCAGGATAAAATAAATTCTCAATGTGGATTTGGTGTGCGACGAACAATGACGGTGAGTGAAATTATGTATTCTTAACACGAGGCAATTTTGATGACGACGGAGATGTTACACGTTCCATTGGCGGATCCAGGATTTTACAAAAGGGGTTGAGTTTCTTCTTTATTCCTTTGGACAATCTATTCCCCCCCCGGATCCGTCCGCCCTGAGCGCGCAATATTTTTTGAAACCTGCAATGCGCCCGCAGCAAAATTACACTAATACATTTTGAAAACACCCGTCCTCGACCCGCGATATCAAAATCTTGCACACTGATAGGCACATTCAGGGAACCCATTGCGTGATAAATTGCCAAAACATTTGATTGACTTCAGATTGGTTCGGCAGTTGGACTACCTTGGGTACCATTATCTAAGCTTACTCGTTAACTAGACGTATATCTTACTGACACGACGAACGAAGTGCGCAGTAAAAGAGTGAAGACTCTGTGACCCACGGTACGCGCAGTTTGACACAATCGAGCAGGACAAATTTAGTCGACTTCGATTGTGTGCGACCTATGATGGAATATATATCGATTTTTCGATGATGAAGATTTCGATATTGTTCGATTGCCGAAGAGTTTTCGATTGCCCAACGTTCGATCGCATCGCGTCGGATCGAAAGAACTTACTGGACGCAATATTTCTATATTTTTCAGTCTCAAGAGGCGTCTGCGTATATAAACACACAAGGCTGTATCGACAGGCTTTCTGATTGGATCGTAAATAATCTCCATATTGTCGGAGGACTGGCGTTTGGTTTTGCAGTATTTCAGGTAAGTGCCCGGCATCCCTGACTTCCTGCTTGCAATCGTTGCAATCAGTTGAAAAAGTCTCGGGTCATTTCAGTTAAAACTGACATAGCATTACAAGAAAATGAGTGACGGGCACAAAAACTTGGTCCCCCAGGTCCTGTTTATCACGGGGAACTCTGCAGAAACTATCCATGGGAAAGCTGACTTTGACATAGTAGAATTATGGGAGGTGTACGGATTTACCATGGGAAAAACAGCTTTCCCTCGGGTAGCCGGGTGACCCGCCTGGGTGAGCTACCCTATGTGAACCAGCTTACATAAGTTTCTCTACTAAGCAAATGGCAGCGAGTTGAATTTTCCTCAGAATTTTCCTCAGAATTCTATTGTAAATGTTAAGTCACGTCTCTAGACCCTCTTTTTAAACAGTTCCTTAGTTATTTCTTAGTATTGTACTTGGGTTTTATAGTTGCTAGTTGTATTGCTTATACATTTTTATTTTTATTCTTAATATATTCGATCATCTCTATAGCTACAATATTTTTCTTGTTTTTAGAATATTTGTAAATAGATAAATTTAAAATTGATTTAATTAAATGTAAGAGCATTGACACTTTGTGAAATGCCCCTAAAACATCATCATTATTATTATTATTATTATTGATTGGATTGGGTCACGTGACCCAGTTAGTGCAAGTGGTCTATTTCCATGGTGACTAGATGGTTTTGATCAACACGCGCCAATACGTTATAACGTTGATTGTTCCCTAGCGGAACTCGGCCAAAGGGCCTACCACAGGTAGCCCACGTGGATTCGTAAAAAAAAAAACACTTTTTATTCCAGCTTCTTGGAATCCTCGGTGCTAGTACTATGATCAAGGACATCGAACAAGCGATAGCTATCAACGACAAGCTCCACGCGGACGCGCATCACGACTACCTCTACAGATCACCTGTCATCAACTAATAATAGATGATCAAGGACATCGAACAAGCGATAGCTATCAACGACAAGCTCCACGGGGACGCGCGTAACGACTACAGATCACCTGTCATCAACTAATGATCGATTATTCCTAGCCTGCGTAGCGGGGAGAGGAGGGAGTCGGGACGAGCGAAAACCGGAAATAGCGCGGGCCGCAAGGGGTTCAGGGACTCTTGCGGCCCGAGCTATTTCCGGTTTTCGCTCGCTCCGACTCCCTCCCCTTTTAGAGCCGCTACGCAGGCTACATTATTCCAATCTCGTACCCAGAGAGCTCCCCGGCGGCGCGTCTCCTCGCGGGGGAGGCTCCTTTGACAGCCACCGGAGCATGCGTGAGATTTCCCAAAGACCAGCAGAGGGATGAAACGTTCTGCGCATGCCCCAACGTTCAAAATCAGCCAATGAGCGAAAGCCTTCGAATGGATGTCACCACAGGGCCTCCCCTGCGAGGTGAGGAGGCCGGAAGCTCTGGATTCGAGAATGTAGTTTATTCTAGCTATTTCCGAATGCATTGCGCGAGCGAACTTTGCGGCATTTGCACTTAGTTCTTTCTCTCAACGGCTCTGTATCAAATGTTGAGCTATATCAATGACTTTCACAGAGCATCCAAACGCGAGGTGACAAGGAGCACTGGGTACGAGAATGGTCGCGCGCTTAATTCTGCGGCGCGCAGACTAATTTGTGTGAAGTTTTATGCTGTTTTAGTAGTAATAAGAGCAAATAAATAAATAAATGAACATAATTATTTACCTGCTCGGTCTACATGGTGTAATATCGTGACAGTCTCCCTATACGGACCTCTCATCAGGTAAATAACATATACACACATCTTGATATACTTTGTATATATTTATTTCACAACTAGTACGTCCTACTTAAATAATATGCGAAATAAATGGAATTATAATATTATTATATTATTTTATACTCTAAACTCTGAGTACATTATACATTAAACTTTATAACGTTTTATCTACAATCATGGCGACTCACACTGCAACTTAGATATTTTATACAACCAAAATACAAAGCTTTTCTCTAGATTTCTTTTGAAGAATTTAATAATCGCGATATAAAACTAATACCACACATCAATATTGACGGAGAAAACATTGTCACGCTCGTCGCTGCGCGTGAACCACCAAGTACACGCGAGTCTCACTCAGATCGTTTGATTTTGCATGGGCGTGTGTTAACGCAGGCCATCGAGTTCGCAGAATTATGAAAGTCGCAGCAGTTTCTTGTTTTGAGATTTACGATAAAACACACAGACACAAAAAAAATTCTAGCAAGCCCTTGCGCTGTAAAAAAATTCACGCTACAAAAACTCCCCCTCCCCCATCACTTTTCTAATGGTCCGTCCTTTACACCGCTATTGGAATTGCAGGAGCTCCTCAGTCGGGCGATAAAATAAAAATAGAAATGCTGGCAGGTGGTGTTAAATCTAAAGAACAGTTTCCTTTTGAACAACCGTCAGTTTTTCTGCGACGTCTTCTCTTTGTACCGCCACCTCGTAAGATTCGCGACGTGTAGGCATAGCTTGCCATGTAGGGAACGATCCACTCTTGGACGATCTTTCACTAAACCGCACATGCGCTATAGGTCCATTGCTCTTTGCATTCTGTAATGGAGACGCTACATCTCCGCTGACGTCATTGGTGTCGTCATTGATGACGTCATTGTCGATGTTGACTTCATAGCTGACGTCATAGCTATTGTGTTTTGTTTCCAAATATGGTATAAGGAAGAGGAGCAGGGAGGTGAAGATGGCTACGCTGCCGGCCACGTGGAAAGGGCCATTGTAGGAGTCAAATGCTTGGTAAAGCCAACCTTGAGAATAGAAAAATATATACATTTATTGCATAGCAGAGCGAACATAAATTATGATTCAGATGAGAATATTGAGCAGAGGCCTCTTTTCTCTGCATTTCGGTGGCTAAGTTCAAGCGTGAAAGGGGGCACGAATATCCATTTTATAGTGGAACCATTCCATTTTATAGAATAACACGTTTGGACGGGGTCACCATTCTCGTTCCAAGACTTCCCCGCTTCTTTCCCAGCTCCCTAGCGGCAATTGACCGAGGACATTGATGAAAAATTTATCCGCGCGAAGGAAGTCTCGATTGTTCTGTATTGAATTTCGCGCACGGGTCACGCTGTCACCGTCACGTTGTCACCGTCACGCTGTCACAGTCACGTCACAGTCACGCTGTCACCGTTAGGTCTAAACGAGAGACCTCTTTGGTAATACAACGTGTTGCGACTAACTGAGGCGTCATATATTTTTGGCGCCACAAATAATTTAAAGAAATAAGGACGTCGGGAAATGTTTTTTTTTTACGGCGGATAAGTATCAGTTCATTGTTACAGCCGCCAATCTTGGACGCGCGCGAAAAATCAGTCTGGAACAACGTTCACACGAGACCAGTACAAAACCAGACCGGTACAATTGTGAATGGGGTCTAGTGCGAGCGACAAAGCTCACCCTCACCATCGCTTTGCCGTTTTGCCCGCGGTCGCATTCACTCATTCATTTAACCGCCGCGCGCCGTGTAGTTGATAAACTAATATGTGGTTTATGCTCTTCAGAAGTTTAAAATGCTATATAATAGAGGGGCATAGCTAGATAGCTAGGGGAGGGGTTCAGACAGACAGTGTTTATTTAGAGAGCCGTATGCAATGTGTACATAGGCGTAGCCTCTAGATATTATATACAAGGGAATTAAACTGGTCAGGTTTGCCTTAAGGGCATGTTACACGAGGCAATTTTTCTTGCAACTCGCAACGCAACGATGACGAATTAAAAATCAATGAGATCAAAAGATTGCGTTGCGAGTTGCAAGAAAAATTGCCTCGTGTAACATGACCTTTAAGGCGAAACAATCATAGATATATTTGGCTATTGTGCTTTTGTTGCTTTTAGGAGAAATCCGGTCCTGGGTCGCTATCCGTACCCCCCCCCACCCCCCCCCCCCCCTTGAAGAAAAATACAGTACACATTAAGAAAAAAATCGGAAAGCTGGAATGGGCTACCATAGATTTGTACAGATGTAACCCGCCCTCCCTCCCCCCCCCCCCCCGTTCTCAAGAAATCCTGGCTACGCCCTTGTATCACGTGTGCCTAGCTAAAAGCAAAGCAGACGAAATGATGTCACAAATTTCAAGTAACTGACCAAGTTTATTAGATTTTATCAGAAACATATAACTTAGTTGAAACATGTAACGGCGATCCAAGCTGTGGATTATTCGAGATGAACTTATGACCATATTTGGTCAATAATGAACTCTCGACTGCTAACCCAAGTAGGTTTTCTCTTCATAATATTTCATTTTTCGCTCACATAAAGTAGAGCAACAGTGGTAAGTGATAATATACTAACATTTAACATCTTGAAGTCTTGCAACAACATTCATTTTCAAAATCTGTTCAATTGTTTATTGTGCGAATATTCCGCAGCTTGGCACTAAAGTAATGCATTTGTGTTACACGTTTCAACTCACTTATATGTTTCTGATTTTATCATATATAAGTTACATGTATGTATTGTTCTTGCTTATTTCGTTCAACCTGAAAACTGCCCTCTTATACGATTGTACAAGTTACCTATTGAAGCCCGACAAATGAAGCCACCAAAATAATCCACTCATTTAAAACAAAAACCTGCGCAGAACGTCCAAAACTTAAAAACATTAACGTTCTTGGGAGGTACATCATCTTGAATACTTTTGTTACATGTTGAAAGAGCATGTTGCTTATTCACTTGAGTAAACAATGACGTCACGGTATTATATCTTCTATGCAGTATTCGCATCCATGATAGACTATACTGGAAAACATACAAAGGAAATATAAGATGAACGGGGAAAGCAAGATTACCAGTATTATGATAGACCAAGCGAAAGGTTTGTCGCACGTATCCGAACAAACGACACAAGAAGCACGTCCTGTGTTACTCCAGGTGTTGTTATCATCTGAACAGACACTGAATCCCAGAGAAGAAACAATCCCACTTCCACTAAAAACCACAGCCATATCACCAGGCCTGCTACCATCATAGCTAACATACACTGCCTTCCCAAACTGCATCTCGGGCTTAGGGCACTGGCTACTGATGTTACAAAGGGTGCCACTATGTCCCTTTGGACAGACACATACGCTTTCTTGCCCCTTTGTATAAATGCACCTTGAACCATCGCTGCATCGGGAATGTTTCTCGCCCAAGCACACGTTCTCCCCAGAACTGATTCCCCGACATCGAATACTAGCATTTCTATCCATTTTCCAACCCTCTTCGCTATACACTTGCCACGTATTCGTAATAAACTCAGGTCTAAGTGCGATGTCCCTGACTCTTAAGAGGACTTGGGCAGAGTTTGGTGAAGAAAAAGGACGGTGCATTTTTGCGATGACCCAAGATTCATTCAAATACAAAAGATGAATCTTGTCACTTCTGCTGTAGTTGAATCGAGCCCTGAGGTTTACAAATTCGCCAGGAATGCGGTAAAAGAAATCTTGTCTCGGATCATTCATCACCTCTTCCATCTCGAACCTAAAGGGCGTTGTTAAGTAGAGCTTGTCAGAGTTACACTCTCTGAATTCATCGTCCACACAAATGGCATTAATTTGAGGAAAAGCTGTCTTCACTGTTAGCAACTGTCTCTTGTAAGGTTCATAGAACATCCATTCTGAGGTAATCAGCCCCTCAAACAAGTCACTCGTATTAAACCACTCGCTAATAACATGCTGCCTGAGCCAGGACTTTGGATCGATACCGGACACGGACCACACAGCGACAAAAAACGAGCTTGATCCGGTTTTCTCACCAAACACGAAGAATTTGTTGTCGTCTTGTTTGTGGAAGTAAAAACTCAGGCGAGAATTTTCTTTGTTGTACACAGGGAACCCGTTCAAAATGGTGTCATTCTTGATGTAAACACCTTCGATGATCTTGTAAGGTATCACCGTTTCATCGATATTTGTGAAGAAAATTCTTGAGCAAAGACGATTAGCGATATCAGTGCACATCATGGTTGGCAAAATGAAATAAATCAGAAGCAATTGTGCAGTCCATATGGTAGCCATTGAAATACTGACTCTTTCGAGGCTGATTCACTATTTCAATGTTTCTCGTACGGAAGTTTACAGGCACTAAACACGTTTTGACTTACGAGGTCGATATTGCTTGGTTATCATTCATTCGTGGAAAAACTTCCGTTATAGCTCACTTATTTTAAAGTGGTTAAAGTACGAATTTTTACTTTGACTCAGTACTTTTACTGATATGATGTCCAAGGTCGCGATTTAATCGGTACAACTGGCTCATATCTTTCCATGATTTCAATAAAACTAGCGTTAGAAATAAGTTGTCATGTGGAGATCTGGTTTCTATAAATTCCTACCCGTGCGTCACGCGGGTTACCTGTGTGGCTAGTTCCAGGCTCTCTGCAAAATCTGCAACTTTTGACGAGTCTTTTTTTTTTGGGAAATACCTCTTTACCTGGGCTTAAGTTTGTATCCCATTTCAGATCACGTTCCATTCATTTGTAAGGTTGCTTGGCGTTTTGTCTTTGGCCTTTCAATTATAGCGCGAAACAAAGGAATTCTTTGCTTCAGTGACCACGAAACAAAGGTGTTCAATGACCAAATTAGGTGTATTTTTCTGTGTTTGGGTTGCTTCCATATTCATATATACTTCGGTGCGTAGCAGAAAAACAAGGGAAAAATACTCATGGGAATGCCACGTGATCTGAAATGGGACAACATTACGCCCAAGGTAAAGAGGTCTATTATATTTAGAGTAAGCAATAAGCTTGGAAAACCTCCGGAGTAAAGTAGAAACTTACGTCAATAAGGCAATTTTAGAAAACGACAGTTTTTCAACGAGATTTTTCACCAAATCTAGCCGGAGTTCTGGCTTCTAGAAAATAAGAACTAGAAGATGAATATATTGGATAATGTTGCAAAATTGTGTTATTTTTGGATGTTGAAACGAGAGCGTGCGCTGGTTATTCATTGGTGTGTTTACCAGTGCCTGGAACGAGAGAATTACAAGGCCAAGCCGATAATAATAATAATAATAATAATATAATAAGGGCGGATATTTTACGAGGTTCGGAGCAATGCGAAGCAACGAGTGAAATGTTTGCCAATATTACTTGAAAAAAAAAAACGTAAAAAAAAAAACAATACAGTTGATGTTCGCGAGAGTAAATATGTTTTGGCGGATAATACGCCATAATGCTCGCCAAAGTTATAATAATGATTTATTTAGGCTCGATTCCCAGCCCTTGTTGTGAGCCCGCGGTCCGTGATCGCAGACCGATACAAACAACGGCTGGAAATCGAGCTTATGATTTATTGTATGACGAACAAAAACAGTTTCTATTCTGTTCAAGCTGCACTAGGACTAGCACACGATCGATCGGGAAGCCATTCAAATGCGCGCGCAAAACTGGTTTGCTAAATTCTATTATGTATGAGAGCCAATCAGAATTCGAGAAACGCGCGCGTTGTTGGGCCCCTGCGATATTGGATATTGTTCCGTACTTACCAGCCATTGGCGCTCCTAAACTCAGCGGTGCAGCGATGACCCCGAACATGTACCCAACGGCCTTTGAAAGATGCTCATGACCAACTATGTCCCGAGTCACCACAGGTGTCAGCAGAACAAAACATCCATCAAACATCCCATACACCAGCACATAGCATAACACACCGGCATAGTTAACGGCCAATGGGCATAGAACAGTACTTAGTCCAATAGAGAACATGGCAAGTTGCATCAACATCCGTCGATTCACGCATTGGGATTCCGAGATTTTACCGAAGATGATTTTACTGACTGTAGAGGTGATCGACAGGATTCCGAGAAGCCATGCCCCACGGGATGATGGGATACCAATATCTTTTGAGAAGTTGACCTGTTCAAAGAATAATAATAATAATAATTTATTCTTATATTGCGCAGTCTAACATGCTAAAAGATATGATCGAAGGTGCATTACAATATATACTAACATAAAATTAAAAGCTAAAATAGAATAATTCAATATAATTTCAAGATTTACAATATGATAAAAAAAATGCATTAAATATGGGAACTATTTATAAAAAGCTATTTAAAAAGATGGGTTTTTAATAATGAAGTGCATTCATTTAATGAAGTGCATTGTCTAATCTCTAGAGGAAGTCTGTTCCATACCTTGGGCGCAGCATTTTCAAACGCCCTATCACTTAAGTGTCTTTTTCGTTCTATATGTATTGTCAATGAGAAGCATGCCCTGATTTGACCTTAAATGATACCGTGACCTTTCTCTTATGGTGAAGAATAAGGTCACCAAGTTGAAAACACTCCCCTTTTATAAGAACGTCTAATTTTCAGTTGAGGCTGGGCCGTTCTTATTATTGGAGCATAGTTTGAGGCTGGAAATGTTCTTACGGATGTTCTTACATTTCAGTGACGTCGGAACCTGAAATATGATAGATCTTATAGAAGGATACAAACCAATGAAATATTTAAGAGTCAGTTTATAAAATTACAATATATTATTGAATGTCGTTATTATTAACACATTTGATTCTGGATTTTAGAACGCATCACTGAAATAAATCTATTTTGCTCCTATCTGAGGCTTTGTGTAAATTTGTGTAAATTTCAGGCTGAACGTTCTTATAAAAAAGGTTCTTATAAAAAAAGAGTGTATCAATTTTACTTGAACATTGACATTTAAAACGGTGAATTCGTTGGTCCTATAAATCTACTACGCATTCTTTTGTCTTTTCAGTTAGCAAACGTACGTGATTTGACTAGCACACGATTAGATCGGGAAGCCATTCAACTGCGCGGCTTGTAACTGGTTTGCTACAGTGTAATACGGAGCTTTCAACCATGTACAGCTTTTGCCATGTAATACTGCTCCATATTCGCACTCAATGTTGACCTTTTTGGTAAAATGACGTCACAGTCGTATAATAAAGAAAGATAATTACTTACCAAATGGGTGTAGGGAACAGGATAACAGAGCATGAATAATGCCACAGAAGCGACAAGGATAACGTAAGGCTTGGACCTCCATATTGACAACGTGACTGGAGCATTGTTTGACTGACTACTACTAGATTGTGTTAACACCTTGTTCAGTGGTCGATATAGTATGGCTGAGAACCAAATGAGATTTGCAATACCAGCCAGTACCCTGAAGGAGTTCTGCCATCCAATCCTTGATAATAAATATGAAACAAATGGAGCAGTAACAAGACCACCAACACCAGACCCTGAACCAGCAATACCATTAACTAGAGGAAAGCGTTTATGAAAATATTGTCCTAGCACTATTATAGATGGTGTAAAGGACAGACCTGACCCCACTCCCCAGAGGAGTCCATATGTCACATACAATTTGGCTGGCTCTTGTACGAAAGAAGAGAGTAGTAGACCAAGAACCGAGAGCACACCTCCTATGAACCCAACAGCTTGGCACCCAAATCGATCACAGAGAAAGCTTGCAAGGGGGCCACATAGGAAATTCAGACTTCCTGCAATGGATCCTATCCATGCTAAAATGAAATAGAGAAATTATTTAGTGATTCTACACCCTTTGAAAACAACCTGATCCCCGAAAAACAAAATTTGGGTGCAAACAAATTGCCCCCCCCCCTCCCCCCAATTTCTAATGGTCCACCCCTAATTTGGATGGATCAAGTTTTGATCAAATTTTGTTGGCTGTGTTATGTTTTTTGTTTATATATTAATTACGATGACCCTAATCATATGCCAGGAAAATATGGGTATCAGCAGTGATTTTCTGTGTTCAGGAAATAGTTTAAATAAATTAATCGAAAATAGCCACATTTTGTCATAAATGGGGTACCGGGGTAAATCTTAATCTATTTTGAATATATGACCCTAAGTGCTTCAAATATTTGGGGCTCGGGGCCTCCTATGGATTCGCCCTTGCAAGGACACACAAGAGAAAATCTCTTTAATTTTTGGCTGTCAGGTGTTTATATTTTGGCATGCTTTTCAATGTGTCTCACCTTGCTAACACAATTTGTTGTTTTTCTGAATAACATCCATACCACTAACATCCATACCCAGAGGTATCAGTACTATACATAATTGAAGTTTCTTAAATATTTTAATAATAAAAAATTCCTACCAGTTTGGGCTTCACCCAGCTTGAGCTCCTTCACAAGTGTCACATAAAACACGCCAAATGAGTTATGAATACCAAATATGGTAAAGGTCACAAAGAAGGCAGCGACACACACAACCCAACCCCACCCTCCCTCAGGAGGTGGCTCCTCAGAAATTATTGGACTATCTGTTTCTTCATCTGGCTCAACATTTTCATACATTGTGCCTCATTACTGTTTTTTCTAGATGTATCTGCATGCAAACATTTCATCACATCTTGCCGCATTGTCCTTCACTTTACTCCATATCTACAGGAATGCTTATAAGTCAGTACAGCCAATTTTATTCTGTAGGGTAAGATCCTAAAACAAAAATAACATGGAGTAAAATGATACAGCTCTATAAAAACACCAGTTTAATAAACCAATGTTTTCATGTTACGTGGATATTTGTGTGAGAAAGTTATGTTGAATGAATATACTCTTACCCTTACAGAAATACACAGTACTTGTTTTGTACTTTAAGTGTCCTTTACATAGTGTACTTTAACTGTACTTGACTGAATGGACTTTAACCTGAACTAAAATGTACTTTGAAAGTACTTTTATTAGCCTTTTTCGTGAGCAAAAATGACCTTTAATAGCACTTTTTATGTACTTTTTCGGCACCCAGCGACTTTGCATATATGTTCTTTATATGTACTTTACAATAATGGAAAGTGTGTAAGAAAAAGATACTTTATATGTACTTTACTTATATACTTTTTAAGTACTTTACCACCTGGCTTTCCCACGCTAAAAAGGAACTTTTAAAAGAAACTTTATTTGCACTTTCCTTGTGCTTACTATATGCACTTTAAGTGTACTTTGTTTGCAAGTAATTCAATAGTCCTAGTTGCGAAAAAACGTGACTTCTTTTGCACTTTAAAAGTCCTTTAAATGTACTTTTCTAGATGAAAAAAATATACTTTATTTGCACTTTAACATAGAAAGCCATTTTTTGACCTCTTTAACATAGAAAGCCATTTTTTGACCTCTTTAAGCCTTCAGAATTGTTCCAATTTGTTGACCTTTTATTTTAAAATGTATTTACATCAACTCAAATTGTACTTTGCAGTCACACATTTTTTGTGTTCCCATTGCCTCTGATTTCGTTTTGATTACAACAAGAGTATGTTTTTAATAACCACGCTTGGAAATTACGGTCCCGACTTGGGCAAACATTTCAACCCGTTGCGTGACCGAGACATACGCGTAAGGCTAAGTGTCATTTCACGGTTCTTCTATATAATATACTTCTCGGCAGTAACAGATCTACAATATGTAGGGCATCTGGGGAAGTGCGGTAAAAAACGGCAAAAAAGTGCGGGATTTTTTAGAAAAAAGTGCGGAAAAAAGTGCGGTAAAACGGTGAAAAGTGCGGTAAATTATTTTCTTTAATTTGAAGGTTTACGCTTTTGGGGGATCATAACAAGTCTTTTCTGTTGATTTTCTATTTGTTTTGTCATTTTAAAACATAATTTCGTTGAAACTGATGTAACAGCTAACTTATTAAACTTCGCATGATCAATATTTAGGTCAAGAACAATGGAAAAATGCAAAAAAGAAGGGCTCACCATGCTTGCTTGAGCGGCATCAGTCATTTAAAACTCGAACCCCTAAAATCACTAAGAGCGCCTATTTCTCCATACAATCAACTCCCGCATGTGTTGTTCATAACAATAGAGCAGATTTCGTATGACTGTGAAAAGTACCGCCACAAAGCTGTTCCGCGCCGCGACCGTGACCGTACTGCGACTACGCGATTTCATTCCACTTACAGCAGGCCAGGTTCCGTACCGCCACCGTGACAGTACCGCGCCGCACCACTTTTCACAGTCATACGAAATCTGCTCTATCTTGCAACAAAGTTCTCCACAAAATGTAAACTTCGTGCTTTGTCATCACCATCTTAATCTAGGGTAAATGGCTCCGGCAGTTTCATAGGATATTTACGACGTTTAAGTACAAATAAACGAACTTCTAACATCCAACATTTTTCGTTCTCCTACTATTTTGTTTCGCCTAAATACTTGACCTATTTAGCAAATAAAAATCGGGTACACCGAAAAACGTGCGCCATTTGTATTTTACCCATTTCTTACAAGATCAGCTATTGGCTTATTTCCATCTAAACTTCCATCCAATTACAGATCTCCTAGTTGATGGTTTCTTGAACTTATTCTCAAACGGTCTGCTGTGGAACGCCTGGTATTTTTTAGCATTCGGTGTCGATCGTATCGGAAGAAAATGGTGGAGTTTTCAAGGTTTTTGCGCTTAATACTTCAGCATCAACATAATAAACTAGGTATTGATTTGCAAATCTTTGAAATTACCGTGTTTAGAAGGATTTTTCCACACAATTTATAGTAATTTTCTTAAAAAGTGCGGAAAAGTGCGAAGAAAGTGTGAAAGTGCGGAAAAGTGCGATTTTTGGGCAAAAGTGCGGAATCGCACTGCCGCACTTCCCCAGATGCCCTGATATGTATCTCAAAATGTACACTAGCTGTCCATGCATGCCGCCATCAACATATATAACGATCTTATGATCACTTCTTTTTCAGAGCGTTATCCTAAAATGGGCTATGCCATAAAAAAATTTCACCCCCCGGGTTGAGGACCAAGGAATTCTTCAGGGTAGGAGCTCGAAGGTTGAAAGAATTATTTGGGGTAGCAGCGATTTAGACTAAAGAATTCTTGGGGGTCAAGGCCTGAAAATGCAAAATTCTTGGGGGTGACTGTAAAATTCTTGGGGGTAACTGCTGAAAATTCGTCAAAATTAAAGAATTCTTCGGGGTGAGCACATGAACTAAAGAATTCTTTGGGGTAATCATATTTAGTAGGTCCTCAACCCGGGGGGTACAAATTTTTTATGGCATAGCCCAATGTAAGCGGTGTTTCAGCTTAATTATTAACCGGAAACGTGATATCGGATAAACATTTTCCGTTGTATTTGAGCTCGCGATGGCTGGTGTCGAAAATACCTTCTATTTCATAGAAGAAATCATACACAAATGTAGGATTTAAGATCAGTCGAATATGGCTCACAACCGTAAACGCAACTCAAAACAATAAACAAGATGCGAGGATCGAATTTGCGGGCTTAAATCCAAATCACGGCGTGATCAAAATAGACCTACGATAAAGTCGAGCGTGTTGATCATCAACAACAATGATTGACTTTGTAGCCGCGTGTAGCCGCCGGTTCTACAGTA